>VZTU01005494.1:91237-175141 GCA_013400835.1 Zapornia atra
AAAAAAGAAAAAAAAAAAGAAAAACCCAAAAGAAAACCCACTTGAAAACTCATAAATTAAGGTAACAGGAAAAACACACTTAAAATGTCATTGTAAACTCAACGAATGCACTACAGAAACTACAAAACCCACTACAGAAACCCCTAAGAGCAAACAGAGCTGCATGATGTTATTTTCAGTGTTTATACCGAAACCACTACTACCCAAGTCTAGTGTCATCAGCAACAGCTCTAAAATGTTAACTAAAAAATTAATAAATCCATAAACTAAAAAAATAAACCCATGCCCTCATTATTGAAAAGAATGATCAAAATCATCTAAGTACATTAATGCCTTTCATTTAGGGAAATATTTACTTGTTCACAAACCAGAAGTTCTTTCTCTTCTGAACCACCTCTCTCTTGTGGACTCTTAATAGGAGGAGACTCTTCAAAATTTCTCTCAGGTGCAGGTTCAGAGGTAATTGCAGGAGATTTAAAAGGAGGTATGGATTTACTTGTGTTGCACATAACCTTGCGAAAAGAAAACCCAACATGAGAGTGATTTGCTTACCTTAAGGCAAAATTTTCAAAATCACTTAACCAATTCATGCAAATACACTCACGTATGAGCAGAGAGATGGTCATGTGTACAAATACAGCATATGCAGACTAATTAACTGCCAGGACAAAGTGGAGAGAAACTTACTTTGATAAAATTGCATTTAAAAGTGACCGAGTCAAACACTTAAACCTGTGGTCAAACGCTGGTCTTACTTAAGGTCACTAACAGAGGTTTTCTTTATTTAGGAAGACAGTTCAGAGGTGTATGTAGGATCCTATTTTTAAAAAGTTCTCATAAAACTGTCACAGAATCACAGAATCGTAGGGGTTGGAAGGGACCTCGAGAGATCATCGGGTCCACCCCCCCTGCCAAAGCAGCTCCCTAGCTCATATTGCACAGATAGGCGTCCTATGAGTCCTCAGTACATGTCCAGTTCACATGTAACAGACAACTGTCAGAACTAGATGCTTACGACTTGGTAATCTGAGCTGTCTGCTATTTTCCAATCAATACTGTATTGTAACCCAAGGTAGAAAATTTTCTTAATATTGGCCAGGTATCATCTCCTCAGGAGGTGCTGAATTAAAAGACCAAGCCACATATCACAGGCATACATTTTCCTTAGCTTCAGTCTGACTTAGAACCTAACTTGGGTAACAGAATCTCTTCAAAGGTACTGTTAGCATTCAGTACTCAGGTATATTCTCCATCATATCAATTGCAATCAAAAGAAAACCAGTTTAACATCTCTACTTTTTATCATTCAACTCTAATCAAGTTTAGAACCTACAAACCTTTACAGCTATTTAGATTTAAGTTCTATTTATCTAAGAATTTATGGTGGCTGCAGAATTATTTTTATGGCTCCTTATTCCATGTAAGCTGTGCAAAAAAAATTGCTATTCTAGATTTCATGTCTGTCTTCTGAAATAGCACAGTGTTCACAAGTGTCAGCAATGACATTATCAGACTGATTTCTAATAGAATCAAATGGAACTCTCTATGAAATTTTCCTAAGGTGACTTTCTGGGACCTGCCTCCTTCTCAAATGGTCCTCTGGCTTCTATACTATTGTCATAAATTTCACTGAGTTTTTCTTGGATAAGAAACTGCTGGGGAAACATCTCTCAAAGCAAGGCCACCTGCTTGGCATCCCAACAGGAACAAGACAGGAAGAATTTTTATAGCGACCAGTCCTGGTTACCAACATTTAATGCCTCTGAAAGCTGTTGTTACCCGTGGGTAAAAACTGAGAGTGTACCTCTGCAATAATGCCATTAACGTATATGCTCCTGGTGAAGAAACAGAAGACAAAATAAAAGTGGAAGCACCTATTTTATGCTGTGAAATGACCCAAAGATGGACTGAGTCTCCCAAGTTCTGATCACATTAACAATGAATTACAATCACAGTGAGGGTGACAGAGCAGTGGAATAGGCTGCCCAGGGAGGTGGTGGAGTCTCCTTCTCTGGAAGACTCATCTGGACACCTATGTATGTAATATGAGCTAGGGAGCTGCTTTGGCAGGGGGGTTGGACCCGATGATCTCTCGAGGTCCCTTCCAGCCCCTGTGAATTGAGAACACAAAGCAGTCACACCATCGGCGCTGCTCTTTGTGGTCTGAATAGAAATAGCAGCATTTCCAACCCTACAAAGTCCAAGACCTCACTCTATGTATCAAAATGCCACGAGTGTCTTAAAATCAGAAGATTCCACTTTTAAATATAAGCAGCTCTTAAGAAAGAAAAAGCCACTACAAAGATGCACTTTAGGGCCTAGAATTCTATGTGCACAGAAATGGAGACTGAGAATAAGAAACTGTGGTAACCCATAAAAGACCATGAGAATAAATACTGAAACTGGAATGATTTCAGTGGCAAGATGTGTTATTACAATACTCAACACCTGAACATTCATCTGCTGATGAGATCTGTTGATTAGATAATATAAAAATGATAAAAATGAAGTGTAACACTAAGTAGGATCTTAGAACTCTTAAATTAATGCAAATAGAAGAAAATTGTTCTGTTAGACAGGATGGAATACAACGAGGGAGAACAAGTAATTAGACATAGCTACAATAAAGAATCACAGGGAAACAAACCTAACTATACTGAATTTTTGGATACTGGAAGAAAAATTTAAAAAAAGAACCACCATGTAACAGCATTCAAGTTTGGACCCACACCATGGAAGAAGAAAAGACATCTTGGAAAGCAAGCAACTTTGCTGATACATAAAAGAAACCAATCATTTACTTTTTGGATTCTTTACAGTTACCTGTTCAGCTGCAAGTATCGGTGACTTTTCATGAGGACTCTTCCAAACAAACTGGCTTCGGTATTCAGAATTCCTAGGGAAAGTATTTAAATGTGGAATATTCATGCCTGCTTTCCTCTGAAGGGCTCTCTGAAGCTGAAAACATAAGGAAAAAAAAATAACACTGACTGAAAGATATTTAACTTTCAAAACACTGTAGGACAAGGAACAACACACACCTTCAAACCAACAATTTGAGGTTTTTGTTGTATGAATTAAGTGAATGCAAGGTACATTTTATCACTATAGCAAACCACCCCAAAACATCTATATAACATTGGCTAAATCCTTGTTTAACTAAAATCCATAGGGACAGTATATGAACATCAAAATACCTACTGACTTAATTGGAACCAAAATATGGTCTCAAAAATGCTGTTCTCCCAACAGAGAAGCTACAACATCAAACAACATAAAAATACATGGCTAAAGAGAGATTTAAGACAACAGTGGCTGGTGTATGTGTATTACTGAAAACATCAGATCGGTACTTTTTATACTGGTCAATTTTTATATATATATGTGTGTGTGTGTGTGTGTATGTATCTTCCCGTACCCCATTACCCATTTCTTCAAATTCCTTTTTTGGAGAGGTAAATGGTGCATTTTGATTTGGTGGAGCAGTAGAGGGCGATCTCTTCATGCTGTTTTCTGCAAGGGCAAGAGCGGTTTCACCTCTAGAATCTACTGACTGTGATCGAACTTTTGGGGTCAGCCTGAGTCCGTCTGGGGTTTCAACTCTTTCCTGATTCATTTCATTGTTGTTATGGTCTGTGTACAGCTCTGCAGTCCTGATAGCTTCGGTTGCAAGTGGATCATTCAAATCACAATCTGCTGTCCATTCAAAAGACTTGGAAATTTGTGGATCACGGTAAGGTACCCTTCTCTTGGAAATGAAGTTTGGTTCTTTTATGATTCCTGAAAAAGACATATTAGGTTTAACAACATTCTACTGAAGACTTAATATCACTCTATTACAAGAGCAAACTGGAAGTTTATCACGCACTCATTATTAGAAAAACATATTTTAGGTTCTTTGAGCAATGCCAGCCTCTGGATTACAGGCATGGCTGTGAAATTTTTCTTTCCTATCTGCAAATGTCTTCCCTTCCACTAAAGAGACATAGGACCATGGTTCTCCAGGACCATGCATGTTATGCAACACCTTATAAAGCAAATATGGCCACAGTACAACCTTTTGCAAGTTAATTCTGGGAGTTCAACGGCAACAACAAAATCAACGCAGCCAGTGAAAAGAAAGCAGTTAACACAGATCATAGAATGGTTAGGGCTGGAAGGGACCTTAAAGATCAAGTTCAACCCCTCTGCCATGGGCAGGGACACACCTCACTAGACCAGGCTGCTCAAGGCACCATCCAACTTGGCCTTGAATACAGAATAACCAACGGTCAGTGCTAAAAAAAAAAAGCCACAAACATTTCTCATTGCATATGAGGAAAATACCTTGCTGAAAAGGTTTTCACCTACTGTGACAGGACAGTGACAGATCCCTATTGATCAAATACAACCATGATTTAAAACCATCTCAGATAGCTGGTGACTTTTTACAGTACAAACACAAAAACATTTCAAAATTCTAAAATATGCTATGTAAGCAAAAGCAGGTATTGAGTTATTTCAAGGAATTGCTGCCCATTACATGTGCAGATGAAAATAAAATTACCCTATCATTTTAAGAAGGGGATTGAATGACTGAACACATTTAAAGCAGGAAATCATAATCCAACTCCGAAGTGCTTAACTGCAATGGACAAATAAAAGGCCCCTGACTGGCTGAAAGAAACAATTTACAGGACAGAGAAAAACTCCGTGAAAAAGCAACAAAGAAAGAGAGAACAACCAACACTGAGAGGTACACGGAATGTCTGGATGTTCAAATACACATACAGGTGGGAGGAAACAATTACAGTGGAAAAACACTGGAAAAGCAGCAGGAAGGAGCTCAGAGCACCTACAGCTGTTAACTTTTTGTGGATATAGAATCACAGAATGTGTTAGGTTGGAAGGGACCTTTGGATGTCATCTAGTCCAACACCCTGAAGTAAGCAGGGACATCTTCACTAGATCAGGTTGCTCAGCGCCCCATCAAGTCTGACCCCAAGTATCTCCAGGGATGGGGCCTCCACTACACCTCTGGGCAACCCGCTCCAAGTCATTCTTAAAGCTGCTAGCTGTGTGTTTCAAAAACAATCTGCAAGTCCTGTGAGGTGTCAAGAGTGACATTTGAAGATGCACACGGTTACACGGCCAGAAAAGAGGTGGGAGTGCAAATGTGGAAGAGAACTACACCAAACACACACACAAACACTACTACAGTGTGAAGAGGAGGTGAAACTGCTGTATTGTGGCTTTATTGCAAATCTAAAATCTGAAGTTTAGTTCAGCTGGAAAGGCAGCATAGCTTGCAATTTTAGTAAGAACACAAGGTGTTTGTATGTTTGAGCATGTCAGAACTTGTGGAAGATCTTCTTTTCAATATAGGTGCCCATACACAGAGCTGTGTGGAAGCAAGGTTAAAGAAATACGTAACTTTGCAGTAATGAAAGAAAGCAATAATATATATATAAAGCATAATGTATGGAATTCTTTATTACAATGTCTAGTATCTCAAGTGAAAACAAACCATCTTCCCAGCAGTTGGTTCTTAATGACCAGGCCATAACTTGGAACACTTACCATACTGTAGGAATGCTATACTGGACTCTAATTACACAGACTGCATAGCATGGCTGCACCGAGTTACACAGTTTTACTAACCTATATTATGCCACTACAATAATTCCTATTATTTAATGCCCTTTTTCGAAACATCACACTTGCATCACTCTGGAGCTTACCTCTTTTCCTCAACTCTCTATTGGTCTTTCAATGCAGAAGCTATTTCCTTTGTCTTCTATGCTCCAATCCCTCATTTTCCACTGGTAATAATGTCTATAGCTTCTAGACTGCAGCATCATAAGCTTTTTTCATTTAATGCCCATCCTTTCTTTTTTTCTTTCCCTTAGTAAGCTGCCCCTGTAGGTCTTCATAAAAATGTAATATTGTACCAAACTTCCCCCTAAATTAGTCTCCTCTTAAATATGGAATTTCACTAATTAACCACTAATTAGCCACAGGTAACCTAGTGCCTCCTTCTACACACCACGGGGTTAACACTGCATCTGTGCTTCATGGTTGAGACTCACCTTAACACTGCAAGTCAGCAACCATGTACTTTTCATGCTTTACATAAATAGCACTAAGATTAAAAGGAAAGTTTCAGCGCAGCCAGAAAGACAATGGCATTCAAAAACATTCTAACAGCCAAGAATGGACTTCTAACTGCATGAGGGTCAACAGCCACAAACATCACCAGCTCATTGTGGTCCTGCAATCACAGCAAACCTCTCTAGACCTCCTGCAGCCCAGGCTCATGCTTATCAGAGCCAACATGGGCAGCACCAGTCTGTGCAACGAAGGGGGTGGCTTTCAGGAGCTCTTACCAAACTGATCCGACCGAAGTCCTGCCCACAAGGATTTCTGTTGTTGGGACGGGCTAGAAAACTCTGGGGTTTTCCACTTGAAGCTTCTTTTGTATTCACTCAGTCCCTGCAGGAAACAGAGGCGTCTGTCAAGCGAGCAGAGCGTGTCCTGCTTCACGGCTCCTGCTGGTAGCGGATCTCCCGGGGGAAAAACAGGGGCGCTGCCAGGATTGAGCTACGCTGACAGGCTGCTGAATCCTCCAAACCCACCCCTCGCCCCCCATCCAAGAGCAGAAACTACTTGATCGCTGTACGAATAGCGGGAAAGAGCGTGGGATCATTTCACGCGCCAGAAAGTACGCAGAAACTTTCGGGAACAAATACAGCGCGAACCCTCCGTCACTCACACGACCGCACTCTTTCTGTCTTTACTAGCCAGCGCTCCCCAGCGCAAGGGTCTCCCTCCCCTTTGCCGCTTCGCCAGCGGCACCCCAGAAACGGCTGTACTCCTTCTGCCGGGGCCCACAGCGATACCCCCCACCCCCGTCTNTGAAGCGCACGGGCATGGCGGAGCGCGGGCCGCCAGGCCACAGTCGTCAACACCGCCGTTCCCCTGGCAAAGCTGGCGGCACGCCCCGCTTCGCCTCGCCTCTCCGGGCGCCTGCGCGATGGCTGGCCCAGCGGGGGAGGGGAGCGCGGGGGCCCGCGGCCGGCTGGCGTCGCTTCCCCTCACGGCGCTGCCGGCGGGGGCCATGTTGGCCGAGTGCCGTCACGGCTGCTTCCCTCCGCGGCCCTGCCTTTAAGGGTCGTGCTGTCAGGGTGCTGCCGCCTTGTTATCCATATTAAATGCGTTTTCCCCACCTGTGGCAGGATAACGGCGCTGTATTGCTAGTACGGTGTGCCTGGAGGAGATCGACAGGGAGGTGTGTGAGCCCACCAACCTGTTCGTCAGTAGTGTGAGGCACTTAGCAGTTACGCAGCACAAGGACAGGGGAATACTGATGCCTGCCTTAAAAAAAGAACCCCACACCCATGCTTGTAGCATTATGATGGCACAAAAATGAAGTTTAATAAAAAGGAAATGTAAGTTCCCTTACCTTTCTGAAGCTTGTGCCACAGCGTGCCGGCTGCCGATTCTCCTTTGCAACCTCACCCGACCTCGTTGCGTGGTTAGGAGATCTTAATCCACCTTCTTGTATAGATCTTCCCTCAGGGCTTGCTTTTTTGACTGCCTTCCCACTGCTAATCTCCATCCTGAGTCTCTTTGTATCAAGAAAAAAACGAAGATGGTAAAAAAGGGCATATGATGCTTAGACAGTATGCATTCCCTCTGCCCATGGCTGCTGACCCTCTTCTTTGTAAGGCCTATTGCTGACGCCTCTACTGCAGCATAAGCTGCTTGAGCAACAGCTTTGTCATCTCTGTTTCTGCAAAGCACAGGAGGAATGATTCATGCTAGTCCCAATGATTTAAGTGGAGTTTATGTCCAGCTGGACCCTGTATAAAAGGTGAGCAACAATTTTCACTACCTGTGCTAGGGAGGAGAGATCACCAACCTGTAAGGAAAGTCTTGCGAGCAAAGGAAAATGTTCTGCAACATAAACAGCAGAAAGGAAGTGTGCTGGACTGATAGCGTTTACAAGTTTCACACATCTTTTATTAATGAATTTTGAGATCCAGACAATAATTTTGTTATCATTGGCTTGCTGATTACACTTGAAACTTTTAGGTCCACCAAATGGTTTGTTTGGGTTTTACAATGGCTTGTTTCAGTCAGGTCTAGTTCAGTACATTTTCTAAAGTAATGCACAAACTTGTTACAGAATGTGAAAAGCCAGCTGGCAAGCTCCTACTTCAAAATACAGATTCTGGGTTTGCCAGGAATCTCTCTTCTTTGATATGTTTGGCAAATCAGACCAATCATAATTTCAGTATCTTTTAGAGTGTTTTCCAATTAACCAGACTATAATAATGCATTTATAGATGGTTTGGTCTGAATTCAGAGATGGGTTTAATTCTTTAATGCAGAAACATAACATGACACCACACCATCCTGAAATGCAGGATATTGTATTGTTTAACAATTTTTTTTTTTAAGATAAAATAAATTATCCTGAAACAATGGCATTCACATTCCTTTATATGCAGTGATGGATTTAAATTGCATTTTCAATCTTCTCCTTTTAGCAAGGAGATAGGAATAACTGATGTGGAGGAAGCACTCTAGTAAATAACTTCAAACACTGAGCTACTAGGATCTTTACCTCATGCTCTTTATCACCACTGCTGTATGTATACTAGCTACTTCAATGTATGTACATCACTGAACACACAGTTACTCAAGGTAATATGATGTAAGAGTGCTAACACGCTTGTGCTGGTAGGAATGTTTTCTTCTAAGTGTTGAATAAATAGTCATAAATATGGATCTGTGTGTTGGAAGAGTTACAGCGCATTGACAAACTCATGGTCCTGAACAGAAGGAACAAATTGTTTCCCATCTCCTGGAAAATAAGCTAGCTGGGACTGATGTAAATGTGCATTTCTTGGTAACTGGGCTGCATTAATTATTGGATCCCATTGTTTAAAAAAAAAAAATTAGTTCAAGTCACTTCACATTTCAATAACACTTGAGAACTTAACTATCCTCCACCTTTACTTCTTGTAACACAAATGGAAGTATTTTGCCTGCTACTTACCGATTTAGATCTTCTTGTTGCTGCTCTTCAAATGAATCAACAGATGTGGTTTCTCTTGCTAAACCACAGGTGAAAATTCCTTTTATTTATGTGTATCATTTCAAATGGAGAATTTGTGCCCTGTCTATTTCTCTTTTCACATCGTTTCTTTGCCTGTTAGCTTCGCTACATCTTGCTGCATATCCTGACCCATATATTTGACCTTTCTGTCACTTGACCTCAGCCGTCTTGAGTCCTGACTTCAAGTGCTTGATTAAGGTAGATTTTCCCTGCGCATCTTTCACTTGAACTGTGAACATCTAACTGTAGCCTGTGAATAGCTGACTGTCTATTACATCTGACTAAATGGAGACCTTTTTATGACCCATTTCTCACTCTGCTTGTAAACTTGCATACCACAGTCAGCCCTGCCTTAAAGAATTGGTAACCTGAAGTTTCTTTCTTTTCTTTTGCTTTAACATTGATGAGCTCTCCTGCCAAAACTCAAAGCATGATGTATCAGCAATCCTCCTTCCAGCCAAAGAAGGCTAGACACAGCTTGCCATGGAGCCTGTCAACTTCGTGTGTCAGCCTGAGGGAATCACATGAGAGCAATGAAATGAGTTTTCTACCTCCAGAGCCTGTAGCCTCTGGCACCTAATGCTACAGGAGCAAAGGAGGAGCAGTAGCACAGCTGGCCTGGCTCAAGTCCCGTGGTTTTATTCTTAATGGCAAATATTTCACGTGCAAACTCGTTCCAGCTAATTTTACAACTCATTTAGAAACTGCAGTGTTAAAACTAATTTTAATCTTAATTTCAGCCCCTTTCTTCACTTTACAGAGCTGATCCAGCAGTCATTAAAGGGCAGTGTTCTGTTGCTTACAGGGATCTGAATTCAAAGATCTCCTGGCTTCATGCCTCAGTAATGGTTCTTGAGCTTGGCAAAAGCATTAGCTGTTACCATCTTAAACTAGTCTGCCCGTCTGATACAATTTCATTCTGAATTGCTGAGAAGCCTGTGTAGTTCATCTTTCCAACCGTAAAAGAGGTCATAAAATGAATATGAAATGTGGATAGACAGGTCCAACTCTCAGCCCACTATCCACTTTTTTGTGCATTGTGTGCTATCTCTTAGGGCAAAACACTGTCAAAAGTGACTGCTGCCTTTGCAAACTTCATCTTTTACCCACCCAAGGCCAGACAGACACTGCAGAGCTTTCTTTAACCAAGGACTGTCAGCCTCCATGACAGCCCAAGGTGATCTTGAAACTGCAGTGTCTTCAGATCAGACCACTTTTGAAGTCAGCATCCTTGGCCTTTCTGTCATTCTGCCTTCTCTAAAGTGAGAATTACAAAAGACTCCTAACCATAACCTGGTACCTGCTAATCATGAGCTTATTTTGAGTATAAAAGTATGAGATACTATTTTGAAATTGTAGAATTCATGGTCAGAAAGAGAACAAAGTATCTCAGTGATGCAAGTGCGACAGTGGCTAACTTAATTTCCTATATTAGAAGAAAAAGGAGAGTACGAGAGCATGTGCCTTTTTGATCTAATTTTTATCTAACGTTTGCCTGGAGAGCACAGTGAAACTGCAGCTGCTCATCCTTCAGCAAAGAAGCATACAACCAACTTGCAGCTATAAACAATAGTGAGCTCAGTCTCTGTGGGAAGCACAGGACATGACTTTGTGATACTTGTGTGGCTCTGCATGCTCATTCATTACCAGTCTACGTGACTGTCCATTGTGTGGAAATAATCTCCTTTCAGTTTTTAAAGGTGTGTAAATGGAGGCTACGCTGCAGTAGCAAAATTATGCTACGCTGGCATAAATAATCTGTTATGACAACCCCTTGGGGAGTAATTCCCGTTGGCAGGATGCGTGTAATCCCAGGATGGTCTGATGCATTGGTAACTGCACTGTAACAATGGAAACATGAGCTTGGCCTCGGGTGTCGCACTGCTCAGGTTGGTGGGCTCAGCTGTGTTGGCAAGGTAATGTGGTTCAACTTTAAAAGGGAAGGAGAAAAGGCTCATAGTCACGGTAGAGGGCCATCTGCTAGACAGCCAAAACTCTCTATGATGTATTAAGAAAAGGTTTTTGCAAGATACACCCTGAATTTTTTGTTACATGAAACTTTTGTTATTTTTCATTTCTTACTTTGCCTGCCATTTGTAACAATAATCTGCTGTCACACTATTGGACCTGTATACTTACATCAATAACAAATCACACTTCTGTGATGCTGACTCTTAACAGACAGCCATTTAAAAGGGAAGGCTTATTAAAGGGGTGGGAATTGGTCATGCTAGCTAAGGCAGATAGTCCTTTTACCTCTCCCTCTACCCTGGCACTTGTGGGAGTGTCCTTCGGGAAGTGTTCAGGCAGAAGTCTATCTCAACAGCCCTGTAGAACAGAGTGAAAATGTTGCAGGAGGTTCAGGTTTTGTACCTGAACGTCAACACAGAGGCAGAATTTTTTTCATCTGGCAACATTGTGGTGAAGGAACCTCTTGCCCTGGTAACAGTGGTCTGTCAGCACACTTTACTGTGGTAAGGTACAATATGGTCAAAAGGGAAACAACTTTGGCACTCAGCTGCAGGAAGAGCCACTAGTGGCATTTGCATGTGTAATACATTCCCCTTCATTATCATTAACTCATTCACTGTAGTACCAGGGGTAGTTGGCTCCAGACCGGTAGCTTGTTACCCGCTTTCTCCCTTACTGGTGGGATCTGGAGAAGAAGTTGCATATTCCTCTGTAGTGTACATCTGTCCTTTCCTAATTTCTTGGGTCACCACCATAGTTTTATGGTGATGGCATTTATTCGCAGAGAATCATGGAATTACTTTTATGAAGTGATGGTAGTTCTCAAGATTTTGAGTCATATCCACTATTTTACCTGACATTTTCGTCATTAACCCTCCAGTAACTGCAATGCAAACGTCCTTGTTCTTCTTTTCGCTTTTAGTTAAAATATTGGCAGACGGCAAGGCTTCACTGGTACAGCTTGATAATATACAGCTTGATACTAAACACAGACCAGCCTTTCTCACTGGGTACCTCTTCCCTCCTGACTGCTGCCAGCCCACAGGATTAAGAATAATGCTCCAAAGCAGTTACATATACACACCTACATTTACCCACAAATTACCAGAATTGTTAGATGTTACTGCACCAGCTACATCATGTCTAGGAAACTACATTTGATGCACACAATTACTTGTCTAGCTCCAGTGCCTCCTGATAAAGTGATTTGAAGGCACTGATTATAGTAGCATAGCAGAAATTGATCCCAAATTGTGTTCATGCATTCTCCTCAAGTATGTATACTTTGCAGTTGGGTATAGGACCTGCTGTCACTAGTGGTGGCCACCACCTCTGCTGTCACTGGTGTCACTGCCAGAGATGGTAGCTGGCTTTAAAAGTTTGTGAAAGCCAGATTTGGAAATGCGTCTCCCCTCAAAGACTGCCAGCAAATGTGGTGAGGAGGACATCTGAATGAGCCCTACTCCAGCTGCCCTCAGTAGATAGCCTAGCACAAATCTGCAAGTAAGCTGGATCTCGTAGTCCTGGACTACCGCCAGCCTGAATAGCTCCTTGTTCTCCTGGCATTTGTCTGCACTAGGCACACACAGCAGCTGATGTAAATATGCCTCTTAGCTGTATTTAGGTATTGCAAGGAATCTTTTACTGTGTACCTGGTTCTGACGGGCTGTTCATAAGGACAGGAGCTTCAGATCACTCTGTATAAACCTTTGTTTACTAAGCAGCTCAGCTTTTCAGTTCAGATTATATTAGGCAACACACAAGAACGTTTTACCAGGCTGACTACCAAAACACTGCAGCCTCATGGTGCAAAGTGCTGCAGGCACATGATTTGTGCTGAAAAAGTGCTCCGGTTTATATTGGTTTGAGTATATTCTGTCCATACCCTGGCAGTTTTATGCCAGACTGGATATTGTCAGCTCCCCCAGACAATATAAAGCCAGTTTAAATACCAAATTGTGTATGCTGGATAATTCACCAGAAGTGCCATCGTGTGCTTCTGCCCCATCTATTTGGACTGGTGATCCAGTGCAACACAAATCTACTCTTAATGGCCTTGTCAATGTGTCCGTATTAAACCTGAGGTTCTTAATTGTCTCAGCCTCTCTTCTGCTTGGCATACGTACGAGCAGAAAGAAATCTAGTATTTACCAGGGCAGCTGTTTCCTAGCCCCTTGCCTGTCCGCAGCCCTCTGGGACATCATTCTAATAGAGTTTTGTGTAAAATGCAGTTGGCAAAAATCCTGAAGTCCGTTCTAAGGTGCATACGGCATCAGTGTGATACGCGTAGCTTGAGTTTCTTCAGAAAATTACTTCCTCCGGATAATGCCCACCTGAGGAAGCTGAGGGTGTTCCTGGAGGGCCTCATCCATCTCTGGCTGAAGATAGTGTCAGCTGCATGGGAGACGGGTGTGGAGCTACAGGCTGAGCCTGGCTCTACTCCTGGTTATCCCAGGAAGAGGCCCGGTGGTCCCTGTTGCGCTTTGTGGACTTGCTAAGCAGGATTTGCCGAGCAAAAGAGGTGCAGTTGATCCTGTCTCCGTGCTTTTCCAGCTAAAGGAAAGACACTGTGTGGGTGTGGGCTGAGACTGGGCACAGGCATGGTGGGAGCTATTGCTTCAGCAGGGACCCCCAAGCCCTGGCACTCAGACCAGGGTGAGGGGATGCTCTCAGGGTCTTTAAAAATAGGTACAGTGGGCCTTGCCATATTTATAGCTGATTTGCACAAACATGATGCTTTCTAGTATTTTCTTTCAATCTGTAGCAAAATCTAAAGTTCCAAATATTGTTGGAAAGGAAAATGCCACCCAACCAGCAATCTGGTTCCTACTGCAGCTGCTCAGTCACAGTGCCCAAAAGTCAAGTTTCAGTTAATTTAGTCTTGGATGGCTTTTCAATTTCAGATAAACCAGAGCCTTCAGTTCTTTAGCTTTTAGAAAATATATGCAATTAAATATGATACATTGGATTCATTTCAAAATACCTGACTTGCAGTGGTGCGCTTCCAAAGATAATTTCATTAGGGTTTTTCTTTCCATGACAGTACCTGGAACCAATTCCTGCAATTAACTTCTCCTAAGTAGTTCCCACTGACATCAGAGGTACAGTCTGCCGAATGTATCTCTTGTCTTTCCACAGACCAGATTAACTGCCTTGCAGGCCCAATCTAGACATAGGGTCATTGGCTGATCACCTCTTTTAAGAAATCTAAAAAGGATTATGAATTACAACCTTTTATGGTCTAGTCAGTGGCTTGAACTTGGCCCATGTCAGCAGTAGTTTGTGTCATTTGCAGAAGCAGTCTGTAGCTGTAAATTCTGGCAAAGCTTTTCCTGAAGTAAATAGACAGATGCAGGTACAATTGGAAATTGGGAATGGCATCAAAAGGTTTTGTGAATGAAATGTAGCCTCTCCACCTGTAGATGCTCCAGGCCTCACCATCATCAGCTGGAGTGAGCTGTCAAAATCCAGCCCATTACAATATCCTGTGAAGAGATAAAGTTGTAACTATCATGTCCAGAAAGTCCCACTAACGTAAGGACCAACATTCCTGATGACCTCAAGAGAAAGATGAGTCATCCTGTTCTGAAGAAAAGGATACTGAAAGCATTAAAGAGCAGTATCATAGTGAGTTAAAACAACAGTGGTGATACTTAAATGTTTTCAAAGGTTAGTTCAGGCAGGAGTTCCACCACTTCTGGTAGCATAACCAAGGTGAAATTATCTCAGCAGAACAAAGCATTTCTTCATCCCCACCACGATGTAAATTTTGCAGGAAAGAAGCCATGTGAGTAGCAGATAGATTTTTAAATATCCATTTTAAAATAGAAATGTGTAGGGAAAAACTTAAAAAAAACCACCAAAAAACCCCCTAAAAAAATCACCCTTTTGTCTGAATTATGCTGGAAGTTTCCATTTGGGTTTGGATTTGCACATATGAAAAAGTCAGGTTAATATTTTCAGAATATTCCATTGGTCTTCTGGTTTTTTTCATGTGTGAATACCTCCCTGATTCTGTGATTCTGTGACAGCACAGTCTCCAATGTAGCAGCATGGTAAAGACAGGCTACTGGTGACTAATTTACAAAGCTGTTGGTGCCTCCAAGGCAAGCACTAACTTAATCTCCACCTTTTGTTTGGCGAAAAGTGTCTACCGCAGAGCATTGCTGTAGTAGTAGTAAATACTTAGCTACATATCCACATGTAGCCTCCAATGTGACATTAACCGCCTGTGGAGTATTTTCTCTGGTGGATACAATATTATGGGGAAGTATTTGGAAAAGAAATACTTCATGTGCAATCACCTTAGGAATAAAAGTTGTAATTTTCCAATTGAAAAGCTTCAAATTTTCCCAAACCTTTACCTTTTTTTTTGTTGGGGACAAGTAAAAGAATCAGGAGAGTCTCAGTCTGCTCTGGTCTTAACAGAAATTAGACTTTGTAGAAATAATATCAGAAAGAAGTTTGAAAATCATTTGACATGTTAATTGAACAGTAGCAACGGGATCCAAGAAAGCAATCCAGCTTGATTGCATTATCACAGCTGGTGTATTGGTCTTGCTTGGAAAAAATGGGTATTTTTGGTTTTCTCTCCTTTTTGGGTCTCTCCTTTAAGCATGGCTCATGCTGGCAGTCTCTGTGAAGTTGTTCCCGTTTCGAGCTCAGAAAAATTATTTGAGTGTTAATGTTTGATTTTTTTTTCCTGCTTACAGCATTATCTCCCTCCCAGACATAGTCATCCTCAGATAAACATTTTGCTGTTAAAAAAGATGCTACATTGGTTTCTGTCACAAGATGCTATAAATGTCCTTACTCTAATGCAGCAGCTCTTCCAAGTGATTTCCTCCTCAGCTTTTTACATCTGCACTTGCTCCACCCCTGACACTCGCTGAACACTGAAAGCACTGATAAAATGCCTAAAAGCCTTTATTGGCATAATATCACTTCTGTTAGGCTTCAAAGTTGTATTTGCTTCCTGGGCACTTTGGCTAACCCCAATGGCAGAAAGGCTTGCTGGAAGAAGGATGCACAGCAGAAAAAGGTACTGGGGACGCCCCATTACAGAGGGAGCGGGACCAACTACTGAGATGCTGGAGTAATGGTTGCGTGTTAACAAGAGCTTTTATCAACAGTTTATGTCAGAAGAACTCATAGGGGATGGCAGTATTAATTTAAAGCTAATCTCCTAACAGTTTCCAGAAAAGAGTGGCAGAAGCACTGTGTTTTTCTGTGCTCCTGGGGAGTGACTTGCGAAGCAGCTCGGGGTTTCAGATTGCTTCCTACCTCCTCACCAGGGCGAGCCGAATCTTTGATCTCTGAATGGGGACAATGCAGATTTTATGGCACGACGGTTTCTCTGAAGACTTGAATGCTGACTTTCTTTTCAGCATTGGCTTGAATCCATTACACTGCACATGAATGCACAATACTAGAAATTTTCCACTTTCATCAGAGCTGCAGTCTCTTCTGTGGCTTGCTCAGTGCAAAAAAGATTGAAGCTGACAATTTCTTCTGTTGTGTTTTGGTCAATAAACCTGCGGGTCCGGATTCATTCCTGGTACAACTCCAGTTCTGTAATGTGGATAGATGTTGCCTTTTTTTCCTCCCTCCCTGAATTAAATTGTAAAACCACAAAGACGGGAAATCTTCAAAAGTGCTTTGCTTAAGTGAGGCTGAAAATGTCATTGAACAGAGACAAATGGAGGAATTTTAATTTAAAATTTACTGCACTTAGCTGACAACTGGTTGTTAGGCCCATGTATTCCAGGTTAAGTTTAGACAATAGTCATAAATTAAAGTGAAGAATAAGATCAGTTAAATTAAGCCATTGAGAAACTTTGTTTTGTTTACGATACACCTTTTAGGACTTCCAGAGCCCACTGACAGCTGTATGATGACCAACCTGGGGAGATGAAGTGGCAATGTGTGAGAACTACCCTAGTGAAGTACTTCTCCGTTCTTCTGTTTTATTACTGCATTGCTTCTGGCTGCAAGATCCAGGCAGGAGGCAGCTGGAGCGGGCAGGTAAATTTACAGATGTTAATGCTTGCCTTTGGCAGTTTCATTGACCCAAGTCCAGGGGATCATCTGCAGTCTTCAGGGGCTCCCGTGCAGTTTGGAGGTGAAAGACAAAACTTCCCTGAGCATCCAGGGTACGAATTAATAACCCAGGACATTGTGCTGTATCATTTGAAAGTATACTCCGAGTAGTACTGTGCTTCATGTGCGGATGTGAAACCACCACCTGCGTTGCCGGTGGGACTGTCACCACTAGGTGGCACGAACCTGATGCAGCAGAAGACACGTCTGAAATAAATGCTGAAATATTTAATGCTTTGCTGAACTGCTGCCATCCAGCAAGTGAAAAGACTACCACCGCCACCACGCTAGCCATCAGAACAGGACTCGTCTGGAAAGCCCACTTCCTTCTGGTTTGCACAAAAGGGAAAGGAGGATGTGTTTGGACAGAACTGCTGTGCTGCCTCCTCCTCCCCCCAGCCAAAATGAAAATGCATTGCTACTAATAACTTTTTTTCTGTATTTCTGCAGCCAGGCATATAAAGCACACGCTGTTTTGGTTTTTTTTCCACTTGGAGCTACAGTGATGTGGACAGCTAGGACCGCATCAGAAAAAATGAGCCTAGCTGGCTGTCATGGCCGACCCGTTCCCTCTGGCCATGCCCACACAGCTCACTCTGTGCAACCTTGGGTTTAGACCTCAGGGTTGTAAATTGAAGTGTCTCAGCACTGCTTCACCTCCAGGCCAGTGCTGACACTGCACTGCAGGTCTGGGGAGAGCTGCTCTCATGGTGTCCTCTGAGCAGGATGTCAATCTGGAAACCTTAGATGGCTCTCCAACTAGGTATTAGGGATCCTGAGATACTCCCAGTTAAAGCAAGCGATTCTCAAGGTTTCTTCAGAGATATGCACTCTAATACACTGCCATTTTTGGTTTGGATTTTCTGATCTGTTACTTTAAACACCATCTTTAGATAAATATGACAGTCAGTCTCTCTGAAAGTATAGGAAAACTGGCCTCACTGTTCATAACAAAGGAGACTGAGAGCTACAGAAATATGTAACATTTAGGCTTTTAACTCTTGGATAAGCTATTGTAACAATTTTTTTTATTTCTACAGCTTCGTAGATGTGGAGGGCACTTAAAGTGAACACATGCTTTAAATGTAGTAGTATGTATGCAGAAGGCACTCAAAGAAAATGGAAGGCCCTTGTACTAAAGCACCTATGCTTTAAATGAGATTAAGTGCAGGCTAGGATGACAATAAACAAAGAGCTGGATGAAAGGCTGGCAATGGTTAACAGTCAGACTTAATAATATGACCATATCTTATTTCCTCTTCAGATTTTTTTTAATACAGTAAATTTATTGTAATAGGATTTCTGGACAGCATCCACTCAGAAAGCCTGCGCAGAGGTTAGCAGTAGAAGACTGGCTGGGAAAAAAACCCGAGGCACGTCAAAGGATTTTAAGGGAGTCTGAAGTTGCAGAAAGCAAAAGATCAGAGACTGTTTCTTTAAAGATACTTCTAAGAATTCCCGTTTCTTATACAGACAGCATGTTTTAATACATCACTTTTATATGCGCTCCTGAGTCATTCATGTCAGATGTGAATTTGGTTTGATTTCCTGGAAGTGTGATGCTACAGTGGCAGAGGTTATACACATTAAGCTAATCAGAAGCTGCATGCAGGGATAAGAAAGAGTTTCCTTACAGGAAATTTGTTTTTTGGCAGAAAATTAACAAAATCCTCAACAAGTAGATAAAAAAGGACATGTTCTCTCTTTTTACATAATACAGAAGGAATTTCTGAGAAAATCATCATTTTGCTCAAACCTAATTTTTCATCAGCACAAGTTTCAGTCAACGATTCTCAAATGTTTCTGAAGCAGGCATGTGAATTCTCACCCTAAGTCCCTTGCCTGAAAAGGACTGCACTTTACTTGCGATTGTCAATTGCATTCAATTTATCTACAACTTTGTTGTGGACAGTGCTTAGAAACACATGACTAATAGGGTCTTTGCTTGGAACAGGCTTTCTGCCCAGGCAGAGATGCTTTGCCAGCCTTTTCCCCCATTTTGTGGTCAGAGCTTGGTCTCACCCTACTTGCCATTGGCAGTTACAGGGGTACAGCCAAAGTAGGGGAACAGCCTAGGGCGCAAACCTTGAAACACCACCTGCAGAGGCAGAGAGTGAACTACTGGGACTCGGTATTTGTCAAGTATATTTAGAATTAAAAAAAAAAGAGTGAGCCTACCAGCTCACACCAGGGACATACAATCAGAACTCTGCAAATTCAAGGCATCCAGTATTCACGCTTTTCCTTTCTAAAGTGTGGCTGAGATTTAGGCTATTTCACAGCCTATCCCTGTGTGCTGTTTCAGGGCACCAGCAGAGTTGGACAGAGACACCCATCCTTGCAGCTAGAGCCCGAAAAGCACAGCCCTGGACTTCCTCGCTAAAACCTGCTTTGCCCCTTTCAGCCCAGCCCTTCATGTGCCCCCACCCAGAGTGCAAAAAGAGACGGTAGTTCTTTTCTGCACGGCTTTCCTGAGCAAAGCAGCCTGTCTGTTATTGTTGGGCCTGTCGCTTTTGGATCTGTATTACAATCAAAGGAACTAATTTTGACCAGATCTTCTTGGGAGAATCTACGAGCTTATTAGATCTGTTTTTGTTTTTTTTTTAATGTCTGTTTCTTCTAAAAATAGAGAGAGAGATCAACAACTGGAAATTTGTTGTCCTAGTAGCAGCAGTTGAATTATTAGTATTTTATTTTCCTGAAGGAAAGTGTTTTCTTTTGTCAAAACATTGCATGATAGTGCTGTCAGAGGTGCTACACAAAACATCTGTACTCGCTTCCATTAACTGCTAGCGTGCTGGATCAATATTCAAAGGCAGTCATTTGTTCTCTGAGATACCACCACGCATCTAAAAACTGGGTGGTTAATGTGAACCAGGCATTTTTAAATAGATCAGCTGGCCCACCCATGATTATATGCCTGAACATAAGGGAGCACGTTTTACAAGGTCAGTTCCAATTAAAACTCCTCTCCCAACCCAAATATCTTTAATCTCCGAAGACTACTTGTATGCATCATTTCACTTATGCAAGTCTGTTTTGTGATTACTTCCAATTACTTCCCTGCCCACGTAGCGTTCTCACCCTCATCCGACACAGTTAGGAATACACACGTGAAGATGAAACCGGCCCCAGCCTACTACAGCTGCTTTCCGCGGGTGCTTTTTTGTAGGGCAGCCTTCACCATGTGATTTAATACTTGGGAACAAGCCGGCACGTGGGGGGAAGGGGAAAGAGCTGCTCAGATGCTGATGCTCAGTAGATCATGTTCCTGCTATTTTAGTTACTAGTTTTACTTTTTCACTCTACACTTTATACACAAGCATAAAGTTGCAAAAAACACTAAAAAGAGCACGGGAGAGGGTTCTTTTGATAGCAGAAATAGAATGAAATTCTAGTCTTAAATATGGATCAGAGTCACATCTCCTGATTGCCTGCCTTGGAGGCAAGCTCAAATGTCAAGGGCAGATTTTGATCTTAATTCTCTGCATGGAAATCTGAAGTAGCTCCACACTTTGTCAAATGCAGTGCTTTGTTGGAAACCTCACTGACAGCACAGCTTGAATCAAAGTGTGTCTATTTGGTCTTCAGTGTTTTGATTTGGTTTGCAGAAGAAACCAGCTTGTGAACTCTGGCGCAATCCAGGACAGAGAACGGAAATTTGTTCCAGTCCATTTTAATTAAAAATATGTTTTTAAAATATTAATGCTGCAAAGGTCAATCAGGACACAGACCACTGTATTATTTCAACAGAGTAGAAAGGCATCTTTCTTCAAATTCTACCAAAATATACTGATTTCTTTCTTACTTTTCAACCAGCGTAAGAAACGATTGGCTTCTGCAACTCTTTCATTCCAGGAAAGGGGAACGATTCCATCTGATTCAATATTTGCTTCGCTGATTTGTGTCAGCCCAGGAGTGCACAGGGAGGTGGGAAACAGCTGGTCTCCTAAGCTGGCTGCCCTCTCCGTGGGGACATTCGGGCACCGAGCTGCCACGCACCCCTCAGTGCACGGGATGAGGAAAGGCGGCGAGGGAGGTGTCTGAGCCCACGGTGCTCCCATCCCAGCTCCTATCCAGTCCTGTGGCACACCCACTCCTCAGGAAAGCAGAGCGATTGTCAGGCTTTTCCAAGATGTGTCTTCCTAGGTTGGGTGTGCCAGAAAATCAGGCCCAGTGGAGTTAGGCCAGTGTGCGTGACAGCAAATTAGGGCCCTGGCTCTTTAGTTTCGTTGTTTCATGTTGATGATGCAATATGACTAAGTTGTTAGGAATAATAGTGCTGCATTCATATATGCCCTGCTCAGAAGCAGCTTCCCCACAGGCTCATTAAGGGTAGCCTTTTAAAAATAAAACAAATGCATTTACTTTAGTTCCTGAGAGCAGAATGGCTCTTTAAAATCACAGATACTCCTTTCGAGCTCTGCCATCTTGCTGGTGTATTATGTAAAAGTACTAGGTGGCACCATGCTGCATTTGAATGGTGCTGTTTCTCCAACCCCTCCAGAATAATACGTCTAAAAATATAATTTTTAACAGAAATAGTCTTCTTTCTAGCAGACATTTACACCAGTACCCAGGCTTGGGGTTTGCTGGTGTCGGACTGTCACTGCAGAGTATGCTGGTAGTACCAAGACCTTGAATTAAAGGTCTGACTTAAAGCAAGCAGGTATTTAACTGAAAGGAGAGCCCGAGCTTACACAGAACATTTCTAATCAGTGCCCATACATACAAGGGATGGTAAAGGAATCCTGCCCTTGAACTGATTCCTCCTCCGATCAGATTTGGTTTTAATTGAGTTCAGATGTAAACGTCGTTTATAAAGGAAGCAGTGCTGGAGAAATGATTGGGGTTTGTGTACTTCCAGTTGGGATCAGTGGTGAATTTTAAAATTCCTCTCTGACAGTTCTGTCAAGGATGTGAATTTCTAGAATATTTTCCTTTCTTTCGCATAGGAAGATGACAATATCTCTATTAGTCCACCTCACCCAAAACCCAAGGGGACAGAAAGGCTTTAAATGTGAGTGTCCTCCTACAGTTCAGTCTCCATGATTTCTGTGGGTCTAGCAAAACTAGCCTCAAGTGTTAAGTGTGGGTTTCCTAGGTAAGCTGGTGATTGGATGAGCAGGAATAAAAATGGCATAAAATGGAAAATCTTTTAGTACAGGTAAAAGGAATTCCTTTGGACATGGAAATATTTGGGGGAATGCCTGAGAAATTTTCCATTGCCTTCATAACAGCTAATCTGTAAACTGCCCCATTGCTTCCCAGCATATTTCAATTTGAAAAATGTGTAAGGTCATATTAGGAAACAAGATGTAGTAGGAAAGATACTGTACCAAACTGGAATATTTTTTACATATAGCTAAACAGTGAATTTAGGTTTTGAGGAGAAAAGGAGCAAACATACAGGTTTGAATGAAGCTGTATAGCTTACTGTTTATCATCCATGTTTGCTGCATTGAGCACGTGTTTTCTACTTAACAAACAGTCTCCCAGACAGGCATGATCTTTGCAGAACTTACTACAAAAATTGGGCTAGCAGGCAAACTGTACCTGAAATGTTATTCCCAATAAGCACATGTGGTTGGAGACTATGTGCTTACTGTCTGCAGGAGCTGCCCATGTTTTGAAGAGTCAGGAATTATACCTGTTTTGACTAAGGTAGACCTTTGGAGCAGATGTTGTATTGATCAGATTTCTAGGACACACATCACTGTAAAGTCCAGGACACCTGAGGCAGCGTATTTCAGAGCTATGTATAAAGAATATTGATTTTTGGCTGCCTATTTCTAAATGGAGAAAATGCAACATCTGCATCTTTCTCTTCCCTGAGCTTGCACCTGGTATTTCCAGTTCTTTCCATGCAGACTGGCTGTGAAACTCTTTGCTGTACGATCCCCTCTGCATGTTTTTAATACCTAATCCCACTGAAGTTCACAGCAGCCAGCTTTGTGTGCGGAAGATCGTATCTTGAACACGTAGATTTAGACCAAGGTGAGGGAGAGAGGCATCTGCTACTTCTGCTTCACAGTTTTACACTGAAAGCCCCTTCCTGCTAGTAAACTGCACATAGTGCTTTGTCCAGATAAAAAATACTTCAGAAGAAGCCCTGCTGTTGCAAAGGATCGGACAGTGTGAGAGGTGGACCCATGCAAATCTCAAGTTCAACAAGGCCAAGTGCAAGGTCTCTGCATGGATCGGAGCAGTCCCAAGCACAACTACAGGCTAAGCAGGTAATGGATTGAGAGCAGCCCCAAGGAGAAGGCCTTGGGTGTGTTGGTGGACAAGAAGCTCAGCATGACTCAGCAATGCACACTTGCAGCTCAGAAAGCCAACCATGTCCCAGGCTGCATCACCAGCAGCTTGACCAGCTCATTGAGCGAGGTGATTCTGCTCCACTCCTCTGCTCTGGTGAGACCCCACCCAGAGTGCTGCAGCCAGCTCTGAGGCCTCCAACATGGGAAGGACACGGAGCTGTTGGAGGGTGTCCTGTGGAGGGTGTGCCTGCCCATGGCAGGGGGTTGGAACTAGGTGATCTTTGAGTACCCTTCCAACCCAAACCATTCTAGTATTCTATGATTATCCTGACCAGTTCATTGTTAACTGACTCCCAGCTAGGCAGTGGGGCATCGTCATAGAAATAGAGGACACATTGGGACAAAGTAATGGTCCTGTGAGAAGAAAGGAGATGTCTCACCGCCCAATCACTTAGATCCCAAGGCAGAAGCAAAGGATTATGCTGTTACTGGTACCCTCATAACCTTGGCCACCAATATTCAAGAAGGCTTGCCTGAAAATTATGTTTTTCACTCATTTCTGCAAGCACAACAAAAAACACAACAATGGAGTAAATTTAGGTGTAAATTATTAGTAACTGTAGTGGAGAGGAGACTCTTGTTACGCAATGGTGCTCGGTGATTCTTGTGAATTAAGATGGTCCCGGCAGGGAGCAAACATTGCCCGTGGCCATGTGAAACACACTGTGCTCTGCTTCTTTGAGCAACATAGAGGCATGGCCAGACTCTCTGATACACCCAAAGAGTGGGCCCAGCTTGCCACTCAGAGGCATGCAGCGTATTTAAACTTAGTCTCAGATTTTTATCTCTTCTTGAGAACTGCAGGCAAGCCGCTTTTGTAAGCTGCGCTGATAGATACCGGGGACTCGCAGTAAAACCTTGAACCTCGTTGACAGATACAGGCTATTAAAAAAGGCTTGCGTTAGTAGCGCTGGAGTTAGATGATGTATGACTAAGTCAGGTGATTGCAGAGAGTCTTTGTACTAATTGATTGGTTATGTTCTCTATTAACGTAGGGAGCTCATCCACCATGCTTTAGCTAGACATATGGAAGGTTTTAAAAGTGCCTTTGGCATTAGGAGCTAATATGAAATAAATTGCAGCATAAAGTTGTTTCAGAAGATCCAGCCCTGTTTATCACAGGCAGGTTAGGAAGTCAGGAAAGATTATTTCCATGAGTAAAAGGTGCAGAAATCTGGCCCAATTTTTGATATACTACCAGAATGGATCTACATGATTGCTGCTGAATTTATTTCTGTTTGTAAGTAAAAGCAAGTTGCTTTCTGTGGGAATTTGAATTCTGCCCTGTGTATTATTTACACGTGTTGAAAGAAGCATTGATGTATGATAGCAGTCAGTATGAGACTGTAGCAGAGGAAAGCTATTAAAACATATACACGCTGAACTCATTAGCTAAATTTATCTTGTATTATTTTTAGTAAAAGTCCAGATGACTGTGTATCCCCATTACATCTCCCTGGGCTTGTAAATGATCTATTTGTTAATTTAAAAAAAAAAAAAAGAAAGAAGCTTAATAGAAATTATGGAGTTATCTTTCTTTCAGAAACAAGTTTCATCCACAGTCTAGCACAACACCAAGGGTCCATGGAGGCTGCCTCTGTAGCTCTGTGGTTACAGCTCAGCAGTAGGAAGACCCACATGAAATCCCACCTTCAGCCTGCACATCCTCTCTCCCCAGCTGAATGCCCTTAATTAAACCATAGCTACTCTCTGTGTAAGGGAACCTCTGCAATAGAGGAGGCAGTGCAGTCAAATAAGTTGAGAACTGGTATCTTGCTGGTCTCCAGCAGAGGAGGTGTGGAGTAGGGCATCCTCAGGCAGTGGAAGACGACCAGCCTGCACTCACCACATCTTAGGCATGTTTCTCTCCAGGAGAAAGAAAGAGATGTTTGCATTGCAGAGTGCCTTAGGAGGACAGACTCCCTACCTGTGGTGGCTTTTATAGCAAATCTGGCCAGGTACCTTATTGTCCCCTTGCTCTGTGTAGTGCCATGGCCCAGAGCTGTGGCTCTAATAGGTGACAGCTGACAATTCACAGAGCATTTCATCTTGGCCTGAAGCAGGGATTTTTCCATACTGCAGTGAAAGTCAAATCTCAGTTCTAATGAGAACACCATTAATTTCTACCCAGACCTCCCAGCTGAACAAAGCCCTCTGCACCAGTGCTTGCTCCACCTCGACATCATACTTGTTTCCCAGTGCTCTAGTGTGAAGCACTCTCAGGATACCAATGAGACAACACCTTCCAGCACCCTTTCCTCTCCTCAGATGCTGTTCACTGCATGTCATTCAAAACCAAAACAGGCAAGAGCACCCTGGCTAATTATGCTTTGTCCCACTGGCTCCTGACGCCTTTACTCTTGGCAAACAATGAGATACTGACTGTGTCTGGGGAAACTGGGACCTGCTGGAGGAGTTATTCAGCAATTATATCTATTTCAGGATAATTCAGGCACACCTCATTACTTCTGGTGTACCATTGATTTTACTGCAATTAAATCCTGGAGGTTTCAGACTTGGTTGAAATGTCAAATATCAATTAAAAAAAAATCTCAGACATTCACAAAACAGATGCTTCCTGGAGATGCTTTAGCAACACTTTGCCCCTCCCCCCTGCCTTTGATCACCAGCTCAAATAAACTTCAAACAGGAATCTCCTTCTGATAGTGTGAAAATGTTGGCCAAGGTGGCTGGAAATCATTAATACTTCAGCTTTACTAGCGAAATTCATACACCTTGGCCAAGGAGAGGTAGGTACCCAGTTGCCAATGCAGATAGGGCTATCATGTGGGAGCTACTGCAAGGTCAAATTAAAATGCATAATGGGAGATGCTTCTCAGGAGTTGGGCAAGTTTTGACACAGAGAAAAACATAAGACAGCAGAGATAATGCATTTCTGTCCCTCCTAAGTAGAGCTGGTGTCTCACAAATGGCCCCATGTGAGCTCTGTGGATGAGCTGTGTTCACTGGGGCTTGTCTGTGGACTTAAGGCCAAAGGCCATGTTAGCTGGTGCTAAAGCCAAGCTCTGGGCTTGGAGGTACCACAGTCCTATTTTTCACCCCCTGCCTTTGCTGTGTTGGGTGGGCACATTACCCAGACCCTTCACTGGGAACTAGATCCGTTTGTTGTGTTTACTTACCCAAGAAGAGCTCATTAGACCAATACCACTATCATGCTCACACAGGAGAATTTGTGTTTGTTCCCAGTGCACATGTGCTACAAATCCCTATTGCATCTTGTCTGCATCCTAGGAACATCTTCCCTTCCTCCTCCTGCTCCTGCAGTGGAGAAAGGGGAGAGAGAAACAGCGTTTTCCTAATGCACATGATAAACATCACTGATTACGCTCCAGAGATCTAGAGGGTGAACATTTAAAATACGGTGCTCATTTTATCAGGCACTGAAAACATTCTAGGTGGGGATTAATGAAAACCAATAGTTTACTGGCTGTGTTTATTGTTTTCTGATTTAATTAGGGATTTAGCTACAGTGTCAACAGAATATTTAAATGAGGTTGGGGCACTCATTTCTTCGTTGCTTTGCTGTTGTGGGAGGGGGAACTTTGCTCTCTGTCTCTCTGTTTAATACTTTATAATGAAGCAGCAAAGTCAAGGTTTTTCCATCATCCACATCTTTGTGTTTAAAATGGGCAGGCAGGTAGAAAGCAAGGCAACAGGCACTACTTAGGAGGCTAACACACCTTGTCCCTGCATTATACGGGAACACAGGTGGATTATGGCAAACTGATGCCCTAGGCAAAATACAAGAGAACTCCCTGAGGCTTTCTCTGCTCCCCCAAGGACATGCCATGTCTCCACCCCCACATGGAGCAGCACTGACAGGGGAATTTAATTCTCTGGCAAGCAGAGACTTGCCTTCCAGCCACTCCTGGCACTGTGCTAGAAGCCAGGGGGACATCCGACAGCAATTGCTGTGCCTGGGCGGGGTGGCCTGAGATGTCACACTCCTCCAGGAACACTTTCCATCTGGGGAACAGTCCCTCTTGGCTTTTAGGGTTTGCACTCTAATTTGCCTTGGGCTAATCTTCCTGGTGCCAGCAGGCTCAGGCATCACTGCAGCCATCACACACTCATCACACTTCAAAGATTTTCTTCCTGACCATGGTATCTAGAAATACATACGAGCTTATGTTCAGATGCAATCACGCAACTCTGGACATGGAAACCAAGGCCTGAAGTACAGCTGGTGGCAGCACAGCTGTCATGGGGGGAGTTGGGAGCATTTGCTGTGGATCCATTCTGCAGAGGTTGAGGTGTACCCCAGGTATGAACAGTAAATACAGACAGCAGCTCTGGCAGACCTTTGTGAGGCTGGGCTTTCTTCCTGGCATGCTGAAAGACTGGGAATGGAAGACTGCTTCAGATGTAAAGGTAGCATCCATTTGTATTTAATAGCTAGCATTGATTTCCAATTTCATATCTGCTGAACAGTAGCCACCGGCCACATTAAAATTCATCATCGTCTTCACTGCACCTTCCAATTCAGACTCCACCACCACCCTTAATGAATCAATCTGTGTCAGAGTACAATGCATATGTTTTTAAACCATTCTTGGTGGCTTTATGAAGTGAATTCACCTGGACTCGGAGCAGCCTGATTTTAGTTGGTGGGGCTACAAGGGAGATTTAAATATGAAACACTCAAGCAGTCAAATGACATGTTCAATCTATACTGAAAAACTTAGTATTGGACTATGCTCTGTCCTGAAACCACACATGTTTAATGCATGCTAATAGTGTTTATCCATCATCATGGAGCTTTACTGCTCCTTAAAACAACATGGAAAACACCGGATCAGCTGTGTTATTCTTTGCCAGTGCTGAAGCGCAGCACTCTGCTTGGCTCACACTATGCACACCCTGAGCATGCACCAGCACCGTCTGCCCGGGGGCTGGGTAGTTTAGAAGGAGGAGGAGGATCACACTTTTTGTCCTTCAACCAAGAAAGGGGAACAAATATTTAATTTGGTGGCTCTGTGGCTTTGCAGCCAGTGGTAGGATTTGTTCCTTTGCGAGAGGGCTGCAGAAGCAGGCCTTGCTGGTCAGGCTGGAAATGTCAGCGATGCAGAGGAGGGAGACCTGAGGCTTTTCCAGCCTGCAAACAGAAGCATGGAGCTTTCGTCCCAGGGATCAATACAGCCTGCTGCTTGCTTTGTTTTGCACGACCTGGAGCCACCCCTTTTTCACCTTATGACAGGACAGCAGCAAAGCGCATGTGAACGCGTGGTCTCCTGAAGGAAAAGGCACCAATCTTCAGTGGGAAGGCTTGTGAAGCGCTCCAGTAACTGACAGCGGCAAACTCGCACGATTGCTGGATGCCACGTTGAAAATGGGGTTTTTGTTTGGGAAAAGGCAGCTCTTCTTGTATCATGTTCTCCTTCAGGAGATTAGCTCTCCCTAGACCTAATGTTAGCACAGTGAGTCCAGAGATATTAGTCATCAATTAAAAATTCAATAAAAATAAGCTGTCATTACCATAATCCTTCATACTGGGACATGTGGAGTTGAGAGCTTTACCATCCCGGCCTCCAACAAAAGCCCCAAAGACTGCCGGCTGGGGTGTTAATTGATTGGTGTCATTTATAAGTAATCTAACAACCCTGAATAATTTATTTCACAGTGACACACGCTGAAAATCTACAGCTGCACAGATACGCGCACAGCTTCGGAAGGAATGGTGCTAAACAGGGTGTAAGGCAAAGATGAAGATTCAGTGGTCTCCTTAGGAGCACTTTCTCCTGCGCTCTGCTCTCCGGCGCCTTTATTACAGTGGATGTATATAGGTCTGACAGCGGGAGCGTATAGATCTGGGAGGTCGAGACACACAGGCTCGATACTCTGGTTCGCAGCAGATTGCCCATAATGAATTTTAAAAGCGAGGAAGGTGGATGCCAAGCGGGAAATGTGTGGTGCTGAGGACAGCCTTGCCGAACCACAGTAAAAATTGACCACTGTGTTTCCACAACAAGGATGCTGATGATGGGAAAAAGCCTTAGCGATCTAATCGCTCTCTCCAGCCAAAACGGAATACAAATTCTTGCCGTTGAGAGACTGCGGAGCGGGTTTTCCAGGGGTCACGTAGTGGGGAGTGACGCTCATGAATCCACATTGTTTTCACAACTGCATGAATGGCCCCAGCTGATGCACTTTGAAATCTAGAGGAACCACCCCAGAGAGCCAGGAAGACTGCAGAGGCTGGCGGCCAAAGCTGAATCTCTTCTCTCACGGATGCACAAGAGAAAAGTTCGTGTGAGCTTGTACTTGCTCAGGCAGAGCTGATGCTAAAGTCAATGGCTGGTGACCTGGGCCTGTTTCAAGTCCATGTCACCCCTCGCTCGGGGTGAATCCCACCCTGCATGGGCCAAACCCCACTCCTTTGCAATCCTCTGAAGCGCAGAAGCTTTCCCTTAGATTCTATTTTACTGGAACACTTAACTACATTGCGGGGAGTTGCTTTGAAAAATATTCCTGTGCATTGTAACTGAAAAGTCTAATCCCACACAAGTTCATAAAAGAACATGGAAATCAACCCCAAAACACGTGTGATGAAAGGATGGGCTCCTTATGGCATCATTTCTGTGCTGTCGTATCAAATTTAAGAAGTAGATAATTAAATTTTTGAGACCTGATTCATGTGTCTAGCTTAAAATTGCATTTGTACACAACATTTGTATTTTAACAAGTGTTGCAGGGCTGGGTTTTTCTTTCAGAACATTAGTTTTTGAAGTGAAGTGATCATGCAGAAATCTTAACTTTCATTTCACAAAGCTTTTAGTTCTTCAATCTGCTGCTGGAACGGAGCCTAAAAATACAACCAGATATAGCTAAATGGCTCCGAAACTAGAATGGCAGAAACAAACAAGCATGCAAACCTTTATTTTAAACTTCTTTTTTCCCCTCCCTCCCAACTTTGACCTTGTTTTAAAGCCCAGAGAGTGCTCCTTTTAACCCTGAGTACGATGAGCTCTGCCTTCTCCATGGGATTTTTCCATCTGCATGACGTTTCCAGAGCTGTGCTCGTTTGAGGGGAATGCTGACTGTAAGCAGTGAATCCCATCTTACTCCTGAGAAGTCAACAGCAGAGCTCCCCCTGACTTCAGTCAATGCTGGATAGCATCCAAAGAGAGCAAGGGCAGGAGGGAATATACTTGTTTTCATTATTCATGTTGATTGTGTAAACAGCACTCACTTCTGACTGAGAAATATGTGACTTTATTTCTATCATTTTTAGGAGAAAAAAAAGAAAACCACACAACAAACGTTTACCAAGAAAATAATCATTACTACACACTGATTGCTTGTTTTTTCCGTTGCTCTGCACGTCAGAGCATGCATCGGTACAAATACAACTGATCTGGTTAAGTGTTTTAATACACAGGGGAGTAAATTGTTTGGGATGAAAGAAATTCATTATCCACAGTTTGCAGGGCTGAAAGTCTGGCTGTTTTAATGTTACTGCTGAGTAAAAAATTTAAAAGTGCATGCTGCAACAAGCTGAATACGTCTTTAGAGCCTATTCTACTACAGTAGGCATATTAATTAGATTATTGTTCATTCTTCCAGTAATGCTGAACCCCAACACGGTTAGTAGGATAACTAAAGGTAATCAGACAAAGAATAGCCAATTTTCCCTAGATTCTTTTCTCATTAATTTAATTCACAATGGGGAAAACTCCTGGTTCCCTCCTGAGATAGGGATGGGGAAAGCTTAAGCGGTAAAGGCAGAGTATCTTGAGAGGTCACACCTGAATCCAGGAGATAATGTATTTGCACAGGGAGGCAGGACAGTATATCAGGCTGTGGACTGCAGCAGCCTGTGTGCTCCCACTCCAGGCGATACAGATTAAAGCCTCTCCTCCCCCCGCAAACAGAGGGCTCCTGTGCACAGCAAACAGCCAGGCCTTATGCAGACCTCTGCTATTTGGACAGGAGATTCTGTGGTAAAATTGAAGGACCTCCTCAACAGGGCTTTCACATCAGCATTTTCCTATAGGACCTTTATTTTTGTCCACTCTACCTTCCAGCTCCTGTATTGTATAGGAGAGAGAGGCCACATTTATTATTTGTTTATATTTCATCCCTACCTTGGCAAAATTCTGTGATTCATAAAACTTCCCTTGCGCAGTCTGAGGCGATTCCTCTTCATGTATACTGTGGGAGCAACATCTCGGAAAATTAAATGTTTCCCACTCTGGCTTTTGTACAGGGCTGCTGCCAGTTCCCCTTTTGAGCCCTGAGGTCAAGACGTTAAAGAGAAATTAATTGCAATTCATTGAAAAGCTTTGTGGGGTGGGATGGCCCATGGTTCATCACAGAGCTCTTTTTGTGAAGTTTGGTATGCAAGTGCTGAGTTAGTTGGTTTCAAAAGAAATTACCTTATAGGATTATTTTTAAGTAGCCTCAGTCTGTGGGGTTTGTTTTAGAAAATATCACTAGACTATACAGTCTTAAAGCTACAGCATCGCTGTGCACAACAGGCACTGGAGGTATAAGCTGCAGAAGACCCATATACGATTTTTAACTGCATCAGAAAGCATACACCACTCTTAAAAAAGGCCCAGACCAAGAAGGCTCCAGCTCTTTGCCTTGCCCTAGGCCAAAATTTGCCACATCTACAACAGAGGCAGTCAGGAAGAGACCTGTGCCCATGCTGCCGTGCTCAGAGCTGAGGCAGGGGGCACAGAGCCCACTCCCTGCTGACAGCAGCCTGGAGAGGCTGGAGGCAATAGCGGGGAGCAGGACCCCCCAGCCATGCAGCAGGCTGGGCTGCAGCACCGGAGCAGTCACCGCTCCCAGCCAGCCAGCATCAGCTCTGCACTGGAGGTGACTGCTCACGTCACCACAGAGGGTCTGCCTGCACCTCAGCTGCCCCAGTTTGCAGGCTGGCGTGTAGCGCAAAACACAGGAGGAGATAAATTAGCAGCATCACATCCACAGAAGCATCCGCAGCACTGTTACGCTTTGCTGCCCTTCCCAGACTGCATCCGGCCTGGCGCCTCAGGCTCATCCTGACTCGAGCTGAGTCCAGGCATGTGCAGATCTGGAGGAGTAGAACTGAAACTAAGCACCCTACAGATATTCCCAAGGCAGCCCCCAGCTACAGTGTTCTGTTTAGGCAGACCCTGCGTTTAACAGCTACCCCAAGCCATGCTGCCTGGAGCTCAGCACCTCTCCGGGCCAAGACCTTCACAGCAGAGCTCCATGCGGGATCACCAGCCCTGCAGCTGAATGCACCTTGGCAAAGGCACTGCAAGAATGCGAGGTCGGGGCATTTCCTTGTGCTGCTTCAGTCTCTTGACAGTATCACTGCCTGGCCCTGCGCTGGGCTGTGCGCTCGTGTGAGGGGGTCAGGCCTTGGCAGTGGGGCTGAGGTGGTGGACAGGGAACATGTGGTGAACCTCACACCTCTTTCTGCTCCCTTTCTAACTCAAGGGACTGTTTTGCGCTTGCGCAGAAGAAAACGACGATAAAACCAATGGAGTGAAAAACCATTGCCTTGGATGTATCACGCCTCCATTTTCAGATGCCCAAGCGGAGATACTGAACTGTGCCTGATCGATCAGGGCCAGGAGCTGGCACCTTTTCAACGAGCATCAGTGGAATGGTGGTGCCTCACAAACCCTACCTGGAAAAACAGGGAAACAATTCAAATCGAGAAACAAAAAGTAGGGGCACCCAAAGCCAGTGGTGATGGCAAAACTGAAGGAGGCTGTGTCTGCTGAGGGCTGCACAGGCACTAAGCCCAGCGCTTTGCAATGAAGGTTACAGAGATGAAAAATTTTGTCATCATTGGTCTCACTGACCAATGGTTTTGGGGTCCTTGGTTATATTTAAGTGGAAAGCCTAAAAATCAACAGGTGCAGAAGTGCTTTGCACATATGCCTCGGGCAGATCTTCTTTCTCAGGCCCTCACTGAGAAAGTGGGTTTAGGCTAGCAGAGGCAGAGGGGGAAGGGTGTCCTTTCTCCGCTGCTGCAATACATTCTCAAAAATCTGCCCTTCCATCTGCCTCTCGTCTATGTTCTGAAAAATGCAGCAACCTTTGTAATTTTGGTGTCCTGACCTGATACTGCTGGCATTTTTATCTCCTCCCACTTGCCCCAAAGGCTTTGTCATTTGCCAACACCAAAGGGTCACAGTCCTGTCCTTCCCCCCAGGTCCCTTCAGCTGGAGAGAAAGGTGCAGGATTTTCTCCTTCATGAAGAGGAAAATTAGAAGTTGATAATGCAGCATCTGGTTGGTCTCAGAGCGCCAGCACAGCCGCAAGATTACACCGTTTTCTCCAGCAGAGCCGTGTGGCCCTGCTTCTACCAGGACCTGTAGCCCTGGCCCTTATCAGGTATTGACCATTGAGGAGGACAATAGCACAAGGAATTTTGTTTGCTTAAGTAATGACAGGCTTTATTATAGAGCAACTGTACCATACCAAACATGTTTAATAATTAAGCAATGAGATATGACAAGAGGCAAATTCCAGCATGATTTTTATATGCCTTGGATTGTATGATAAGGCCAAAGGCCAAGGAATTTTCATTGGAGGATCAAACTATTTTGCATTTGAATCACCTATTCTGTCTAGGTTTCTGCACTCTGTAGCACAACGACGATATCCTGTCATAAATATTGTAAGCATAAAATTTCTTCTGGTCTGAGACCTTGGAATCTATTCTCCCAATGATATATGTGTATCACCAGCATGCAGAACGGTGGAATACACCCCTTTGTCCATGATTAAGTCTGGAATTGATTTTCAGAGCTCAGTTAACAGGTCTGAAAAACAGGTTTGCTGATGGAATTGCTGACAGATTAACTACGTCGAAGCAAGGGACATCACCTCAGTGCCACGGCTGCTAACCCTCAAATATTTCTCCTTATGCCATAAAAATGAGAACTCAAGATTTCAGGATGATGCTTATTCTTATCTGCCACAAGTTTGATAGGAGTTCTGTTTGCTTCATGCTCACCCCTCTCCTTTAGAACTCCAGTACATTATTATGAAACGCAGTAATTTCTGCAGAAACGTAACATGAAGGCAGCATCGACTCTGAGGCTTTAATCCTGTAAAAAACTGTGTGAAGCCAGAGTGAAGATTCTCACAATAAATTTACAACAAGCTCTTTGTGGTGTGTTTTGCAAGGACCTTCTTTACACAAAGAACGTAATACCAGGCAGCATGACGTGCTCTACAGCAAATATTTATTTTTGAGATAAGAATGGAGGCTTGAAAGGTCTAACGAGCTAATTGAAATAAATAAGGCTCTGCTGGAATTCAGGGGTGGACACGTGGTGGTGACGAGGAAGCTGCCCAGCTGCTTTGCTGTTAACTTCTCTCAAGATCAAACTGCTGGTGGGCAAGATGCTACAGCTTTAGGCTTCTTACCCCTCCCCGCCTCTGCTCTGGGTAATCCATACCTGCAGGAATAATATAAACCATTCCTGGCATTAATAGGTATGACGTGCTAATATTGAAGAGAGTGCTTACTGGATCAGGCCAATTAAAAGTAGAGTCCTGCTCTTTGTAATGGTCAGAACATATTGTTCCAAGGAAAAAGAGCAAACTCAAAAAGTAAGTGTTGAACATCCTGCAATATAGTCATACATATATATATGTAATGTTCGTTAGAGACACTAAAAACATAATTGGGGTTCCTGTCCTCAAAAGCTGCCGCTTCAGCAGCTGCTGGATGTGGAGAGCCATCGTGCATGGACTGACCTTAGCTGTGGGGCAGGGTAGGTAGAGACAGACCGAGCAGGTAAATGCTGGATGGTCACCAGGCACTGCCTCAGAGCTGCTCTTGAACAGAGCACAGATGAAGATCTGATTACAATACAGTGAGGCAAGGGTGAGGAAAGAAGGCATCAATTAAGACATGATCATCTGGCTGCATGGTTAGTTATTTGCACATCTTCCTGTGTGCTCAGCCAGCTGTATGTGTGCAACATCTGGAATGAGGAGGGGCAGTACAGCTGGGACACAGTCCTTTCCCGATTCCTGCAGATAATCAGTTTTTGCCCTGAGGCACTACACTTTGTTAACCATCTTTTTCAAATCCAATTTTAAATGGACTGCCAGATCACACCGTAACACTGGCTGGCCGGTACAGCATATAAATGTGTAAGCTCAAGGTATGACCTGTACATTACAATGCATTTCAGGCACTGGGAAAGTGCAGACAGAAATTTGTTATATTGAAAAAGACAACAGCATTCTTTCTACATGGGTATTCTTTTTATTAGATTAGATATCTAGATTTTTACCATTTTCCTGAAGAAGTAAGGGCTGTATCACAGAAGCTTCAGGGAAATGGCTGCATTTTAATACAGTCTAATTGACTTTTATGGTTATCTCTGAGGAGCCCTGGTCATAAAAGCTAATTAAATTATACTGATCTACATATTCAAGAACCATTCTATTTCTCACCCTTAGAAAAAAAAAAAAGAAAAAACTGGAGGCTCATACTCATGATTAGGACATGCTACAATCTCCTGACACCCTTCTTTTTGCAGTTTGATTTGCTCAGTGTTGCAGGATATATTTAACCTTCCTGAACAAGTGACTGTCCTTACAGGTTTTAAGAACTTCGGTGACGTTATTTCAGATCTCTCGTTCTGCAAATATGTGGAAAGATCTATAAACTCAATTTACAATTCCACATTCATCTACAGAAGTCTCTAGAGAAAAGGTAACACACACCAAGGAAAAAAAAAAAAAGGATAAAACAAAAGTAAATCATCTGAATCAGCATGATGGGGCTTTATAAAGCTGACTTTCTGCATTTTCTTCATTCATTTCTTTTTTTAGGTGACTGGTTTTTGTTTCTGCTTTTTAGTTCCATGCACCTTGTGAGAGATTCTGACTTTGTTGAAATAACAGCTTAACAGCATGACAACCCTGATATTGTAAAAAACAACATTGCTGGGTTTTAATCTGAACTCCCATTATTTTCCTGTATTTATTACCCACAGTGTGCCAGATTTCCAAGATATTTAAGTGCCAAACAAATCAGACATGTGCCAAGTAAAATTTTATGAAACAGACAGTATTTCTAAAAATCTTAGTAAAAGTCTAACTCTATCTATTCAGTACCTAAACACCTTTCAAAACCCAGCCTAAGGCAGTAAGCAACATTCCCAATTAGAGTTACGGCCATTTGCCTTGACAAAATTTGCAGAAACCAGTTCCTCTAGAGTTACCACTAACATATTTCAACCAACTCTTTTTATAAGCCTTCTCACACAATGCACCATACAAATCTCTGTCCAAATGCCTTAATCCAGCTAACACTAAATACTTACCAAGAATTGCTCGGTGGCAGCAGCAGCTCAGTAGGCTCCCTCGTGCTTGTACCCACCCTACCAGGGGGGCTGAAATGCTCTAGATGCTGGCAGTGAAGTGCTAACATCCCCCTTTTGCTTTTCTCTTACGGATTGACTGAACAGCTCTTTCACCCTCAACCTGTCTGTCCCATCTCCTCACAACTTCTTTGGCTCCCAGTATCCTGGGGACAGTTGCTAACATCTTCTGGTTTGTGTCCCAGAACTGGCAATCCAGTGGACAAGCATTATCATTTCCACCTCTTCTCCTTACTGTTGACCCACTCCTTTTTTCCCATCTCCAAGGAGCTTTTAAAAACACCCATAATATGATTTTTTAAAAGTTAGTTTGCTAAATATGAAGCAGTAAGGGAAGGCATCAAGGAACCAATGCAATTGGCACCTATAATTATCAGCACCAGCAAATCCCTCTGAGAAGACCCTCAGTACCGTGGGACTTTGCAAGGAACATGAAAATCTAAAGGTCCCTTCCATGTGGGAAAAAGAGGAGCTGATTTGTCAAAAAACCCCTACCTTTTTCTACAAATTAACACCAAAATTACTAAAGGTTGTCAAAATGTCTACAAACTTCCATAGGAGAGCGTGTGAAGAAAAGCAGGTAGGACTTCTTGCTAATTTAACCACATTGTGAAAGAGGACAGAGAGGGACCAGCCTCAAGAGCAGCTACTACCTGTGTTTCATACCCTGTAAAGCAACAGGAGCCACTTCATTATGTCAGCAGCTGTTAACCAGCTATTACCCACATTAGGCAGAAGAGCTGGAGGCCTCCATTTCTTCAGCAAGGACAGACCAATAACAAAGCCTCATTGTGCTGCTGCCTAGGAGTCCTGTGGTGTGTGATGGAGAGGTTTTGATGCCAAGTTACTAGCTAAGGATCAGATTGCAAAAGAGAAAATCCCTTTGGGGAGAGAGACTGTACAAAGCAAGGGCATCATGAGACAAAGAATAAGGGCTCCTATCAAAACAGGCACCTCAGACGTTCTTGCCGTCATGCTCATACAGCACCTCGGTGAAAACAGAGCCCTGTGCTCCACATTGATTCCTTGTCCCTGAATTACACGAAATGCAGGGTCTTGTGCACTGTCTGAGAACAAACCAGCAAAAACAGGCATCTGCAGATGAAGGAGGTCCCTGTGTACACAGACCCTCACCAGCAATGCTTCCCTGAGCACAGCTGCAATCAAGCAGAGGAGTTGCAGTCCCGTGCTTCAGGGACCTTTGCCAGGGTGCTGCCTGGGCCAGCACCTCCTTGGGGACCGGGGTCTACAGACTCTCACCAATGGGACTGACAGGGCAGGACTTCACCCCAGGCTGTCTGACAGCTGGGTTCAACCAAGAGTCCAGATCACCAGGTACCTCTGTGGTGGTGATGTCCAAGGTCAATGCACCCACCACCCTGAGATGCTCAGTAAGAAAATTGCTTACTCAGCTTTTTTAAGGTTCTGGGGCTTTTCCTGTGGTCTTCATGCCTTTCCTGTCTTTCCAGGATTTCTGTGATCTTTCTTGCTGCATTCCCTGCAGGCACCCAGAGGAACAACTGAGGCTATCTCCTGCTCTGTCAACTTGCATCAGTGTCCCCTTCGGAATTTCTACTCCAGCTACACTATGACTTTGGTCGGGGCAGGAGTCCCTCCCATTCCAGGTGAGCTGGTGGCTTTTTTAGGTTTATCCTGATGGGAAAGCAGCTCACTAGGATAATGCTCACTAGCAGGGTCCAGGCAGTCTCAGGTACTGTATTAGCTTTGCTTGCATAGCACCAAGCCCCTCAGCTACTAACAAACAGTAACATTTCAAGGGTCAGGTTTCAGTGGCAGGTTTGTGCACTTAAAGTGAAGTGATACTGTCTCTGCAAGGGGTCTGGTAATCTGTAATGGCTTTGTTTTTACCTGGGAAATGTGACCTCCAGCTTGGTACTTGGCAGGTCTGGGCTGCGGGTGCTGCTGGCAGCTGTAGCAGCGTGTGCAGCGCCTCTCAAGCGATTCCCAGTGACCTGAACAGGCAGGTCAATAAATATGGCTGATATATTTTAATTGAGTAGTTTCACGGGCCGGTTATGTCCTTGTTCGTAGATGGATTGCTGGGGTAGAGATTCACAACTTGTCTTATTGAAAGTGAAGCTGTTTGCCACCGCTGCCATAACTCAGGAGCAAACTGCCCCAGCTGGACCTTTTTCTTTTTAGCAGAGTCACCCATCTGTGTATATTTGATCTAAGGACTGTTACATAGTATTAGTGGACAGGATCTGATAAGCAGGGTGGACAATAAGATTAGAGCCTGTGGTGTTGACAGAAACATGGCCCATCCACAAAAACCTGCATAGTGCTTAGTGAGGACTCAGAGAATCAGTTCCCCAGGGACCATATCCTGCTTTTACCTCCCACTCACCCTCACCCACCATTCTATTTCACTGTTGTCTCCTTCCCACAAAGCACCATAGTTTCTATAACAATTGACTTTTATGACTCAAATACTTCTCCGAATGCAAAACTGGGTTGGAGGAGAACTGGTTGGAGAAGAACTGGTGAGGCAATGAGGCCTATGTTTTGGGCTCTTCCAGACATGTCTTCTCATGCACCCCTCAGAAGAAAGGGAAGTATACCCTTTCAGCATAAGGGCTGTAATGCAACTGTGAAGTATCTTGGTCTTTCAGGAAAGCTGTATATTATCCATTAATGAAAGTGATACAAATTCTCAGACTACTGTTTGTATTATTCCTGAGTGACCAGAGAACACCATTTTTTTTACAAAAATAACTGATATTTGGAAGCCTCCCTTCCCATTGGAATTTGTGTATAACAGTCACTTAAATAGGCGTTAGGAGACTAAATGTCATTTAGGGTCTAGTCCTCATCTGCTGCTCCTCAGATGATGGCCTGCCCACAGGGATGCTGGGCATGGGTTTGCCACTAAATTAATCCTGAAGCTGGGTATGAAGGTGATGAACAGGATTCTGTGCAAGAGAGATATGCCTCCTGCATCATCTGGGCTGTTAAAAGTACATCAAACCATGGTTCATCTCTTCTCTCTGGACCTTAGTAGCCCTTGTTAAGGCTTTCATCTTGATCATAAGGATGCTTCTAGGGATAGACCTAAATCTAGAAAAATCTGAATCTAATGTATTAATAGCTGCCACTGCTGATTTGTATTGTGCTGGAGAGCCAAGAGGTGTCCATACCAGGAATGTCAGTCTTTGTATGAGGCCTTGATAAAACAGCACATGAGAAGATAGTCCTGTCCCTCAAAACTTAAAGTCAGGGAAAAAAGCCAACAGCAGATAGGTAGAAAAGCAAAGAGGAGAACAAGCCTGAGGAAGTGATGAAGTATATGTCAATCTAGTAGTTCTCATGCAAACTGATGGAGGCAGTGTGGCAAAAGGAGAGCTCCAAGGGAGGACTGAAGAAAGATTACGAGACAACTCTGTTTACAGAGACCTTCTCCAGAGGCTGTACTGGGGACAGCATGAGACAGAGCATTGAAGGCATGTCTTCAAAAAGCTAGCAGGAGGCAATAAGCATTGATACAGTGGGCTGGTGGAAGGCAGGAGTCAGCCTCTAAGCACTGAAAGAGGTGGCAGGTAGGAAGAGGATAAGCCATGCATCTCCCCCGCCACCCCCAGTCAAGCACAGAGGGAAGGTACCCACAGAGGCACTCCCTTACAGCATTACAAACACTGTCTGTCAACAACCAAGCCCCCCCCCCCCTTTCTTTTTGACCTGCCACGAGGCAAATGTAATGGATGGATGGATGGATGGATGGATGGATGGATGGATGGATGGATGGATGGATGGATAACTGCTGAGGAAAAGGACTTCACAAAGGCAATATAAACATGCACACAGTGTTTTTCAGTGTTTTTCAAACAGCTTTTTCTCTGGTTACAGTTCAATAAGAAGATACTGGAAGTACCTTCTGATGTTAGTACAGGGTTACCTACAATTTGAGAGTAAAGTCTTATTCCCTCACTTATCATTTGGCTGGTTTGTACTTATTTTTATAGCTCTTCCTTACCACACTGTTTGTATTTGCTAACATCCAGCAACTACTTCTTGCTTCAGCTGCACTTTTTTATATCAGTGTAACCACTTTTCTCATTTTTCTCACGGTTGCTTGGTTTGTTCTCTGCTTTGTTTAGATTAAAAAAGGACTTGCACTTGCAATCCCACCAATTGCTCCTTGAATATTTACCAGGACCTACTTGTAAACTTCTGTAAGTTTTAGTGAATTTTCCATAATTGTTCTGACTATTATCTCTGTTGCCCTTTATGAAGGAGAACTTGTGCCAGAGTCACTACTATTCTGTGTTCTTCCAACTCCAGAAAGAAGTCTTAAATCAGATCCAATGAACAATGCCTGGATTTGACCCAGCAAGCCTGGGTATCTTTGCCAGATGTCCAGGTTAAATCATAGCCCAGACCTATTTAATCGTAAGTAGGAGGGAACCAGAGTTGCAACCTCACCTTGTTACACCAAGGACACCACACTCAGTACGCATTTCTCTCTCTCAGAAACAGAAGAAATCTACCTGACACCACCAAGGTCTCTGCTCTGTCTAGGTGGAGCTCCATAGGGGTGAGACCCAGGCAGGATGCTAGCCTGAAGAAAGTTGTGTTGAAGTACAGGCACAGATGGATCTAAAAAAAACACCCCAGCCTACAACTGTCCTGAGTGCAGCATTGTTACCTCCCACACAAAGATTGCCAATCTTCATTCTTCTATTATAGTCACCTTAAAAGACTATGGGGACATGCAAGCAAAAAAAAAAAAATCCCAAATTAACTTTAAAATTTGTTCCTTCGTGACTCTTTTGGACTAACTGATCTCTACCATCTGTGCAGTGCACAGATATTTTTAGCAATTGTAAACTATAGTGATGGGCAAGAAACATGCAGCTTAGTGCATTTCAGTCAGAATCTGAAACTGTGCCATTTGGGTCAACCACAGGCGAGGTGAGTATTCATAGTAAGTCATCTGCATCAGCGGTGTATTTGTCCTCTATTAAAAATCATATTATGTAGATCAAAGTACCAGAGTTCCTGGGTTTTATGAACTGACTGGGAACTCTACATCCAATAGCTCATAAAGGAGCCTGCTCTCACTGGTCTGTGTCTAGGTACTTATATTTAGCTAGTATTGCTTTAACTACAGGAGGGAGAGCATTTCAAAGGGCAGTATTTAAAAATGACTTAGTCGCTTCATGGTTTTTTGATCTACTGATGATGCTTTATGCATAACCCACAAAGAACACAGAAAGAGGAAAGTCAGGATTCAGAAGTAGATGATGGTGAGATCCATCGCTACGTTTCAGTCCCTTCGTGCCACATGGAGTACTGACAGCACAACAGAGGTGCACAAAATTGTCAGCAGGAAATGCTGCTGTGGTTAAAGCACTGCCAAAGGCAATAGCAAAACCTGGACAACTGGGCCAATACTGCCACAGGGCAATGCTAGGAAGGGGACCAGGGGTGAGGGTGTCTCTTGCTTGTATTGGGGTCATTTGGTTTAAGCTGCTTTGAAATGTCCAGTACATGCTGCTGATGGTGTACAATTAGGAGAATGCCCCCAGGCCTATGACATTTGTACTGTACCTCCCGGAGATGCAGCACAGCATTTTGCCTGTGCATTTTGGAAAGCTGCTATACAACACTGACAAACAGCTGAATTATTTGATACGCAGGATGAGGAAGAAAATGGTCCAGCTGTTATCGACGGGGAAGCAGGAGTCAGGACGGATGGGTTGTGTCCCGGCTCTGCCTTTTAAAACGGCTGTTAAATTAGATAACTCTTAACATATATGGACATTGTCATGTCCATCTTTTAAATAATAATGCTTATCTGCTGAGAAGCTTACATCATTTCTAAGAAAGTCATTTAGATACTTGGATGACAGAAGCTCAGAGCATTATTATGGGCCCATGTGGCTATCTTCATTGAAATACTAAGCAATGATCTGATTGATTCTCCTTATGACTTCTTGAACTGAGCCATTACCCAGAGTTAGATGTCTTCTTTGCTGATTTGACAAGAAGGTTTGGAGAGGGTCCTAGGTCTCTCTCCATTTCTGAACACCTTAAAAAGACACATTTTCATACCTAGAAATTTACTGAACAAGTCACCATTCTGCTGCCTGTGGGTGAAGGAACAGCTCTCTGCTAGGCTCTTCTCAGGGCTTGTTCAAGCCATGTCCTTGCTTTTCTTTCTCTCTCCAGTTCTGTCCCTTTGCTGCCAGGTTGGGAGAAGGTTATCATTGCTTCCATCTGTTAAACATATTTACTTTCCAAAAGGCTCACACTGACTTTATGTGGGCCTTTCTTGCAGGTGATATCCTCTTTTTTTTTTTTTTTTTTCACATGTACAAAGTCCTGGTTTTTAAGTTCTCCATCTTCAGCAGGGTGTAGCCTTACACACAACATATGCTTAACAGTGCAAAAGGCCCTTTTTTATCCCCTGATGTATTCCCACTGACTACAGTAAAACTCCCTGCAAACCGAGATCAAAATTTGCCCTGCATTTGGGAGTGCCTTGACTTCACTGATAGCAGAGCCACTGTTTTTCAAATAAATATTTACATTTGTGTTTTATTTGTGGTTGAGTCTATGGGAAACAATTAAATGGGTTATTTTCCCAACTAAATCAGAATGATTCATATTTGGGGCTAAAGAGTTCATTGTGTGATTATTTTTTTTTTACTTGCTTTGCTATATTTTTATTGCTAAATTTGTCATGTTGAAGAATCATGTGTGTCAGAAGTAGTCAGCAGGCAACTTAATTAGTCATGAGTATACATTTCTGAATGTCACATGGATCAGCCGGAATAAAGTGCAGACAGCATCAGAAGAAAGCCGGCAGCATCAGAAAATGTTCCTCTAAACAACTGGGAACTTTCAGGACAGATAAAGGGTTTTCATACTTAAAAATAACCTCCTAGATAATTGTTCTGCCCGTATGTTGAAGGGCTGCTGCTTTGTCATTTCCTTATGTTTGTTTAGTTTATATATTATTATATGCAGTGTGAAGATAGATTACGGACTGTTTTCCTGACTTCGAAACTCTGAAGTTTCACCCAGAATTTAAAAGGGAACATTAAAGTTACTTTAAATGGGAAAGAGATACTACTGATATTGAACAGTATGGGCTTTCATGCTTCTGACTCCAAGTGAATGCAAAGATCATTAGACAAGCCACTCTTAATGTTGTGTATTTCTCGATGCTTACAGTGATCCCATGAAACAGAGGAGTATGACTGCATCATCATTTTATACAAAAGTTGGCTACAAGAAAGCACAGTCCAGGGAATATACACACAGACACACAGACACACACAGACACACAGACACACACAGACAGACACACACAGACACAGACACACACACACACTCTCACACACACACACACACACAAAATCTAGAAACCTCACCCACAGTCCTCTCTTCAAAACCCTGCCAAGGCAGCAGGAAACTCCTGTTCAGACAAATCTAGCAGGTGTGGGCCTTATCTTTGTGCCTTCAGCACATCAACTCTGTTTTCCCAGTTGCAGATGCTTTTGCCTCTCTGACATTTTTTGTATTGAACTATTTTTATTGATACATACCCTATTCAAAAGTGTAACATTTGCATGTGCATTTATTTTATATAATTCCTTACTCTTGGTACAAGAAATTTATTTCTAAGTGGGTATTAAATTGACCACCTAAGCAATCAGGGCTTTAATTGTGCTTTCAGTGAAGTTTCAGTTTTCAATAGGCACAAGAAGAGATCTGCATTCATGACTGCTTTTTATAATTAAACAAAAAAAAAAAAGAGAGGAGCTGCCATTAATGTAATGCAGTTTTCCAAATCAATATTGTGGCTTCTTCCTCCCTGGTCTGCTGAAATACAATTTCAGAAAGACAGAGCACATCGTGGCTTGGGGGGAGGAAGGCTTGGGGTACCTCATGTCCCCTCAACTGTGAAAAAGTAACATCTACGTTGGTGGACCTGAAAGAAGAGAGGCCAAGAGGGGCTGGTAGAGCTACGCAGTTTTATAAAGCACAGGACATCAGCTTAAGCCACTGTTGTGCCTGTGATGGTTCCCTGCAGGGGGAAGGTATTATCAACCTCCTCCTTGCTTCCTCATTAGTTATTTTTGGCTCCAGACAAGTCCTTCATTCCTCTTTACCAAGACTGCTAGACTTCCGTCACCATCATAAGAAGAACAAGGGCAGCAAAACAATGTGTACGCCTGGGTCTGCTCTGAAGTATGAAGCACAAGGATAGAAACTGTTGTGACATTTTAACAGCATCAAGAGGCCTTCTAATTTAGCAGCTGCGTTTATGTCATAAAATGCTATACTGACAAAGATATAACACACTTCGTAAATACATTTTCCAGTGTGTTTACCAAGCTCTCCAGAAGTCAGCTGGAAGACACATATTTCGTCTTCTCGTCAGGGTTTCTCACAAAGCTTGAGAAGTAATGTGAATGTTTCTGAAACAGTGAGGCCTGGCGCTGCAAAACAGAGAAACCTGCAGGAGATGACATCCTCTCAGAGGAGCAAGTTCTACCAAACACTGCAAAGCTGCGCCAGCTTTACCTCTTTCTTGTTTATTTTTTTTTTAGAATGAGAGAGAAAACTGATAAAATCAATTAAGTACTTCAATTAAGAGTAGCTTTTCAGAAAATATTTTGGATGGTTGGGGCAATTGTTTTCCACGAGAGTGAAGCTTCCGTACTCTCTGTGGGATTCACATTGTGCTCCTGCATTTTTTTACATTCTCTGCATCTTCTAGGTCCAGAAACCTTACCCATGTCTAGGGGTTCTTCTGAACTAACATGCATGTCTATATTATGGATGTTTCCATCTGATTTAGTCATCTAAGATTTCTGCAGAGCCAATCCCAGTGGGAGAAACAGACCCTTCTAAAAAGTTTGTCGGTCTTATCCCAAACTAGACATCTAAAATAGACCTAATAATCAAGCCCATTTAAAGTGCCTTTCTGTCTGCTGATGGTAAAGATAGCTCAAGATGCCTAGCTCTGATGTAGATGTTTGAATTGTAGATGATTCAAGTTAGGCGAGATGAATTCTGCCCCATACGTCGTCTTGATTTTGCAGGCTCTCTTGGAAGCAGAGTCTGGAGTAGGCAGTGAAAATACTGAGACATTTTTGTTCTGTAAACCAGAAAGTTTGGTGTTCCCCAGGCAGGTCTACTCACCATATGTCTTTACATTTGTTCTGTATCACAAAACTGACTTCTTGTTGCTTGGTTAAATACAACATTTTTAAGAATCTAACATATGGTGGTATCACTCCACTTTTCAGAACTGGGATGCTATGGAGAGTAATGGGGAATTCTGTTTAAAAATTGGTGTTAAGAGCTATCCTCAAAAAATCTCTGCTAAATGAGGAAAAGGAGAAGGTGGGGGTTTTTTTACCAAAAGTACCTCTTCTTAAAATATTGATAAATTACTTAACATACTATGAGTTGGTTGAATGAGAAAATGCTTGTGGCAGTTGTTGAGTACTGCAGGGAAGATTTGGTTCTGTGCATCCAAATGCGTGTTTACACACAGACAGATGTTTAAGATGCAAATACGTTAGAGCTGAACCTGTCAACTCTAAAAAAATCTTCTTTGCTTGCTGTTTTATCAATCTTTCAAGTAACATTCATTTAATTATTATTTTTGTGTTCCAGGGTAAGGAGTAAATAATGTAATGGCAACCAGCTGTCTCACTGGCACCAATCTCCCTGCCCCCTGAGGCTTCGATACAGTCAGTAAGTGCCCCACGCTGTGAGAGCCAGCAGAAGAGAGATCAGAGGCAGGAGAGAGTATCGTGAGGAAAAATGTCCCTCTGTCTCAGATTTGGCATGCTTTGGGCCAGGTTCTTGCCCTTGGGGTACAGAAGGTGGGTCTTCAGACCTGTGGTGCTGCCCAAGGGCAATCCATTTGTAGAGCAATGGTAATAACAGGGACCACATCTACACAGCTCCAGAAGGATGAGGTTATTTTACAGACGCTTTCTTAGTGTCGCCGTTTCCCTCTGGACGAGGTAGCGCTGAACCATGTCCAGGGATAATGTGGTAGGAGATACCAACAAAGCTGCTTGCTCCTGCGGTGTGATATTCCCTAACTCCTAATACTTCACATAACTAGTGTCATGTTCAGAGCCTTCCACCCACTGCCTTAACCTCCTTACATTTGAGCTGAAGCAGACTCAGCCACAGGATCCTCTGTCTGCGCCTATCATGCCAGACCTTGGGTTCAAAGTACCTGATGTTGTTTCACACGAACTCCCAAAGCTCTGCTGGCATGCCAGCATCGCCGCTGAATCACCGGCGTGTCTTAGTCAGCCTGCTTAAAATGGCACAGCTCTGAATTGTCTGGGTGCCTCCTCCAAACTGCATCTGACCTTCTGCCAATCCCCGCTCGCTTGTTTCTAGGTACTGGCCTCGTCTCTGAATTTGCACCCCCACACTCCTTGAGAAGTACATGCTCCAAAAGCCATGCGACCATCTGTGTCCCCTTCCTTTGATAAGGTACCAGGGTTTCCTCCATTTGCACTATCAGACCATAAACCCTTCATGGCAAGGGGCTTATTACACGTTAGGCACTGACCTCTTCCTGTACCGCACCATGTACATTTACACCACTATCAATTATTTAAAATAGCTCTGCCTTCAGTTCAGCCTCATGCTGAGTTAAGCTCTGTAGCCTTTGGGTAGTTTGCAGCAATTTTATTTTTCTTCCTCAACGTTTCATAAATTGCTTACTGCTCTGTAACACTTGTTACGATTTGCTAAGGGAAATTATATGGTGTATTATCACTTGAGAAAAGTGGATTTGTGGAGATAGTATTAGCTTTCTTCCCCAAAATTCAGCTATGCCTGCACAGGAATGGAATCCCAGACTCTACCCCCAAAGGGGCCTTGACTTCATTAGCACTTTCGTTTAGCTCAGATAAGTAATTATTAATATCAACATCCAGTTCTAGCAAATCTAGCTGGATGTGCCACAAGGTGACAAGATGTAATAAACATAAAACAATATAGACTTAAAAGAAGGGAAAGTGTCCCTTTCTGTTAACAAGGGACAGACAAGACAGCAACAGCAACAAATGGCAATGCACATAAGTACTTTCATATGTTTGGACTTAATCTTGTTCCCATACACAGTTAATTTTTTAAGGCTTTTTCCCTTGAAGTGTTGGGGACAATTTTAATTATTTACTCAGGTTAATGAAGAAATTAAGCTCTGCCTCCTGAAATATAAATACCAGGATGTTAGATGACACACATACTATTTTTATTGAGCTCAGGAATAGCTGGAGACAAATGCACAGGACACGGGGCAGTGCTGTGGTAGGCAGCTGCCATCAGCTCCAGTCCCGCTTCCACTCCATAGGCCCTCACACCTCCAGGTCTACTTACAGCCTCGGGAACCTCCTCTCTCCCGGCAGCCCTTCTGCCAGATGATGGAAGCCTGCCCATCTTCCCTCCTGTGTGTGCTCACAGCTAAACTAGGAACAACAGGGCCATGACACCCAAGGACAAGGAAAGAGCAGTCAGGATGAGAGACCTTTCTTGCACTGTGCACTTGTTTGGTAACGTCCGTGAAGAAGAATCCAGGAGCTAGACTTTTATCAGGGGACCATGACTCATGATATAGCCATGAAGACTGCAAAAATATTATTGTTCCTGTTTTTCTCTCTTCACTCAGGCCTCCGCCTCTAAATAATTACCTTTTTTGGTTTTTTGGCCACTATGCCAAGCACATTAGACCGTAAGAGTATTGAGTCTCACCAAAGAAGACACAACTCCACTCCCTTTTTTCAGATAAACCCCAAAATCAAGATGTAGAGTAGCTTAGGCTACTCAGGCAGCACATGTAGTTAGTAGAATACATGGCAATCCACCTTTTAATGGGAAAGCTCAAGGGAAAAGAAACTATTGCATGAACCACTTCCCATGGCCTGTAAGTCTGTGCCCAGCCTAAAGCAGTCTCATAGCTGTCACAGGACTTGGGTTTGTTTGGTAGCTAGCTGGGTTTGGAGACAGCCCAAGGAGGCCTGCAAAGACCTTTCTTACAGATATGTCTGTGCTGAACATGATCAGCTGTAGCTCAGTCCCATCTCCCAAGAAGAAGGGAAAAAATCTTAAAGCATAGTTCTTAAATTTCACCTCCATGTCAAAACCTCTGGGTTTGGCAAATTCACATCATGAATTAAAGAGAAACGTCTTCTGTCTTTGAGCCGTTCTCTAAGATGTAGCAAAGCTGAAGTGGCTCAGGGCAGGGCTCTTTGGGGCATGGGTGACTAACATCGGCTGTGACGCTGCCTGGCTGCATCCTCAAAAGGAGTACAGAGGAAAGAGGAAGAGCCAGTGATATTAGACAGATAAGCCGGACACTTGAATGGTGCTCCCTGAGACTTCTCTGTTTCTTTAGGCCTTTGGCAAGCAGGGCTGTATGTGAAAGGGTGTCATCATTAGAAGTGTTTTCAAATATCTGACCGAGAAAAACATCCTTCTTGCTGCAATTGAAGCCCGTTTCTTCTTGCCTGTCATACTTTACACTTACATTCTTAAAAGAATATCTTTTTTTTTTCTCCCATGTCTCCAATATCTCAGGTTATTTTTAAATTGCCATCCTTTCCCCCTGTGTACTAACAATCTGTCCTCAAATAGTGTTTTCTGCAAATTTACCAAGTTGTTTTGTCGTCCAAGGTGTTAACAAATGCATTGAATAATACCAGACCCAGAAAAGCGCCTGTCCAAACCTGCTGCACACCTCTTTACAGTCTGTGAGTGAACTATTGATCACTGTTTTCCAGACAAGGTTATACAATGAACTTGGCTAATCATGCTGTGTATTGCTTTCAAGGCCCCAGTAACTTCACTGTCGGTCCAGGGAGGTGACTCAAGTCAAGGTGACTCAAGGTGACTCACCTCTGCGGAGATGACTCAAGATTCATCACCAGCCTTCAGGGTCACTTCCCCTTCCTTATAAACTCCACACACTTTTGCTGCTTTCAACACTTCCTCCCATCCATCACCTCCCTGCCGGAGTCATCACAGCAGTGATTGCCACTGCTGCTCTGAGGAGCAGACACCAGTTGGTGAGGCCACACATGGAAAACCCTCAGCCCTACATTTTGTTGAGAGAAGAACATGGAAGTCCTGGAAAAGGAATTAAGAATGGATTAAGCTTTTACATTTTCACTGTCATGAATCTGACTCTGGGACCTAAAAGAAGAATTTAACACAAAACAAGACGAGAGACTGCAAATGCTGAAACTTTTCCTTGTCCACAAAGCACGTTAAAAAGCCACAGAAGCATGGCAGAAATAAGGCCTCTAAAGGCAACACTATAAAACCCTACCATTCATTTGACCCGTGGCTCAGAGTTTAGGCACCCTGGGGCCAAAAGAGTGTTCCTGTCCAAGCTTTAAGTAGTGGTGCATTTGCCATTTTTCCTATGGCCAGCCAAAAAAATCCAGTTGAAACTGCCCACAACTTTTAAAAATTGTTTTTAATTCTTTATTCAGCGAATCCAAGGTTTTACTCATAGTCCCTTAGCTCAAAAAAGGGAAGCAATAAAGGAAAGAGTAAAGAAGTATAAGCTTATGATTTATGTAGATGGCTGGACTTCAATGTATTCCCCAAATCTCTTTTACTTGCCTATTATGCATAGACTGGTTTCTTACTGGCCCTCTGAAAGACGGGTGTTTCAATGAGGAATTTGAACAAAGGCAACAGTGGCGTCAGTGACCCCTTAAGGCAATAGGTGCAATAATCTTCTCAGAAGAGAAAATATACATACATTTAACTCGATTAATATTCCGCAGCAGGATGTGTTGCTTTCAGAATTACTTTCTTTACATGAATAGCTGAGCATCCTCTACCATTCAGAGTGGTTGTGTGCTAAAAGCAGTGTGCAAGGCAGAGAGCATGACCTTGTCGAGCATGATCCAGTTACAGGGCACACCGCTGTGAAACACAGGCAGTATCAACACTCACACGAGCAGTGTCCCATATGGGTAAAGCTGTATGCCTAAGGCATTTGCTGGGTATAGCCCCACAGCTGCAGCCACAATGGAAGTTGTTTTATGTCCTGTCATTCCAACAGAATGAATAAGCTTTTCCAGGAATAAAATACTACAAACACTGTGTATTTGCTATCGAATTTGGAGTGGCAAAATAATGCTTCTCAGAGGCATAATGTGAGGATAATCGTGTGTCGGGAGTGCTTTCCTCAAGCACAGAGTCATTCTTTCTCCTGATTAGGTGCCCATTCAGAAATTGCTGGTTTTCAGTGGCTCCCAGACCTGCCAAAGACATCCCTCATACCAGAACATACTCTTCAGGTGTCATTTCTTTTTTCTTATGTTCCACTTCAGGCAAAATTATTTCACAAGGAGTAAGCGCATCCAGACTTGTTAGCAAGCGTAACAGAAAGTGGTGGGATGAACAAGCGACTACTACGTGTGCCCAGGCTGCTTGTACTCCTGTTGCTAGCCTGTGCTGTCACATCTTTACTGCTGCTGTTACCAGCATGAAGTACATTAAAATTAACACAGGTAGCTCATAGGTATGTCAAATCTGCCTGGAGCAAATATTTATAGTCTGTGTAGACATATCCAGCTCAAAAGCCAGATAAAGTGGAACAAATGTCTATAAAGACACACTTTTCCTACTCTTTTTTTCTTTTTAGCTTATTAGCAAAATAAGCTTCCTTTGTGGAAGTTCTTATTATAGTCTTACTTAGAATAGACTGGCAAGTGACAGGCTGAGTCATATTGGGTTTGATCTCCCTTATACGGCAGCAAACCAGGAGTCACTCTGCTGAAGTTCACTGGAATAAAACTAGGCTAAGTGGGATCAAAACTGGGCTTACAAACTTGTGCAAGGGTGTTAGAGGTGCTGCTGGTGATACACGTGTTTTGGAGTTGGCCTTCACCTAATTCATCACCATCAGGGTGACAACAGCAAGTTCTTGGAATTGAACAGGAGTCCAAATCCACACGGAAGGGTGTACAGAAAAATGACCTACAGCCTGACAAAGGGGTTTTGCTTTAGCATATGATCTATGAGGGTCTCTCAAAAATACACTTGATACTTGCATTCCATAATGGTAATGGGACTAAAAGCATAAGTAAGGGTTACAAGATAATCCCTGACATAATTCTACTAATGCTTTACACTAAGGTTTTTTCTGACCCTCTAGGCTGTCATATAACTTAAGTATTAAAAACTACTGGGGGATTCCTTGTGATTTAGCTTTAAAAGCTGGTTCATGAATCTCGTGATCTGACTAGTTTAAGAGGACATGTAAGCAACATTATAACAATGTTAAACAGCAAATAATCTCATCTTCAGATGGTTCTTGAGCATTTATTGTTGCTCAGTTGCTGCATGTTTTGTTAGAGAAGACTGTCCTAACTACTTTGCATGGTGTATTCATTTCAAACCATTTTTATTGCGGTCCCTGCTGTTCTTCTTCATTATTTCTATCCTCTATGGGCCGTGCACCACTTTGCTGAATCCAATGCCTTTTCCTTAAAAGCCAGTTTTCCTTGCTAAGTTGTTAATGTTATTTTTTCTGTTGGCTTTGATGTCTTTCTTCAGTTTCCCAGTGCATCTTGAGAACTCCAATTCATTTCAGGCTTTTATTTCTGTTGATGCCTGCTCTTTAATTTACTACTACATATACCAGCAATTTACAACTGTCTGATTTCTTTAATTTGAATTTTTCACACAGTAATAAGACACTAAGTCGCTGTAGCACTGTCAACCTAAGGTGAAGAAAAAAAAAAGAAGGAAAAGGGGACGTACCAAACATCTTCAGTTGCTTTACGATTCTAAGCCTTTGTGGCATTTTTGGTCTCCTAATCTAAAGGTAAGGACAAAGATATGCAAATTGCAAACAACAAAAGTAACCCTGAAGGAAAGTCCAGTGTATTTGAAAACATAATTGAGTTTAGCAATGAAACTAATATACTTGCTTTTTTTTTCCAAAGCTATTCTAAATTTCCAGCCAAAACGCCCAAGGCCATTTGAAACTCACTTTCAAGAACTGTTTGAAGGTGAACGGCTCTACGGGGCTAAAAAAAACCCCAGCCCAACTGTGCAGTGCCTGCACCAAGCCAGTGTTACACCCTTCATAGGGGGTACAGAATGGGGAGAAAGCATAGGGGACGAGGAGGAGAAAAAAGCAGAGGATGAAGGAAGAAAGCAGGTTTACAGAATTAACCTGCCCCCCAGAATACAGTCTATATCCCATCGTTCCCCTTTAGCTCAGTACAGGGGACAAAAGTATAATTTCTCTTTGCTTTGTAGTTCACCCTTAAGACCTTTCTCTCCTGAAGTTGAACTCCTTTTAAAGCTCTGACACAGAATCATTCTGCTCAGCTCACCAGGAACAGGCTTATATTTTATGTTGATATAAACTATAAAGGCAGCGATTTCTGTGTGTGGTGAAACAAAGAATGGAGGATTTAGCATGCCTAAATTCACAATGAGAAAACCTGAACATACTCCTAAAGGGAAAAAAAAATGTCAGGCACCATTTGCCTTGTCATATTCATAAAACCATCATTTCTGTGTGATTTCTTTTATGTTCAAAGCACTGGGTTTTTTAGTAAATGAGACAAGGGGGGAATGGTGAAAACAGTTTCCCTGAGGAAAACTATTCCCCAGTTCTTAAAAACTTTGAATGTATTGAAACCTTTGGGAGATGAAAGCATTTTCCATTATATTTGTGCTTTCCTTCTTGTTTTTTTTTAAATTATTTTTACAGAATGTAGCACAGTGAGAAAGGAAAAGATTATTCAGATCCATAAACTAGTTCTTGCTTTGGCTGACACCAGTCTCTTCCTTCTCACAATGTTTTGAAAGGTCTCCCACCATTTGCAGCGGTGTGGCATGGTACCTCTGCTTCCTAGGATGTACGCTCCAGTCCTTCATTATCTTTACCATTAAGAATCTTCACTAATACCCAGACTGCCTGTTGCACTTGCATTATCCCCCTTGTCACATTTTTTCTGGTCTTATCCAACACGAATATGGAGGCCAGACTATTTCCTGTCCTCTCCCTGGAAGGCCTCAATGTGTCTGAAAAAGACAAGTTTGAAGGCTGACATCATGTCACTCCCCTCTCTTCATCTCTCCACACAAAATAACCTCAGTTCCTCCTCAGTTCCTCAGTGGCTGTGCCCTCATGATTATTTCTTGAGCTCTGATCATTCTTGCTGCTTGTCTCATGAAACTCTGCCGTTAGTGCCTTCTCCTCTTCTGAAGCGAGAGATCCAAAACCGGATTCTGTATAGATGAGAAAAAGACCCCACTCTTATCAGACCCTACCTCTGCAGCTCAGTATGAAATGTCAATATAGAAAAGCTTCAACACTGTAGAAACAAAGAGTATTTAAGGGTTTATTAAGCTCAGCTTTCAGGAAATTGCAGATAGGCCTCATTGTATCATTTTCAAGCATTAACAGGCATTAAGGCTAGTACCACACACACTAGTGTGAGTACGCATCCAGAGGGAAGGAAAGTTATAGGTCTTGTTGGATCCCCATGTAGAGTTCCCCTAACTGACGTGTAAGGGCCTCCACCACAGCATCCCACTATGAAAGGTCGTTTTCCTTCCCCACACACTAAAAAAGAGATGCAGAAAATCTGCAGCGAGAGGGAGAAAGTGCTGAACTGCTGTAACTCAATCGGTGTTGGTACCAAATGATGCTTTCATAGCAGGATTGTATCTTCATTCTCTCCTTCTTTTACAAAGCTCAATCTGGTTCATACTCCATTAGTATAAAGTTTGCTGGAGACTAACTTCTCAGAGTTAATCTCCCAAGAGACTGGTCAGTAGCTTGATAACAAGAAACCCTGTGCTGTGTAGCTGCCCAGGGCTTCTCTCATGTAGTATTTAGGATTCCATTCAAGAGCAGTTCCCCTTTGTCTGCTGCTTTCATAAATAATGGATACATCTCACATTAGAGATTAGCAAAGATTGTTAAGCTTCCTTTTTTGCATGTGTAAGATTTGGTAGCTTCTGAAATATTGATATAGTTGTGCAATTTGGTGCACCTATTATATTTTAAGCAAGAATTAAAAAAAATCAGAGAAGATTAAAATGATGGTAGGTGTAAAAAAGCGGATCTTTGACACTCAAAACCATAAGAAAATGTGGTCCTTTAAATTTAAAGGCTGGAAAAATAGTTGCATTACTAACTTTTGTAATATTCTTTTAAGAAGACTCTACAGAGATTGCTGTAGGTTTCAAAGCAATTACAGTAGGAGGTTGTGAAAAGCCTTCAGGAAATGCTGCCAAGGTACTGCACCACCTAAAAGGAAGAACACACTGCTGGAAACTTTTCAAATCTGATTGAGAATAGACAAAAGAAGACAAATTTACAAAGTCCTCTTTCCTCATTTCACTGATTTTATTTTTAATGTAACACTTTGCAATTACATCTGTTATCTGAAAGCACTTTCATGTCTAGCCTTGGTATTCCTTATTTGAATAGAACACAGATAACTCACTTTGTGTTTTGGTAGGAACCACCTTTATCAAGACCGGTAACTTCTGTTTTCTCCTTTTGTATGCATGCCACTGAGTTTAACTGTGTGACACTGTACTTGCTGTTGTGGTTCTTTGTATGCAGTGAAGTCCTATTTCCAGCTCTCTGGCCCATCCCTTCCGCACATCCCACAGACGGGACTCTTAAGTGCAGCTTATTACAGGGACAAGTTAACCACCAATTTCATTGTGCTCCGTGGCTGGGGTCCTGAAATGCAGGCTGCCTAGCCAAAAAAGGGAGGACAAAAACTGAAGGACTGCATTAAATAACCATAAAAGTTACAGGGTCTGATAATACACACAGTTATGGCAAAATCATTGCTTTCATGCTGTGGCCAACTTGCCATTATCCAGAGCTATGGGAGAGGAGGAGAGGAATAAAGGCCTGAAATAACCCAGCTAATGGGAAATTGCAGGCAGTATGGGACCGAGCAACTTGGTGCCAAGGCGTTTGAATGGTTTGCTGTAAAGTCAGCCAGGATGGCTGGTGCCACATTAGTGCTAATATGAACTTCTGGAACACGTCGATTCCTTCAGGACCACACAAGCGTGGCCTTTTGTCCACACTCCACATTGCCTGGCCGCTCAGAGCTGGCTGAGGAGCGCGGTGCCGTTATGCTCTGGGCGCCGCGGGATTTAGCTCAGGTCCAGCTGGACTTTGTACCTCAATCTCAGTGTCAGACTTGCTAAACTGAGGCTGACTTCATGCAAAGCCACCTTGAACCACAGGGTGCTTGGACACCCAAGTTGCCTCTGTGCAGAGCAAGCTTCAGTCAGGCGGGATTAAACGGTTCGGTGTTCAATGCAGAAAATTGGCTGAGCTTCCTCGGAGACGAACTTGCTCTAGATAGGGCATGGCTCTCTATGCAACACTGCTGAAACTACTCAGCCTGGCCAGATCCAAACTGCTACTCTAATCATTATATAATTTAACCTGAAACTACAGATCCCTAAGAGTGAGCTGCTTTAAAGACAGATCATCCAAGATACACAAAAGCTGAGAGATTCACTCAAACTTTTGCTGCGTGTCAGTAAACACAGCTGCTAACTATCTCAACTGCTTCCCAACTTTAGGTCTTAGCCCAGGCTACTTTCTGAAAACAAGTCCTTACCTTCCCCAACCAGGGACCAGCTGAGTGAGGAACTCCTAACTCATGAAGTGGAAACTGCCAGACTGATCATTCAGCAGACAGGGAGCAGAAATAACAAAACTGAGTCAAAGATTCAGCTTTCAGGACCGCACAGCGATAGCACAAAAGCAATCAAGAAAACAAAGCTACTTGGAAGTTGGAAAGCAGGAGACAGGTACCCTATACCCAAACACATTAGGTAAGGCATGATTGACTAGAATCACATGTGGTGTTTTGGGTTTGTATTTTTTTAAATTACACATTTGGCAGTGCTAGGGATGTGAAGAGAGCAGGAGAGACTGACTGCACTGTTTTCTTTTGACTCCAAGGCAGACTGTTTGAACTGGAAGCAGATCAGACCTTGCAATGAGCTCTTCACTCTTCTAAGATACATCAGGTTACACACATGTCCAAAAGTGGCTTAGCCTCTCCTCACATCATAAATATGTCATGGAAGAAGAGTGGGAAAATGCATAGAGAAATTATAATATTTGGAACTTTCTTCTCTTTTCATTTTCATCTTGGTGACCTCTATCCACATTCCTCTGGGTTATCATTTGATTCCTCTCTTCCTCCAACTTTTCCTACGAAGAAATGTGAAGTAACTCACAGAAATCTTTAAAAACATAGAAACAGGGACACCAACCCAGGGAACATCAGCACAGCCCAGTATTCCATCTCTAACAGTGGGCAGCAGTAAATGCCTAGAAAAGATTTGAGGAACAGAGCAAGTGCATGATGTTGTTCCCAAAATATCTATCGAGCACACAGTAATTTGTGGTTCAGAGGATTCCTGAACCAGACATGATGATACTGCATTTAAAAGCCCCCAATGGATTCATCTTTCACTAAGTTGTCTAGTCACTCTGGAACCCCTGCTAATTTTACTCATCTGCAGCATTTTGTGGCAAGGAAGAAGAGAAGGCTCTGAGGAGACCTGATTGCAGCTGTTCTATACTTACAGGGCCTTGTAGGACCAATGGGAACAGACCTTTTAGTAGGCCCTTTTGCAATAGGACAAGGGTTAATGTTTTAAACTAAAACTGGGTAGATTTGGACTACAAGGAAGAATTTTTTTTTATAATGAGAGTGGTGAAATACTGGAACAGGTTTCTCCTACCAGAGAGGTGGTAGATGCCCCATCACTGGAAACACTCGAGGTCAGGCTGGTCAGAGCTTTAAGCAACCTGGTCTAGTTGAAGATGTCCATGCTCATTGCAGGGGGAGTTGGACTAGCTAACCTAGTCTCTTCCAGCCCAAACTATTCTGTGATTCTGTGATCTACAGCATTCTGCCCTTTCTCCATGTTGTTGCTTAAGGTTCTTGGGTTTGATATTTGAAGGAGATATTTCAGGAAACATTTCAAGAATGACAAACTAGGGTTGATCTTTGACCTTGAAATGAAACGAGGAGATGTGATTCTCCTTCAGAAGATCAGAAAAATGTACCTTTACCTTTAAACAAACTAAAAAAAGGCACAACTGGGCACAACAGTAGCATATGATTTTACACAGTGAAAGTACTTGAGTCTAGTTTCAGGTGCAAGCCTTTCATCATGCATTAGAAAAGTTCTCGAGAAGTAACTAAACTTGGCTGCATAGTGGAACTGTGCAGATATATTGATTTTTGATAAGTGTTGAACCGAATTTATGCTGTGGTGTGGCTAGACAGACTCAGACCCATGGAATTTCATAAGCAGCATCTTCTGTTTTCCACCATTTTTTCTTGCCAAAGGAGACAGATTCCTGTGCAATTCTTTATAGCATTTGAAGGAATTCACAACAGAAGCGTGAAGTCTATTGTATAGTGAGAAAAAAACAGACCCTTTGTGCCATAAGGTAATGGAGCATATCTAAAATAATACAGTGCAAGCATTAAACTCAGCAAGAAAAATTGTGATCTGTTACCACCAGCTTATTGACAGAAAATGAGGCTGAAAAATTTAGCCAAGCATAGTTCTGTATTTTCTTCACGCCTGGTTGTTGTGTTCAAACAAAGGCCTTCTCTTTTCCACACAATATAATGCTTGTTGTTCAACTCTAGAGTTCATAACTTAAAAATTCCTTCCTAGGGAAATTGTTTTATTGTTGTTACTAGTGCTACTGAGAGGAATAAAGAAGTGTTACTAAAGCGCTTGGAATTCTGTATGATGTTAATACAGGCAGAAAGAAGGGAAACACTAAAGCACAGAGATGACTTTGGACAACCTGGCTGGCAATGGCTTCTCCACCCTGATGGTGTGCCCAGGGTGACCTGACATCTGCTTTTGCAGTTCAGGGAGGGCAAGATCTGCTTTCTGTTTCCCTCAGGACAGCAAGGGCCCAGGCCCTGTGGGACAGCAGTGGGGTAGGCAGGCTATGGTCCAGCAAGCAGGATTTTCAAAAGAAGGGTGGGCAGCTAGACCACAGGGCTGCCATTCAACCAAGGGACCGCTTCTCAGCAAGGCAGGGCATGGTGGGAGCTGCAAGCACCCACGGGGTCACAGCCAGCCAGGGGGAAATCCAGAACTTCCCGTGTCTGTCCTGCTGAGAAGCTCACACTGAAAGGAGGAAATAAAATGCCTTCAATTGCTGCACCACCAAGCATCCCACCTGGGCTCCTGCACCCTCATGTTGAGTGGATAAATGTTTTGCCCTGAAGAACCGATGTAGGTTGTTCTTCAGCCACTGCTGTGTCATGCTGTGCTGTTTGCAGTAAACTTAGATTCAAAACAGAGCTGGACTTTTGAACTGGAGGTCCCCAGGGAGGCAGAGCTATGTACCATTACTAAATTTAGACACTTCTACAGGGGAAAATGGTAACATGTTTTGCAAATTGCAAGCTTTTCAGGATGCAGTGCAGGAGACTTGTTCCACACAGCCTGGCTGCTACAAACAGAGGATTGGGAAATGGTCAGTCATTATCTCCTTCTGGAAAGACATATGTATTTCTGAACTGTTCACAGATTACTTCAGACATACCCAGAATTAAAGGCCTGATTTTTCTTCTTGGCTCCAGTCGCACTGAGTGTTTCACACTGGCACTTCTGCCTAGGAATCACAGTACCCCAAGGAGGCATTTGAATCCCTGCAGAAACAGATGAGTCTATGTAAAAGCTGCCACTTTTCCTGACAATATTTGGGAAGGATGTTTTTACCCTATATTTGGCGCTTTATTGAGAAAGAGGCTTTATAGGTAACATCAAAATTTACAATCTACTGTGTCAGATAATCGTGGTATTTATGGCCTTTATCACTTTCAGCTCAGTTCAGAGTAGATGGCATCATGGATGTCATCTATCTGGATTTCTGCAAGGCCTTTGACATAGTTCCCCCAAAACATCCTTCTCTCTAAGTTGGAGCGAGCTGGATTTGATGGATTTGATGGGTGGACTGTTCAGTAGATAAGGCATTGGCTGGATGGGCACATCCAGAGAGTGGTGATCAATGGCTCCAAGTCCAGATGGAAGACGGCGACAAGCAGAGTTCCTCAAGGGTCTGGTGCTGTTTAATATCTTTATTAATGATACTGACAGTGGGATTGAATGCACCCTCAACAAATTTGCTGATGACACCAAGCTAAGTGGTGAAGTTAATGTGCTGGAGGAACGGGATGCCATCCAGAGGGACCTGGACAGGCTGGAGAAGTGGGCCCAGGTGAACCTCATGCAGTGTCATATTTACAAAGATCTGTAAGAAATCTGGCATTGGATTTCTTGACTTTTCTGAGAAAGCTCATCCACTGCATTGCATTGCAACATCTGCTCCATGTAACCTCCCTGAAGGTCGCTGGGACACAGCATAACAAGCAGTAACTGGAGGTTTGCTTGGCTGGTAGACACAAGTGAAGGTTCATCTGCAGAACCTTTCTGACGAGCGCTGCGGTCACTACGAGGGTCCTGAGTATTTCCATGGATAGTCAAAACTAAGTCTCAAGGGGCTCTTGGGATCTACAAACTGGAATAGATAAAAGGGAACAGAAAAAGCCCAGAGCAATGCTCCCTCCTTTACTTTTTCTTCATTAACAATAGAGAAGCCAGATACAGTGAAATAAAATGTCTGTACTTAGACAAGAATGCTTTACTACTTAGGTAACAGAATTATATAATGGGAAGAGGTAAAATCCTACAAAAATTACCATATTGCCTCTCTGATATAGAAGCCACCATGCAGACTGGTGGTTCAGAGTAAACCTGGGATAATAAAGTTGCATGAATTAGGAGACAATATCATTTGAGAGAAAATGCAATTCTGTTGCAACACCACCTCTTGGTTTAAGTTGCACAGCAGGACAAGGGTTTCCTGAGACAAATTTGATAACCACCACGGAGGTTTTGGTTTTGGTTTTTTTTCAGTTGCCTAGTTACAGAGTTTGTAAGCATATATTACAAGGTTAGTCCGTTTGTGAAGTATCCTAAATATGTTAGACCTGAAACTATAGCCTTGGCAACATACCAGAGACTCAAAGGTTTCTTAGAGGAGGCTGATATGCATCGTTTTCCAACTAAACCTACAGATTAAAATCAGTTTTGGCATCCAAAAAGGTCCAGGCTAGACCCAGATGGACAATGACCCAGTGTTTCTCCATGGGTTAGTCACTAGACTTCTTTGTGATTCAATCCATTTGATATCTGTAATGTGCAAAACAAAAGTGTGTTTCCTTCATTTCCATAAAGAATATTGAGATCTAAAAATAAGTCATATATCAGAGCCAAATATTATTATCCTGGGTAACTCCATTGCTGTGTCTTAAATTGATACATCTATATTCTGTTGAGTCATTGAGTTACTGTCTTTTCAGTAGTAGTTTATATAGGTTTTGTGGTTTGGGGTTTTTAAAAATATTTTCTGATTTCTTGCTCTAGAATTTGCAAGGATTCACTTTCTGCAGGACTCTGGTCTCAAACTTAAATTGCCATGCTATTTGTCCTCTCCTGTGTGGTCACAAAGGTAACCTTGAAACCGCAATGGCACCATCAACCATAACCTCCTCCTCCTGAGCCTGAAAAAAGTCTGAATTCAGCACAGTAAATCCAGGTGACCACTAGTACACGGTGATTCTGTGGGTAGGGTATGAAATTGGTCTAAGAGGAAACAGTGCTTTTTACATAAAATGTTTCACCTTCTCCAACCTCTTCTCTCCAACACTTTGTTCTCTCCTTTTCTGCCCTATCATAACCTCTCTGAACCTGTCTTTTTCAGCCCTCTAGGGACAAATTAATTGGATTAAATGACTCCTCCTCCAACCATCACAAAAGGATGTTAGAAAGGCTGCATGCAGGAGGCAGAACTGGGCAGCTCAAGGACCAGCATGGAGCTGCTGAAGCCACCTAAAAGTGACTGCTTTTCTTTAAACAAATGTCAAGGAAAGAAGGTGCTGAATAAACATCAGCCGAGCCAAGACCCGAGGAGCAGAGCCTAGCCAAATGAGAGGTGCAATGTAATAAACTCTTGCTCTGATACAACAACCTTTGTTGAGAAAAATCACCAGTTAGTTTCACTGTCAACTTCAGTGACAGCCAGCTGTCAATTAGTCATCACTGATTAGCCATCCTGCTCTCTGTAACTCCTAAGACCGCTCTGCACAAGCCCAGGTCTGGTCAAGAAACAGTATGGGCCCTTCACAGGGCATTGTGCCTGCCTGGTGGGCATAATGGTACCTTGCTGGGTTTTTTCTCATTGTATGTCCTTCTAGCCTAATTTAGATATGGTTTGTGTTGCTTTCTTTTTTTTTTTTCCCCTTCAAGCCAGGTGTTCACCTCTGTCTTCCCTGACTGCATTTTGCTAGATAATTAGCAACTGTGGGAACCATACTTAAGGGATGAAGGTGGGCATGGAGAGCTGGGAGCAAAGATTAAGGCCTCATTCTTTCACCTTAGAAACAGCATTTTGTTTCAGAAGAGCCCATGAGTGTTGCCATGGCACTTGGGGATTGTTTTTGTGCACTGGGTTCCACTGAGCAGTGACTTACATAGAGCTTCTTTTAATTTCCTGACATTTTCAGTGATGGGGCTAAACTATAAATTCTCAGATCCCTGAACTTTGCTCCTATTTTGTGGTCTGAGCTCATTTTACTGACTGATAATGATTTTATAATAAGAGAATTGTTTCACTCATTAGCAGCGCGGTGACTGCTGGAGGTCTGTGCCCAGTGTAGATTACTTAATCCAAGCTGGCCAGATACTTAAATCAGCCATGCATTTTAGCTGTTTCAAATGAAGACTGTTTTCATTGAGCTGGTTCCTATTAATTTTTACTGCCCTCTGACAGCTGCTGTGTCAGAATTCCTTTTCTGCAATTAGTTCCTGCAAATGTGCATATATGAAATAAATAGTTTTTAAACACAAAAGGTAGCTGATACTGGTGATGTTCCCACTGCCAAAGTGATGAGCCCAGCGGGAAAATGAGCATCATGGGGGACCTTACAGAAATGGATTCTTGCCATATGTAATGTCATTTGACATAGTGAAAGGCCACAGAGCCACACAGTGACCATGCAACACCCCCCTTGACTGCAGCTCACCGCAGCCAAGCAACACTTCTTGGGAGCAGCTCGCTTGGGCTCACCTGGACCCCCTCTGTCTTGAAGTTAACTCTGCTGATGCGCATTCAGCAGAGACATCTCCAGTGGACGAGCCACTCACCATCCTCCAGCATAGCAGCTTTTCCACTGGCAGTGACTGCTTAACCAGGTCTCAACATTTCTTTTAACCTCTCATTTCTGCCCCCACAAGACTCCCTCAGCAGGTCAACAAAATTCTGTGACCACCAAATGACCAAAGTGGAGTTAACGAGAGTCCTCCTGGATTTCTCAGCACAATTCACTTCAGCCCCCCAACAACAAGCTTAGCCAGCTCCAGTCATATGACACTGCAGAGGAGTGAGAAGGCAAGGAAACAAAAGAGCTGCAATTTAATTAAAGCCATCGCTGACAGCAAAGGAAACATCTGTGGAGCCACTGCATCCACACTGACTGCAGAAGGACCGAGCCGCCCCTGGTAGTTGTCTCTTTCTGCTGACTACAGAGCCCAAGAGACCTCCTGCAGCTGAACACCTAACTTTGAGATGGTTTTAGGCAGATGAAAAAAATCTCCCACCCAAAACCTCTCTGGGTCTTTGGTGTTGAAAGCACCACATCCTGATACCTTGTTTGCTAACCATTTTTCAGGTTATCAGACACTTCATCTCTGAACATGCAGCTGCCTTGGTGCCCCCTATCACCTGCTCTTATTTTTCCCCCTTCCTTTCAAATTGTATTTTGACCTTTGCTCTTGGTTCTGTTGTACTTCCATTTTCTTTCATGTTTATAATCTTCTTTTTTTTTTCTCTCTTTGCTCCTCTAGTTTCAGCGTTACGTGTCTGCACTTTGTTTTCAGTGCACCGCTGCCTTGTGGGTTGTCACAGTAACACCTCGTCCATAATTAGCTCTCTGCCCTTCATCCTACTGTCGCGTAGAGATCTAATTGGCCTCTCTGTGCCCCTGCTACAACTCCACGGCCAGGCCAAAGACAGCCTTCATCATCCCTTTCCCTTGGAGCTGATGTACCCCCAGAGCCAGCCAGCGCCCCGCTTTGGTAGCTCGTCAAAAAATCTGTGTTCCTCAAAGCCTAATTTGGAGCTGGCAAGTCCAAAGTTGAGTGTCAGCAGCCAGAGGAACACATCATTTCAGGCTGGTGTCACTGGCTTTGGGGAGTTGCACGCGCCAGAACCGCCCTTGGGCCCTCGACACCAAAACCTCCAAAAGATGGAAATAGAAATCATTCTGAGAATTCAAGCGAGGGGTGGCTGGGAAGGAGGGGGGAGGAGGAGCAGACACACTCCTCCATGTTTGCCAGGAGACAGCTTGCAGTTCAATCTGGTTTATAACCATCAGCTTATAAAGAGGTACTTCTCAGCTCTGCTGTGCAGTAACACTGGAGAGTCAATGCTCTCCAAGTTGTGAGGGGCCCATGAGCCGCCTGTTGTAACCAAACAGTGCACTTGATACGTTTCCTCCAGGTATTGCCACATATAAAAAAATATCCCAGACTGTTTAGTTCTATTAAAGAAAGCAATCACACTGTTTTGATTCAGCTGGGCTGGCAGGCCAGCACCACGGTAAAGGAAATTCATCTCCAGGATCTGCAAATGACAGAGCTGGCTCCCCTGTACAATAAAGCTTACTGCAGCAGCATTAGCTGCAGTACCTTTTGTTACATTCTGCTTACACCGTACAATATCAGGTAACTTGATATTTCTCCAAGTGACATCTAAATTTAAATCCAGAAGAAAGCCAATTGTCAGCTTTTGTGAAAACATTATGTGAGAATTTTAGCCCCTCAGGTCACTTGATGTAAATCAGCTCTGTTTATACAAAGCTAAAACTACCCTCAGACCCCGTAAGGGCTGTAATTTTCACATGATTTTGGTGTGATTATTGCTCAGCTGTTTATGTGAGACTATGATAAACATACTCCCTTGGAATTAGTCCATTTAAAAACACGTCGCCATGATCAGCCTGCCCTTTTTAGCCCTTCTCGACCCTCACTTGGTAATTTCTTCTAAGTCATTTTAATCATGTTTTATCATTACAAGGCTTCTTAATAGGACAGTCTAGCCTTCCCTTCTCACTGCATGAAATGCTGCTGCTGGAGCTTGATTTGCATGACCTAAATGATTTCTGCAATCACTGCTCTCCAGTTGTTTGTCCTGGAGGGACAGTGAAGGATTATACTGTTTTAAAAGCATTTCTATTTAGCAAATACCTCATTTGCAATAAGACATCAGCATTTACCACATTCATAATGCAGATCGTCCTGCTAATAAATTTCATTTCTGCTTCAATTTTCTTGCTTCACAGAAGATCAGAGACAAAGATTGCATAATTGAGATCCGAGAGCAGGTAATAATTCCTTACCCATTACCCCTCCAACTGCAGAGCTGTAAGCTCTTTCAAAACAGTTAATCAGCAGCTTGCACTATCCATCCTACCACAAAGACCCCACATGAGGACCTCAATGTCCCTCTGCATAAAAAAAGAGAGGAAGACCACTCCACTGAATCTTGAGGTTCTGTTCCTCCTGCTACTGTTCCTTTCTGCCTCGGTTTCTCTTAATTTAAAAAGGAAAAGAAAGTTTAAAAGAGGCTTTTAGCACCCCAAGTACTTTGAAACTAAAGATGATGTTTCTTCCATTTGAGGGACTGATCAAATATCAATATGAATCTAATTACAGAGTTAAATCAGTACAAGCCCATTTCTGGGGACAGGGAACAGAAAAGATGAGGTGAGGTGAAGGGATGGTGTTCAAGCCTGCTCCAGCTGCCCTCCCAGATGGGCTAATCTCAGTACCAACAGCTAATGGAGGTAACACTCACCAGGCCAGGAGCTATTAAGCTCGTTTCCTTTGCTGCCACTACACAAATGCACCGAGGAAAGATTAGGTGAGAGGAGGAAGGGTCTGAACTTTGCCCATCACACTGCAGCTACGCGATACAGGAGATAGGATTTTCTTCATAACAGTAGGCTAAATGAAATTTTCAGTTGATTAATGACTGTGGCAGAAAAAGAACCAATAGTGAAATCATTTATAAGTCACTGTGTACCTTCCAGTCCAGCAGAGGATTCTTAAACGAACTACTTCATGCAGCGGCTGCTGCTAAAGGGAGGCATTCATCTTGCATTATTGATTTGGTTTATTCATACAGGTCTTCACTGTAACCACCAATGTCATGTCAAAAGCAGCAAAAATGGATTTCCAACATCTTCTTGAGATAGCCTGTGTATTTCTTAAAGCAAGGTACATCTCTCTGACACTTTCCTGTAGTGACGAGGACATTGATATTGGACCTATTAAGACCTCATCGTGGCAGAAGGAGTAATTATTTTATAATCCTTGTAAAAACAGTATCACTCAAGGAAATACTTCCTTTTCTCAGCTTCTATACCTATATGACACATCAACCTCCAGCTCTATAGTTCTTTTCATAAAACAGGGTTTCTGGCAGACAGAAAAAAGCTTCTTTGGAGAAAATTCACCCCCACACACACACCACCTGTCATCGAATCCAAAACAGCCTCTCCCTCAAGACCACCAGCAGCCCAGAATATTGTTGCTTGGAGCAGAGCGCGCTTTCCTCCGCACCGCAGGCCTGCCTGTGTCAGGGATAAAAAAGCAGCCGAGCCAGCGGACACTTGTTGAATTCTGAGCATTCTCCATCACCCACCATGAGCAGTGAGGGCAGCTCAGCTGCTGCCTGCAGCAGGACCCCTTCTGAAGATGTATGAACAGAGCAGACCGTAAGGCATCTTATCAGGTTACACAAACACACATGAGTACACACACACACACACACACACAGAGGCACAGTAATGGCCCAAGAGAGATAAAAGCAATTGGTAAGTTTTCCACCTTGCAGTACCACAGCAATTGAGGAGACAGACAACTCCCTAAAACGTGGCAAACGGCCATCTGTAAGTCTCACTATTAGCAGTCTGTTTCTCTGCTACATTTGGATTAAAGGGGGAAGCAAAATCTGTTGTTGAAAAGAGCAGAATCCCCAGCAGAGCCAGTAGCACTCTCAGAACAGGTTAGGTTCACTGCGAATTGATACAGCTCGTGCAACATCAGGCAGTATGAGGTGTCATTTACAAAAAACCTGAATATTTGGCAGATAAATTCGGGTCTGTTGGCTGAAGCAGAAGCAGCAATCAATACATGTTGGCAATATTTACCCATTTACAGTACTGCCAAATGGGAACTTGCAGGAATGTATCGGCTGGTTTGAACTGATCTTTGACTTTGTCTCTTCACAGATGAATGTGGACTGAAACTAGAAAAATCCACATTATGGAGAAAGAGATATGGCAGATGTACAGGGTCACCCCTATTATTTGTTCTTGCCGAAGAGTCACTGCTGAAAAAAATTAGGTCAGATGCAATTTCCAAAGGGATTAAGTGAGGTAAATCAGATTGATAACTGAATATGATGCTGAAAAAAAAAAAAATCACTGTGTCAGACCTGATCACCCTTCTACCTGGAATAAAACCTCGATATTTGTTAAAAACTGGAACAGAAATTTTGGATTTTAAAAGAATGAGCCCACATCTGGTACATTACCTGTTTCCAGCTCTCTCACTCTCCCTTCCTCTCTCCCTTCAGGCAGTGCTCTTCAGTTGTATCCCCTCAGAAATACAGACCGAGACACCAATAGTTATATGACGTGCTGCAAGTAGACAGTAAAGATCACTTGAGGGATAGAAAAGCATCCTATAGCAATAAAAGCAGGAGAAATATGATTTCTGCTTATTTAACTTGATTCACGATTGCTATTACAATGAGTGCTATAAAATTTTCACTGGAAAACAGTAATCATTTCAAATACCAGTCCCTAATTAAGAGCAGCAAAAGTGTCCCACCAAGTCAAACTAATGATCCATCTCATCCAGTATTCTGTCTTCAACGCTGGCAGTGGAACATGTTGTTCATGGAGAGCATGTGAGCCTAGTCATGTTCTGTGGTCCACTCTCCACAATCTCCCAACAAGTAGAATTGCTGGTTTAGGGTTGTTAGATGGTCTGTTGCTGCCTAGTGATGTTAGCAGGTTTAGTGACTTCTGCAAATTCGCCTCTTCTCTTTTTGTCCTGCTGACACCATCTGCCTCCCCGACCTTCCATATCACTTGTGTAACACCACAGAGCCTTTCCACTCTCTGTCCCCATCTTCACAAGGAAGGGCCATCTAACTCAGAGCAACAGACCATGGACCATGAACAACATCAAGCCAGTTCCCTCCTGGAACAATATCTTCCTTCTCACTCTGCAGAGGCCAAGAAAGAGGTTGAAACTGAAGAGCTGATTTCTGTGGGAGAGCAAAGGCAGGAGAGGAAAGTTATCCATTTATAACTTCCCAACAGAAAAGAGGGCTCTCCTGGGGTCATACAGAATTTAAAAAATAAGCAGCAAGCCTGAAACATGGAATAAATCAAAGTAAAAACTAACTATTGTTCTAGGGTTTTTGCTAGCATTTCTAATTGTGGAAAGAAATGAGAAAACTGTCACATGGAATCTCTTTGTACATCTGCATTAAAGGATAATTTCCATTCCCTGGATGCATGATCTAACTCCTAATGAAAGGTGTGTCCTGAAGGACAGAATTTGGCCTTATGTGAGTCTAATGAACCCAACATCTTTAGCAGGCTTCTCAAATATGCCTTTGTTCTGTAAAGTGCTTTACTGTACTGTTTACATGAAAGAATCTGAACAAAAAAATGAGTCAGATGAAATGCTCTAGGGCCAGATTTCATCTGACCTTCCCATGATACCCCGGTAAAAAATTAAAGGAAGGTCTTGTACAGGGAGTGGGGAGAGACATAGTTCTTTTTACTATTTGAAGCAGCAGGTCTGCTCCCTCACTGGGAAGGAAGAAAGGACCCAGGTCTAACTTCCCCCCACACTGGAGGAGATACCGATAAATTAAGACAATCTGCATATTTCCACCAGTAGCAAAGCCAAGGAAGAACAGTGCCCACCACTGTAACTTTACCTTTCAGTAACATCCGCCTTATAAAAGGACTGTAGCCTTCCACAAGAGTGTGTCTGCAGGGCAGAGCTGCTTACAGTCCATAGTGTTGAAAGGTGTAGAAGGAAGGTTGAGGTAACTGTACAAAGTTGGAAAAAGATTCCAAATAAAATGAAGCCTTTAATGAATGGCAAAGCTACATTGTCCCAAGCAGGTGATGAATGCTGAATAATTAAGAGCTTCATTTCTCTTACAATTCATGTGTTTTGTTTTTTTTTTTAATTTTCTGCAGTTGTCTTGATATCACCTTATACTCCATCTACTTCTAAGTGACAGATCTGCTTAGATACCTGGAGGACTAAGGTCAAGAAAGACAGACTTTGGAGGTCCTCTGTGATCCTTGGGGAAGGAAAAGTGTTTTAGAGGTGACTTTTAATTTACAGGCAGAACTCTTTAAATGCGTGTGGTGGAAAAGGAGATATGTTTTCTGCTGCTCACTTCATAAATTAAGGTTCTGATTTATGTGCACATTCATTAGGAAGGACTGTTAACCTGTAGATAGGGCCAGACTCTACTCTGTGGAAAACCTGTTGGGATGTTAGAGCTCTGTCCCTCCCAACCCTCGTGATCACTAACAGCCAGCTTCTGAGGAGCTTTAAAACTACAGATTATGTCTCAGCAGCAGAGCAGGAGTGACCATAGGGCCAGGCAGAAGGAAATGTTGTAGCACAGCACACTGTGTAGGTGTTGGCTCTGATCTGGGTGGGCTATCCCAGCTGGATCATGCCCTTCTGCCTGGCTTGGGGCACCTAGCCTGGGAAACCCTCCACCATGCTTTGCACTTTCCTGGGCACTGAGGTAGGCAACCAGATGGACCTCTGTGGCCTCATGGCCATCACAGCAATGCCTCTGGGCTTACACCCCACACATTGCTCTGGTCATCCCTGGAGAGTTCCTGGTATGATATCTAGCAGGATGGAAGGGGCAAGAGTCTCACCAGCTGATCTTGTGTTAAGCACAACTAGTGTGCAAGTGAGGGGTGGACATGTGGCACTAAATCCTGGGATTGCTTCAGACACCAGATCAGTCTTGGGCCTGATCTGCTGCTTTCTTACTTGGCTACTGAGACTTAGTAACATTTAAAAGTCCAAAAGAGACTACAGTGCCAGGTGGGGATCAATAGATTGCCTCCAACTTGTGATCCGACCCTTCCCCATAACAGCATATTATGTGATGTTTCTACTGACAACTGTGACAGATGCAGGCTGGCTGGTATGCATCTGTCTCAGCAACCCATGTATTAGAAACCACTACTATTTGTTCACAAACTCTTTCCCACACCTCTGAGTTGAGAAAACCACTTGGGAAGCCCCATATGATACCCAGTTTAAACATAAAGGGTCACACACTTTTGCAGTATAATGCAATGAAGTAGATGACACTAAACTGCTTTACAAGATGGAAACATGAGTACAAGAACTAGAAAAGAACAAGAAAGAAATAGTTAAAATCTAATATGCAAAAAACATTCAAGAATTGGAAAGAAGAGAATCACAGACTGGTTTGGGTTGGAAAGGACCTCAAAGACCATCTATTTCCACCACCACACCCCATCCACCCTCCACCTGCTGGACACCCTCCACTAGACCAGGTTGCCCAAAGCCCCATCCAGCCTGGCCTGGAACACTGCCAGGAAGGGGGCAGCCACAGCTTCTCTGGGCAACAGGTTCCAGGGCCTCACCACCCTCACAGTGAAGAATTTTTTCCTTATATCTAATCTAAATGTCCCCTCTTTTAATTTAAAGCCATCACTCCTTGTCCTGTCACTACATGCCTTTGTAACCAGTCCCTCTCCATCTTTCCTGCAGATCCCCTTTAGGTGCTACAAGGTCTACCCAGAGCCTTCCCCAGACTGAACAAGCCCAAGTCTCTGAGCCTGTCTTTATAGAAGAGGTGCTCCAGCCCTCTGATCATCTTCGTGGCCATGCTCTGGACTTGCTCCAACAGGTGTAAATTTATTTCTTCACCTTTTCCTATGACTTGTCATCATGTTGATAAAACGGTGACTATTTAGTGCCTAGCGTTAGTGGCAAACCTTACTCCAAGATTTAGAGCATTTTCAGACATGTATTCAGATTTCAGCTGAATAACAGCTGAACGACTTCTAACATAGTCACAAACAGGTCCATAAATGACTATCAAAAGGACACCCCAACACCCCAAATACAACAGTTCTGGGTACTGAGGGTATATGCAAGGACTGGACCACAGAAAGCATCAGGGCTCACTTGTTCTTCTACCTGGACAATGTCTCCCATCTGTGTAAAAGACAGAATACAGGACTATATGGACTGTTGGTCTGACCTTGCAGGTCTGACCCCAGAGGGCATTTCTTACATGCTTGTGCTCTTAAATCCTTTCCGAAGTGTTTTATTAGATGACAGAATAAAACTCAATTTCAGCTCATAGCCCCACTCTGTCTGTTGTAGTGTCCTACGCTATAAATGCACTGAGGGCATTCAGCAAAGCTTCTGTTCTACGTGGGCAAAAGATTTGCAGAATGGCCACAACAGGCCACACTGCCAAGTTATTCTCTGGTCCAGAGGAATCCTTTCAGCAGATCGACATCTCAGACTGAACGTAGGGAAACCCATTGGGCACGTGTGGGCTGGAGAAACCCAGAAGAAATACTCGATTTCTGTGACAGGACAGGAAAAAAGGATAAAGTTTTCCTTACTTGGAATCCAGCAGCCAGTTTCTTGCACCCTTTTTGGCTAATAAATAAATAAATAAATAAATAAGTAAATAAATTTTCATAAATCTGAAAATGCCCTCTCTGTTCCAAAGAGCTGCTGACTAATCCTTATGCAGGTTTCATATAGGGCTTTTTCCTTCGCACTGCTGAGTATCTTCGGGTTTTGTGTTAATACTTTACCAGCCAGTAGGAAAGGAGCCAGCACCATTTTACACTTGGCCCACAGGTTCCAGTGTGAGTAAAGGAGTACTCATCATCTCCTACCATTGCACCCAGTAATTATCTGCGGGATAATTAGCATATGTATCCTGGAGATCTCTATCAAGACTCTTCTTTCTATTGTGGACTGTAACTATTAGGTTGGATCTCTCACTGGTATGAACTGGCGTAGCACCCTTAATTAATATCTTTTCCTCTCCCTCAGAGCTGGGAGGAAGCCTTAGGAATAGATGTTGTTAAGGGATATTCAAGGCAGCTGTGAGCTGAAGATTTGAGTCTCTTAAAATCTGATTATGCATTCCTTGTGCATCGGAGCTCTGAAAGTTTTCACTTGGTCATGAATGTGAGATCAGACTCTCAACTTGTTTAAATGGAGGAATATTTGTTCCACAGACTGCAGGTATTGTTAAACTGCTAAACCTTGCTCTGACAGAAACATCTTTTAAAGACTGAACAAATTATCTTCAGACCTTAAAACCTCACAGCCAATATCTATGATGCTAAGGTACTTGGGCTACCATTCTTCTAATTTTAATCAGTATAATTATAATTACAACGGATTGCTTTGCATTATTTAAACAAGTTCACATATCATCTTCCAACCAAAATATCAGTGGCACTTCGTGGATCTATCTCAGCTTGAGAACAGCTGAGGCTGTTGTTGTTGTTGCTATTATTATTATTACTACTCTTTCTTCTGTTTGTTGTAGCTATGGCCTGTTCTGCGTTTGCTGCTGAAACACAACTGCAGCCTATTGTGGCAGCGGGTCTATGAGCAACCTAGGGAGCCAGCAGTGGGAACAGGGTAGTCATGTCCCCACTTCCTTTCAGTGATAAAAGCCTCAGGATAAAATGTCTGTAAAGCTGAGTGCTTCTGAGTGAGCCATTCAGAGGAGTGGAAGCAGGCTGGGATTGAAGTATAGCTCTTTATCTCTTCCAACAGCAGACCTGTGAGTGTTTGCTCTGGAAAGAGGAGAGGCTTCAGAAGACTCAGTGCTCAAAAACCAGAGTGTTGGAGCAGAAGCCTTAGTGCCTTTCTGTGGCAATGGATTCTCTTTGTAAAAGCACGGTAACTTCTGCTTGCAGATAAACACTTGCAACATGCACCTCTCCACTTGTGGGGAATCTATGAGCAATAATAATGGGGTTTCTGTGCCTCATAACATTTCTCCAGATTAAAGTAAGGTGTGAATTTTAATTATGACAACAATTTTGGAGCAGCTATTTCTTCAGGTACATGTAACCCACTACAGTTATTTTGGTTCATTTTCTCTCTGCAAATAAGTACCACTAGTAATAGCTACCATGTTGTTTGTTACAATCCTCTTGTGATCTTTCTCATCACATGCATTTATACACAGTTGTAATTGTTGTTATCACATAGCCCCGTATAACAAATCATGCATGCAGTACATATGTGTAAGGATATGTGTATTATGTTGTTAAAATAATGTGTGTTGTATAAATAAGTGGCATGTATTAGTCTATATGTATGTACCTTTATACATATATGCCCAAGGGAGAGATGGATGTTTTGACATAGGGAATATTTTGAGTTGCATATGAATAAAAACTTGAGAAATTAAAAAAAAAAAAAGGGGAGCTATTTTATTTCAAATTAACTAACCTGGAGATGAGAGAGAAGATCTAAATAAGAGCAGAGCATAAAACACAGCCTAGACGTAGATTCTGATGGAAAGTCAGTGCTATAGATATTCTATTAATATCCAGATTGTTAGTGATGAACTATTTCTGAAGACAGATTAACATAAAACAACCCCAAAAGAAGCATAAAAAAAAGTAATCAACAATCAAATAATATTTTCAACCTTTCCCTCATAGAATGACTTTGATCTTTTCTATATTCAGTTAGATCCCAACATCTAGGAACTTCTGTCAGGCCACTTATCATTCATGGGGAAATATAACAGAACTTGCCTTTCAGTAAATGAAACAGGAACATCTGACATTGCCAGTACAGTATCAGCGCCTTCTCTTCCATATGGATGAAATTTGGAAACATAGTCAAGTCCCAGGCAGCAGAAATAGATGCTGTTAGTGTAATTGTGGCCTCACTTTTGTGGGACAGACCTTCCAGTTGGAGTTTCCATTTCTACTTGGCCAAGCTACCTGGAGGGTGTGTGTCTATATATGTATATATACACATTTTCTGTCCTGGCAGTTGTGAGAGCTATGAACTCCAGGTGTAGTGATGCTGGGTGCATTGCCTCTGCACTTGAGCAGGGGGCAAGTTGCAGGACATTTATACAAAGATTTGGGAGGCAAACACAGAGGGACTAGTTGGTGGATGTGTAAAAGGGAGCAAACACATACACTGAAGATGCAAAGCTGAGAGGCCCAGAGAGTCATCTTGAAAACACAACAAGCGAGGACAACTGCAAGGTCTCCTGCTCCAGTGGAGTTATCTGCGCAGTGGCCTTGTGAGGATTAGAAGCTCCTCACTCCCTAGAGCAGCTCTCTGTCACGACTACAAGCACCAAAAAGCTGCTCTGATTAAGTGAAGATACCTACTGAGACACTTCTGTTGAGTGTTGTGTCTTCCAGGTGCTACCTTCAGCTGCTGGCAGCTGTTGCTACCAATAGCCAACACTCAGGCATACATAGCTGTCCTGTACTGCTCTGAACCAGGCATTCAAATACATAAAAAAGGCAGGTAACTCCCTAAGCCTATAAAATAGCTATGAATATATTAACATTTAACTATTGTGACTTAATCAAGATTTGTAAATCTTAGATTTTGATTTTTGATTAGAATGAGTGATACACTCAGTGTCGGTTAAAGCAAGAGGATGACACAGCACCGAGCTGATAAGAGCTGAAGATACTCCTCGATGATCTGAGAACTGCACCTATCTACTGCTGATGCTTGGGGCAAATGATTTCTCTAGGCTCAAACAATTAGAGATACCCTTCTGAATGATGTTTATCTAACGTTTCTTTCTTGCAGTGAAGACTCTTAATGCAGCAGTTGAGCAACTCCAGGAAGGCAGAGTTATCCTGAGATAATCAGGAGCCCGAGGGCTCAGAGGCAGTCATCTGTGTTCTCTGCCCCAATTTCATCGGTATATTAAATTAAAGAAAAAAAAAATATTCTGTATGTTAATACATCATGAAGGTCAAACATTTCATTGCAAAGAAGTGTGGAAATTCAAAAATAAGATTCCCAGAGCAACCCTAACTGTATGCTTCCATGTTTATGGGTATGGAATATTTTCCAAAATATTATCACTGCTGTCACTCAAAACCTATTGGAAATGTTGGCAAATTATTGGGAAACTGTTGTCTCAAAGATTGCTTGTTTATTTGCCTCTGTGTACGTGTTTCTGAAGTGTGTGGGTAAGCAAATAACCAATTTCACTTTTGATGTGTATTTAACAATATTCTTTGATTAATTTTATTATTTTTTAATATATTATGTGATTACATATATAGGAGGGCAGAATTAACGTCAATTTATCCATCTTACAGAATTCTGTAACTATATTTTATGTGATAACTGGTACCAAATCACAGGACACTTGGTATATATGTTTTTAGCTGTCCTTTAGGGAAATGAGAGTTTCCACATAGGTTCAGCTGGTAAGCATTTCACCACTGATGTACTCTGAAAGGTTGAGATTTATTAGTGGTGTTTAAGATACCTAATTATGGGCAAAGCCACCTTGAAAATACACTACCAAACTTGAAATGAGCTGTAAGGAGCTGAAAGGCATCTATATGATAGAGTGCTTCATGACTCTGTGGTGAGCAGGTAGCTTATCACAGAGCATTTAAAAATATATATATATACCTCCAAATATATATATATAAAATATATACCTCCAGAGTGTAAATCGGACTGGTACACGTACAGCTTTTCAACATAGGTGTCATGAATGTATGTATGTGGCATTACAGTCATGACACTGTTCTCCCTCGCTATCTGAGAGCCATCTGATCACAGCCCAGCTACGTGAGCAGAAATCCCAGCTGTGGGAAATGCTGAGAAATTACTGGACCAGTGAATTGATGACACTGGATGCTCCCTGTACATTAAATAAAGTGGGCAGCTCTGTTCAATTTCTGGAGTCCCTGTGCCCATGCACTGCAACCCGCACATATGCAGCCTTCATGAACACCCTAAAGCATGCACAGAATGTTCCTGGGAGCTAAAATACGATGTTATGCCTGGAATAGAGAAAATACAAGGAGAGTAGGACATGGGCCAACCTGGGAAAGCCTGAAGCGCCTCAGAAATTCTTCTATAAAAGGAAGAATTCCCTCCTGAAGCCTTTTCCCCCATTACTGAATGCCCAAAGACAGTCCAAAAAAAAAAAAAAAGACTTAAATGTTAAAAAGCTATCCACAAGCACTGGCTATAAAATGACTGTTATCTCTGAGGCACTGCTCTTTCTCTGAATCCACTGTTATGTACCAAAATTGTTAAATAACATGGTGCTAATCCACGAGCGTTTTCAGAGAAAAAGCTACAGCTCTCTAGTTTTGTATCATCAAAGGAGCATAAAGAAATAAAGTAAGAGTAAATGCTGGTCTCTGAGCATAAATTTCAGTATTATAGTGGATGAAAGGAAATGTAAAGACTATCTTGAAGTTGATTATATCACATAACCCCACCCCAGAACTAACTTGCAAACTTTAAACTGCCGTGTTGAAGTAAAAAAGGAGACAAGATAAAAGATAAAGAGAAGAAGGGGGAGGGGGAACATTGCTGTCTTTCTATAATGAAATTATGTGTCATAAAACTTAGATGAAATTATATGAGTTGGAGAAATCGCAAAATCTGTTACTGCCATTCACTGTGTCCTCACTGGAGTCTGAAACTCACATAATTTGTTCATGTGTTAAGGAAAAGGAAGAATGGAAGGAAGAATGTAGAGAACGAGAAGGGTTAGGAAAAGCAGGGAGCTAAACTAGGAACTCAAGTGGCAATGTGATTAAAAAAAAAACCCCAAACAAACAAAACAAGTTTAATTTCATGTTACATTATTAAAGTCCTGGCCCTGTGGTTTATTTTTGAACTGGATTTGGAAATGCCACGTGGAGCACACAAGCGGGCTGCACAACTAGCATGGCCCGTGGAGTATCACCTTCGCCTGTCAAACACAGCACCAGGGCAACAGGAGTATCGCCTTCAGGCGAGGAAAGGCAACACCAGGGCTGCAGCTCCCATTCCATCCCCATCTTGGGTAGGGATTCACAGGGCTCCTCCTCACCCAGCTTCCTCCGAACGTTAAAATACCAGCTAAAGCTCAAATTAGAATTAATTTTATGCTGCTCGAGGTTGTAATAGAAGATTCTTTGTAGCACAGTAGTTAAAAGGCTTGGGACCTTGGAGCAATTCTGAATTGGTAAGAAAGGTTTGGAGAGGACAGCATTTACATTTCAAATGCCTATATTTATTGATAAAAACTGAATATAACAACACAGACATCTCATGGGAATAGGATATTAAGAAATCTTTGATTTGCAGTTCAGCAGAACTGCACGATATAGCCTTAGTAAAAGCAAAGGATTCATAAAATAAATCTATTACACAAATAATCTGTTCAGAACCTCAGGCCAGTTAAGGGGCAAGAAGGGATTTGACCCCCAAGTCATTCTGAAAGTGAAGGCAGAAAGGGGCAAGCAGGTTGTAGGCCTATTTGTAGCTGATAAACCACCCTGAATGAGATGAACCAAGCAAGCTGCAAGAAGTATGGCAAGAGGGAGCGAGAGGAGGTGAAATGGGGCATCAACACGTCTCTGCACAGCTCCGATGACACTGATTATCACAGCATCCATACGACACAAAAAAAACATCCACACTTTTCCAGATCAGACTGTAAGCCATGGCCTGTGGCAGATGCAGCAGCTTCCTTGGAGATGGTTTGAATATACATGCTCATCCAAAATCAGCGTGCTCATCAAGATTTTCCTGGTTTTATAGTGGTTATTTGAGGGATACAAAGTTTTGCTAAAATATTACCTTCTTGCTAAAACAGAGAGTTGGACTAGTGATAAACACGAATTAAATCGCTGTTTGAGGGGTTTGCTATTTATGGACTTGTTAAGAACGAAGTAAAACAAAGACATTTTTATCAGCTAAAAAATCCAAAATGCATTCTTTTTGCAAAAAGGATTAATAGGGGAAAAAAAATTACCCTGCTTTTCGGCTAGTTTTAAAAGGCAAGGAATATGTGTATTCCTTGGTGTAAACTTTAACAATCCTCATTAAGACCTCTCTCCTGACTGTAGTTTCAGCAACAGCTTCCATGGCCAGAGGAAAGATATGGCAGAACAAGGCCATATCTACAGAGAAAGCTAAGGAAAAAATGATCTTATGAAGTTATGAAATAAATTCTCCTCTCTGTGCTGTACATTGTGTTCTTCTAACCAAAGTGACCAAAACTAATGAACTGCTAACGTAACTAATGATTACAAGAGATCCCCATGAACGCTTTTGGCCCATTGTGTTAATTAAGGTTTGATTCTGAAGTGGGCAGAAATGAAAGGAAGCAAAGAAAAATCGTATCTGTACTTCAGTGTAAATTGCTATGTTAATTGGGATATGATTCTGCTGCTGGGGGAAACGGGACAAAAAACACCAACTATTTTTAGACCTGTCATCATTAAATATACTTGCTCCTGTCTTAATATTGACGTAAACCAGAAGTGACTATATATTTTAAATGCAAGTATTGCTAAATGATGCACGTCCCTCAAGGGCTGAATGTAAGTCCTGGTATAAAGCTCATTAAAATCAACAGTAACTTTTCCCCTGCCTTCAGTAGAGTCTGAATCTGGATACAAATGGGTATTCTAAAAAAGAGTAAAAATGAGAAAGGAAATGGAAGAAAGGCACGATAGTTAAAATGTTGGTACTGACATTCAGTTATAATAATAAACGCTCTTTTCCCAAGTCAAAATTCTGTAGTTTCATGTTCTGGTAAAGAGAGTCAAAAGACTTCCCATAGAATTGCTTGGGACTACCACTGCAGTCCCAGTGCTGCCTGTGCTCAGGCTAGCCTGTTACGCAATGCACTACTCTAAAATAAGCTGGGAAGAGGGTGAAGAAGGACATTCTTGGGAAGAATTATAAATGGGGGATACTAAGCTTAGTTCAGAAATTTACACTGTTATCTAAATTGCGACTGTATCAGTCATTACCAGTTAACTGCTGTTGCACCCGGTCTTTTTATGGAAAGCCTTTGAAGAACTATCCAGGTTATCACAGGAACTGGTGACTCAGAAGGTAGTAACCTTCTTTCTGCATCATGTGCTGCTAAAAGTGTTCTCCTGGATGAAGAGGGAAGTAAAACTTTCAAAGCCTTGAAACTGTTAAATTGTGGGAGGGGTTTTAAGAGAGGTTTTTGCCCATATCCTGGACAGATTCTGCTCCAGGTAATTACATCCCCTCTCTAGTTCCAATTGGACACATTATTCTTCATTTACTCTTTTAAAACACTTTTGTTGCTGCCACAGTCTTGTTCCTTATTTGATCAGCTGGTTGGCCAATGCAATTTGAAAAATCTTTTCAACACAGGATAAAATAAAGTAGGCTTTTCCTTTTACCAAATTAATCCTTATTTTTAAGAATTTAAATTCCACAGCTCAGGGCATTTTCTTGAATCTCTCTGCAATTCAGAGTACTGTGCTTTCACAACACCCATGTTGTAAAAACAGCTATTCCTTTCTTTATCTGAAGAAACTGCAGTAATATAAAAAGTAGTTGCTCAAAGACAAGAGAAAATAGATTTAAAAATGAGACCCCTGTAAGTAAATGTTGACATTTACGATTCAGATTGCAGGAGCCTGTTCTTCCCCAGTTTAGAAAAACAAAGGCATATTTTGCTTCTCAAAGCAGTTATCATGGGGTGGGGAAAGAGACAAATTAAAAGATAAAAGGAGGGATATACTATATGAACAAATAGTAGGATTTGGGGCAGGGAAAAGCCTTAGCCCAGTAAAAGATACTAGCAGATAAATTGTAAGAGTCATGGAACATTTCTAAGAGATCGGGAAAAGTATTAATGTAAGATAGTTTAGAGGAGGAAGAAGAGCAGAGAAGCGACTGAGGGTTTCCCTCAACAATGATGTAAACACATGGAAAGTTAAGACTTGGAGAAAAAAAAATCTTGGAGTTAAGTTTTAGTCAGGCTTGTGTTAAACCCCTCCTTAAACCACTTTGATTAGTAAATGGCAATATGTCAAGAAGAGGCAATGAAGAGAGGTTAAGCTGTAGAACTGCATAATGGAACCTATGTCAGAAGTGAAGACAATGAACTGTTAGAACTGATAATTACCAGTGTAAAAATCTCAGGCTGAAGCTGTATCAACAGATATGAAGACACAGAGAAATTGCATCGAGTTTGCAGGGGAAGACATGTCTCTGGATTGTCTCAAGGAGCTATGCAGGCAGGCAGGTATTCCCTCTCTACATGACTAAATCTTCCGAGTATGGAGAAATACCAAATGAAAATCATGCTGAAGGATAAAAAATGATAAAAGGTAAATTATAAAACCATATATGTCTTGAAAATAACAGACACTTCTCTTTTCTGTCAGAGATGTTATTTGCTCTCAGGATCCAAAGCACATCCTGATCTAGTAAACACTCTTGCTGGAACAATTGAGTCTCTGAGCTAAGAATCAGCCCTTTTCAGTCCATTCACCAGAAAAGATGAGAACCTTGCTTTCTCTCTGCAAGCAAAGCATCCTCCTAGATTAACCAAATGACATTTCTTTTCCCTTCAGGACAAATTTCTAGAAAAAGTTCACAGCTAGCTGGCACGCAGCCAGCACGACATTCCCTGGCACTGCATGCCCATTAAACTTCAGAGTTTGTTGGCACAAGCCAGCTCTGCATTCTGTCCCAGAGATGGCTGTATTTCAGCAGTAATGAAACTGCAATACACAGAGCCACATTCTTCGTTCCAACACCCATGCAGCTCCAGTGAAAACAATGCAGGCAAAGTTAGAAAAATTATATGGTGGTGAACAAAGGTGACCCTGTCAAGCTTTTATTTAAAAAAAAAAAAATCCTTTGTTTTCCCCAAACAATTTGTCAGCTCCCTCCCCCCAGTAATTCTACTGAACTTTTTAACAAAATCTGTCAATATTTTCCTCCTTCCATCAGAGGGGATCATCTATGTTACCTTATAGCTGTTCCTTACAACACGGAATCATAGAATTGTCTTGGCTGGTAGGGACTCTAGATCATCAAGACCAACCATCACCCTAACCTGCCATCCACTACTAAGCCATGTCCCTCAGCACACATCATCAGACAGCTCACTGTGTTAGCGATGAGCAGGCTGAATTAGCTCCAGCTAAGCACTGGTCATTGAAATAAGAGGTTTCTGAAGTACAGGCAGGAAACTGGTAAATTGGGACACAGAAGTTACAGCCCAAAGGACAAGTGGTACTGTGCTTTGGAAAGCTCTATTTGTCATTAAAGTTTATGGGCATAAACAGGTGTCTTGTTTGTCTGTTTGGTGAGCAGGTGGCTGGGTATTCAACCTCCTTCTTTTAAAAACTCCAGATCAGTGATGGGCACAGGCAGGCCTGCTAGGGAAGGCTGATACATCTCTGTTGTTCTTACTCAACACAATGGCTCTTGGGCCCTATCTCCCCCCTTTATTCTGTATTCCTGATTCCCTGGGGGGTTGCTCTGTCAGAGAGGCACCTCTACACTGGCACAGTGGCTTCGGTGACCATCAGGCACATGTGAAACACTAGGCAAGCTGAGCAGAACAAGCTGTGTGGTGTATCAGGCAAGGACACTTAACAAGCAGACCAATTTCTATTCGCCGGTCTGACTGATATGAGTAAAGCTGGTGTAAGAATTTCGCTGAGGATTAGTTAGATGATTCATAGGAAAATCCAAACTTAAGGGCCCAATTTACATTCAAAGTATGTGGCTGAGAAGAGCTGGGAAAAGGAAACTGTCTCCTGCTCAGAATGGATCCTAATTGCCTATTTCTTCTAGTTACAGTGATCAATCTCCAAGAATGTCTAAATTAAGGAAACCATATGTGTATATACGTGTATATACACTTCCTTTCAAATACTGAGTTTCACATTCCTCTGTATGAAACTCCAAATGCCAAGATCTGCTCATGGGAGATTCACTCAGACTCCCAAAGGACCTTTCCTGTTTTCTTCTTGGACAGCAAAGAGCAGGATTTGCCCCACTGCCTGTAAAACACGGGGTAATTAAAAGCATGCTGTAAAATATTATTACGTGAATGACACACATCTGTTCCTGGAACAGGGCTTTTTATTTTGTGATTGATCTCGTTCACTAAAGAAAGTTGTGAGGGCAGAGGATCTATCTTTCTGTTTGTCTGTCTCCTCTGTGCAATGAATACTCCTGGGAGCTGATAGTAACACCTACTGACAGAGGAGACTAAAGAAACAGCAACATTTTTCTATCTGGTGATAGAAACAGATAATAATTACATGAGATGCTCTTATGATTTTTTACTTGAGACTGTATTTTATGTATTTTGACATCTCTCATGAATGACTTTTGTCCCACATAGGATGCCCTGCTAAGAAAGGACTGGTTTCTATGGACTTGGGTTTCTCACAACCCGAGCTCTCTTGCATTATCCCTCATTTACAGGGATTCATTATCAAAGTACTGCACAAGGGTTTAAGCCGTAAAACACCAGGAGATTTGCCTGGACTTTGGAAGAGATTTTATGACGTTTGGGATTTTGGGAGCAATACTCTAAAGAAAAATATTTTTTAAATGCGTCACTTTCTGGATGCCTCAAATCTAGATGAAGCTTCTTTTACCAAAGGCAGCTCATTTCTCCGGTCATTCTTTGACTCTGCTCTGAGCTCTAGCTTCTCCCACACATTCATTTCAAGTTGTATGGTCTCCAAACATTTATAGCAAAGAACTCTCCATCACGCAACTTGGGGAAATATAATCTCCCTCTTTTTTTTTTTGTAATCCCTTTCTATCTCTGTGCTACACACAGAAAGCCCGTGCTTCCTCCACACCCATTCTCCTTGCCAGAAGCCTTAACTTCCGGTCGTTCTGCACACTGCTGTGGACTTCCTCTGAGCAAAAGTTTTATCTGAACTATTAATGTTAACTATTTGCTTACTAAGTGTTTCCTAGGAACAGGCTCATTTATTCAATAATCTTTCTAAGTTATTGTAACTGGAAAATATTAGTGGCACTCAGAAAAAAAGAAAGCAGTGACTTACATTATTTAGGACTAAAATAAAGAGAAAGGCAAAGAAATACCATAATTATTTTCAGGCAATGGGCATCCTGCTTTGTATCAGCAGGGCTAATCATAGGCTGTTCACATCCAGAGGCGTAATAATCCACATAAAACCAGTAGTATGTTGCATTTCTAAAACACTGATCACCACTGGATCTCAAAACCCTTTTAGACATGTAAGAAATACTGCCCTGGCATTTATGCCTCCAGCTCTTGATGTTCTAAATTAACTTTAAGCAACAACGATCTTTTGATCCACCTCTGAGCTGTAACTAACCTACAGGTCCTACTTGGGACTTGGAGGAAGTTGGGAAGAGCATGACCACATTGTCCCAGAGAGAATTTCAGGACTGCATCATCTCAAGGGGTGTGCTGCTATGGAGCACGAGGGGTCTTTGGGAACGTCTGGCAGGGCTGGGGACGGTGTACAGGCCTGGCAGCTGTGGGCTCGGGAATCCAGCCTTGACACACTTTACCAGCCCCTGGAATAGCACTTTTTGCTCGCGCTCCGAGTGAGAATCTCCCAAGCCGGAAGCAGGAGCGTGGGGATGAGGCCCCGCGCGTCGCGCCCGACTGTCCCCGGCCTCCACGCACCCCGGACCCGGGGAAGGGAGGCCTCCCTCCTTCCCTCCCTCCTTGTCACCACGAGCAGTGGCGGCAGGCCGGGAGAAGCCGCAG
>VZTU01005495.1:0-68476 GCA_013400835.1 Zapornia atra
GATTCTGTGAAAGGAAAGAGAGACACAGATCAACCTTTGCTGTAGCATAGCCCTGTGCACACTTTCAGTTGAGATCTTATAAACATGAATTATTTTCTTTTTCCCCTTCACAGAAAATGTTGAGACATTTCTGAGACCTAGCATTTATTTTGTTTCTAAAAAACATTCACTTAAGGGCCACTTATTTTCTACAGACTTGCATAAAGCTTTCCATAATGGGTAGAAGTTGATACTTACCTTGGGACACGTTAGACACTATTTCTGCTGGCTTATATTTGGACCCATTTTGTGAATAAGAAAGCAATGGCATTTGCAGGAGAGTGAATTAAAAGGCAAATGTCTTTTACATCAGAAGGAAATTACTTTTCAGACAGATTCAGTCTTGGACATCCTGCCTCTGGCCTGTGACTGGAAATATTCTGCAACTGTGTCTTTTTCCTTAGTACAGGTTTGGTAACATCAGTGGATATAATAGCATGCTGGTTTTAGTGTTGAAGGACAGTTGGTAAAGATAGCCAAGGTATAATGTATCTCACTAACATGACTGCAACTTCAAGAGGTGATGAAGAAAAAAACATTTGCAGACTTGTACTGGTATTCCAATAGTCTTGTGCAGAGGTAAACTGTCTTTGTTCTGTTGTCCTTATCTAAAAGGACAGCATATCAGAGAATGGCTAGAGAAGGAATAGACCTCTGGAGGCCATATAGTGTGACCATGCTGCACACAGCAGGGTCAAATAGAGAGGTTGCTCAGGGCCATGTCCAGTTGGGCTTTGAATATCTCCAAGGATGGAGACTCTGCAATCTCTCCAGATTACTTCTTCCAGTGTTTAACCATCCTCACAGTGGGCAAAAAAATGTTTATATTTCAGTGGATTTCCTTGTATTCCACTTTGTGCTCATTGCCTTTTGCCCTGTCAATGGGCACTGCTGAGAAGAGACTGGCTGTCTTCTTTACTGCTTTCCCCATCGCCTTTTCAAGTACTTACACTCTTTGACAAAATCCTCTCTTGAGCCTTCTCTTCTCCAGACTGAACAGTCCCAGCTCTCTCAGACACCTTTGTATGTCAGAAGCTTCTTAATTATCTTTGTGGGGTTTTTTCTGGACCCACAGATGCCCACATCTCTCTTCTAGCCCAGAACTAGATGTAGCACTCCAGACATGTCTCACCAGGCTGAGCAGAGGGGAAGGATCTACTCCCTCGACTTGTTGGCAGTGTGTTTCCTAAAACTTTTGATGGTATATACTTAAAATCTGTGGAGAGCAATGTATAAAACACTCACATTACTGATATTTAATAGAATTTGGAGAACTATCTCAACTCAATTCCTCCTACATAGGGCAGTCCTGTTGTCTGGTGCAGTTCCACGAGTATTGTTGCTACCGTGGTAGTTAACATCCCTAGGGATTAAGTGTCTGTTCCTGGGGGATAACTGGGAAGAAGCTTATAGGCAGCCCTGTTTGCAGTTAGTGGGAAAAGCTCTGTGAGGTGTGTTTTTTGTGGAATGCTAGTGCAGCTAGGGAGCTAAGGTGTCCGTGAGAAACTTTGTGGTGGACACTCCAGAATCTGTTATAGCAGAGGGTATCTGGTGGCATCTTTCACAGCAAGAGGAATCTCTGTCCACGTGTCTGCACATGTGCAAGCACATTCTGGGAAGGGTAAGGAACTACTCCATAAGGGAATTCTCCAGAAAGTTACTTTTCCACTCCTCTCTGGTGAGTTTTCCTCAGTGTGTGTACTACAATGCTATTGTCTGGCAAAGCCTAAACTCTCATCAGCTGTCTCCACGACTCCAGGCCTGCATGCAGCCTCCGTGATCTCCTTAGCAAGGCACCCTGTTGCTTGTCAGGGCAAAACCCACTGCCAAAATTCCTTCCACCAAGTCTCATACCCTGCATCTGCCTCTTTTTTCCCATTTGCTCCCTGTCCCAAAATCTGACTTGCATTAAGAGCTGGAAGAGTTCATCTTCTAGAGTAGGATCTGTGTCTTTCCACCAGCAGTTTAATTTATTGTGCTGGCAAGCTGAGAGCACTTGCACACAAAGGCTTAGGAGGAACAGGCATACTCTCCCACAGTCTGCCACAAATGAATTCATAGAGCAGTACACAAAGTAATGCCTTGTGATGAACCATCATCCAACCTGAAACCCAGCCTGGTGTAAGACTAATCCAGCAGCAGGACTTTCCTCTAGGCCTGGTTTACTTAGCCCAGATAAGCCTCAAGTCACTGTAAGTATACAGTGGGACTGGCACCAGGTCTGAGGACCTGGGTTGGCTATAACCAAGTATGAGCTTTTCCTTAGCAAAATTTACACCTGTTCCTCCAACCTCCCTGCGCCTTGCCAGCGCATCTCAGGGAGATGTCAGGAGTCCATGCCAGGATGTTCTACCATTGGTCTCAGCAGGACAGTCCCTTCATTGATAGGGATGGTCGAGGGCAGTCAGCAACCAAATATTTCTGACAGCATTGCTGGGTGGATAGCTTTCAGCCTATGCTAGAGTACAATGTTAACCTTTAACCTGCCTTGCCAGTCCTGCAAGCAAATGAACACTAAAAACTAGAGCTTGCAGTGCTGCAATAAAATCATGTCCAGGAGAATACCCCAAAGAGTGCATCATGCTCAATTTTAGTTGCGTTTGGATTCATTCCAGATTTCTTTCACTCTAATGTGAAGAATATGCTAAGTATATTATTAAGATCTAAGTTTTATAGCATGAAAGTATATGGGTATTAATCCACAATGCACAGCTACAGACATGTATATGCTCAGAAAATTATTCGGCTTTGTGGACATGAATTAACAGCTTTTCACAATTCCATACTTGCAAATATTGAGGAGAATAAAAAATAAGAACAGAAATCAGTCCTGAGAGTACTGTGGCAGCACCAGTGTAGATTTGTAAATATGAATAAAACAAACATTCCAAATAGTTTTTGGATATTTGCTACCCAGGATTGATTCAGAGAACCTGGATGGGTGTTAAAAGCCTCCTGATAGCACATGTGCCATGAGCAAACAGAAAACTAAAGACCAAAGCACTGGCTCTTTTAACAGCTGTGAGCTGGGAGATCTTTGCAATCTTCTTAAGTACATTTTCAGTTGTCTGGGATCCTCAGTATAAGAAAGATATTGAGCTGCTGGAGCAAGTCCACAGGAGGGCTATGAAGATTTTCAAAGGGCTGGAGCACCTCTCCTCTGAAGACAGGCTGAGAGAGTTGGGCTTGTTCAGACTGGAGAGAAGGGTCCGGGGGGACCTTACAGTGGCCTTCCAGTACCTAAAGGGGTAAGATCTGAGAGGCACTGGTTCTCAGGGGGTGTAATGATAGGACAAAGCATAGTGGCCTTATAGCTGAAGGAGAGTAGAATTAGATTAGACATAAAGAAGAAATTCTTTCTTTTGAGGGTGACAGAGCACGGGCACAGGCTGCCCAGAGAAGCTGTAGCTGCCCCCTCTCTGTCAGTGTCCAAAAGCCAGGCTGGATGGGGCTTTGGGCAATCTGGTCTAGTGGAAGTGTCCTTGCCCATGGCAGGGGGGTGGAGCTAGATGGTCTTTAAGGTTCCTTCCAACCCACACCACTCTATGGTTCTGTGCTTCTATGATTTTTTTTTTTTTTCATAGAAGGACAGCTCCTTAATTTTCATCCATCTGAAGATCATGTTCAGTGAAGGATAAGAGGTGCTCTAAGTTTATGCTAATTGCTATGGGTCTGGAGCAGTCCCATATACAACTTCTAGGAACATCTGAGCTATGCCAGGTGACAGAGCCCCGCTTCTTCCCTCTCCTTGTCATTCTTTGCCTGCCTGTGGTGGGGTGAGGGCAGGTAGGATAAAATAAAGTTCCATTCAGGAGTGGCTCTCAACTGTAACTTTAAGCAAACCAGTGTTATCCTGACAGGATCAGTCCTAACATATTTTATCTCTGGTGTCAGCTGTGAAGACTGCAGTTTACAGCATGTAGCTTGTTAGTGATGTAAGATTGGACATCCTGTTTGCTTTGCATCGATGTCATTCTGTGGTAGCACTTAAAAGCAGAGATTTCTCAAGGGTCTCTTGCCAAACTGTTTCTTTTTCCTCTGTGTCCATGCACTTCGTTGCTTTGAGTGGAACAGCTCCAGATTACATCAGCTGAGAATCAGGCCCAGGCTTTCCAATGAGGAAAAGAGAAGTGAAAATGGCAGTCAGTCCTGCTCAAATGAAGTTAAATATAAATTCAGACTCTTTCTCTCTCACACACAAATCTGCTGAAATCTCATATGAGAAGTTCCTTTCTCAGTTCCATCTGGAAGAGAATAAAAATCGCCCAGACCCATTCACTGCCTGTGTGTTAGCAGGTCTTGTTTGGGTAAGCACACCAAGCGTGCACATTTACCCTTCTGCCACCTGTGTCAGGACTGTTTGGACCTGATGATCTCTTGAGGTCCCTTCCAACCCCTAAGGTACTGTGATTCTGTTCCCAGCAAACACACATATCTGTGGAGACTTGCAGCATGATGGTCCTCCTTTGGCACTGTTTTGCACAGGTACCTTAACACAGTTCTTTGGGTTTGGGGAGTCAGATGCTCTGGGTGGGTAGCTGGTGACCTCTACATAATAGAAGCATTAAAAACCTGTGGGTTTTGGTTGACGTTATCTACCAATGACCAAAAGGAAGACAAAAGAGATTTTTTAAAAAACAACCAACCAGTGACACTGTCAGAAATCCAAGAGGCAGTTTGGGAGAGAGCATGATATCCTGAAAATCTGCATGTGAGAGTGTGGGGAGATTATCTTTGTCTTGAAAACTATTGAGCAGAATGAAAAACTCATTTGTAAGCTTTAAAGGTGCAGCATCACTGGATAGTATTTTGTACAAACAAGCTGGTAGCTCACACTACCACTGACTGTTCATACTAGTTTGTCAGTGTGGTCCATGGCTCATACAATAAAAGATTATTAAGCAGACCTGCTAAAAATTCATTGTTAAATTAAGTATTTTGCATGTTAGCTGCAGCATCATGTTTGCCTCCTGTCCCAGCCAAAGGTGCTCACCAACTGTAATGTCATTTCTGAGTGCTAACTGCTAAATGTAAGGAACACCATACATTTAGTCCTCACAGAAAGGCTTTCAAAACCCATGCCATGAAACTAGAGGCTGTTTCTTTTTGGTTCCCATCCACCCCCTGTTTTCTACTCTTCCCCTTTTCCCCTTATCTTATTTTATTTTTTTCTGACCACTTATGCTTTCCCATTCTAACCACATCTTCATGTTTCACTCTGTCTTGTGCAGAGAAGTTTCTCTTTAGCCTCTGCACAGAGCTGGCAAGGGGACAGACTAATGCAATGAGCTGTCTAGGGTAAGAAAATGTCCGACTGCAGTGATCAAAGTTCTTTTTCAAAGAGACAGAAAGTCAATGTTGTGTAATGTCTGAGTTCCTGGTGACCTCCTTTGCAGTGAAATGGAAAGAAGGATGAGCTCGTGATTCTGAGGCTCGTCTGGGGATCTGGTCAAGTCCCCTCTCTGCTGCACACTTCCTCTGTGAATTCGAACAAGACCCTTACAGCCTGCCTGGGTTTTGGACATCTATGCAGATGTGGGACTTTTCACAAGTGTGTGACAAATTCTGAAAAAAGAATCATCTACCTTTTTTAGCACCAAACTACTCTTCAACTGGTGCATGTTTTCTTCTCCCAGTCCCTCCATTCCTGTCTGAAAAATAGAGGTTTCTTGCCTTGTAGATGAGAGAAAAACATTATTGGAGGTGGAGCTGTGCAGACAGAGCTGCACTATAGGGGTGCCATAAGGAGAGAGAATGTTCTGCTATATTTGGCTGTAGGGCATGGAGACACTCACGCATAACTTATTTAGGGCCCAGTCTCATGAGCCCCCTCTGCAATAAATGAATGGCCCTTGCATGTGAAAATTATCATTATGTATATTTGCTTAAAACAAGCGGATTCTTTTTTGGTGATGAGAAAAGAATATATATTAAAATACCCAGTCACAAACACTTTTTAATATATTTTTTGGCACCAGTGGGCTCTTTTTCAGTTGATTTTGTCAGCCACATTTCCTTTCTGAACAGAGGTTACATACAACAATTGGATGAACAATTGTAGAAAACTCTCAGGGGGGCATTCTTGAAGCCAAGCCTGCATGAGATCATGTTATGAGTGTGGCTTGGCTGTGCCTTTATTCAGTAGGTGATCTCATTCGTTTAAAGTACTAATCATTTTAACAGGGAATAACTGCAGCCATCCAGAAGTAAAGCAAAAAAGGTGATCTTGCAAGATTTCCTGTAAGTTTTGCACAGAAATTGCACATTTCTGTGCTAGGTGATTGGACACAAGCTGGATACTGCTGGTTAGACAAATGAATAAAGTAAGTTTAATACAAGCAAATAAGATTATTCACTACAGTGACGGCTTTACCAGGTTTATTGCTTTTGTCTAAATATGCATTTTATAGACTGCTTTTAGATTGTTAGCTTTTGGGAAAGAGACCATGTAAACATCTGCCCTTCTACAATTTCTGTCTCACTGGGGGTCTTGCTGGGGCCTCTGGATACTATCATGATATAAATATTAAATACAATCTAACAGATTAAATATCCTGGGACAGGTTAGCCTATGATTACCCCTGAAATACCTACAGAGCATTTCCTTCAGTGTTCCTCAATAATGAAGAAATCCCTGGCTGGACCAATTATTTGCAAGTTCAAGAGGCAGTACAGGCTCCTGGCTAGAAAACTTACTTGGGCACAATCAGCTGAAAACTTTGAACTGTCTCTTAGAGCAAAAAATAAAAATGTTTACAGCCAGAAATAACAAGGCTGGGAAGTTAAATTAGAAGCAGGGACCAAGAAAGGCTCAGCCTAATTCTGGTTTCAATCAGTGACTGCAGCAGTCATCAGGAGCAGGCGCTGCTGTGGGTTTGAGAATAATGACTTTATTTTAAGCAGACAGAAGTTGTTGGCTTCACCCAATTGCTGACAACCAGTCTCCCCTAAACACCCCACATGGGGCCAGATCCTGAAGTCCTCCTGTGGTTTTTATCCCAGCCTATTAGTGCAATCAAAACTTGAGCAGACACAGCCTTAGTATTTGGCCTACACCTATTGCAGACTCGTTTGGTCTCATAAAACCACCATAGAAAAATAAATTCCAGTGCCCAGGTTTCATTTTCAAGTCTCGAACTCCTCTGCACTGTTGGCCTGTTTTTTTCTGTAGGGAGTTGAGAGTGGGATATAAATTACAAGTCTCTGCACTGTTAGCTTCTTGCATCTCCTGGGTTCAAGTTTCAACAGAATAATGGATCGCCAGCTTTGACCTCGTGGTAGCATGGACAGGATATTGTATATGAGCTTGATCCTGCCAGGAGTGGAGCAGCTTGGGAATATGCAAGGTCCCCTTCACTGAAAGCAACAAAACTAGATATTAGTCAGCTTCTTGGAAGAAGACAATGTTAGCTTCCCTTGGGCAGTCTTCCCAGTCTGGCTTTCCCACTGCTCAGGACCAAGACCTCCAGAAAACTACCACAATGTACATGTTTAAATACATAGTTCAAAAACCCAACAGGGAGGTGAACAACTGAAAGGGGAAACAGCCTCAGAGGAGAGGGGCTAACAAATCCATACACACCCCCATTAGAGCGCAACAGACAGAAAACCAACACAAGAAAAGTTGAAACTGCTTCTCTCTGTCAAGAGGAGAGATGGTATGGTCAGTATGATTCAAACTGAGGGTATAGCCATAGCATGAAGGGGAGCTGACCTTGTGATTTGGGGTGCCAGACTGGAATCTTGGAAGGTTTGAGTTGATCAGCTTTTGTTTCCCCCCTTTCTGGGTGTTTTTGTCCTCTATTAGGGCACCTCATCTCAATGTGATCAAGTTCCCCTTTGTTTAGATGCATCCGTAGGGAGGCTACTTCTTAATAGAAAGGCTGGCACTCCTAGACACTGGTGAAACGTGAATAATCTCTGTCATGTGGTGCCTAGTGTCTCCAAGTAACTCAGTGGAAATTATTGATTTTTTTTCTTAAAAAATTACTTCTTAGCAAACACAGAATGAATCTGAATTTCCAATTCCCACCTGATTGCTCTATTTTATTTCAATAATTTTCATCTGAGCTTCATTAGGTATCTCAGTGTGATGCCTGGCCTGAACAGCAGTCAAGAAAATCTGAGGTTTGAGCTGAAACAACAAGAATTTTCAGGCCAACTTTAATTTGAACCAATTTGTTTTCTCTTTCTGTTGGACTGAATTTGTTAATTTAGGGAAAGTGGTACTGTGTTGTTATGTACAGGTTTATCCTAGTGAAACTTTCTGGCTGCTCTGAAAGTGACCTTCCACAGTGATGATATATCTGCCTGTCTAGATACAAGGGAAGCCTTTGTGCACTGTTAAGAAACAAATTTCAGTGTTACAGCTAGTTTTCCTGAGTCCCCCACAGATGAGTCTGCTGCATTTTGAGCTGAACGCCTCTAACACATTTCTATGGATTTAGGAGACTGAGTATACTGACAGTGTGTTGGACTGAAGCTAAAGGAGTTTACCAGGAAAATAGATGGAGCTGTCGGAACAGGAGGTCTTTTAAAGGCAGAGCTACTAATGCTGGTGTTACTCTAACAGATTCCAGCATGAGTTTCTATGCCTGTGCTTTTTCAAAGGTGTAGTAATTAAAAGCTGGTGGGTTGTTTTTTTTTTTACCTCCCCCCCCATCAGTTCCTCATAGAAAATGCAAATATCATAGGACAGATTTATTCACTTGCCACAACAGTAACCAGAACAGGTTTTCTTTTTCACTGGCATCCCTCTCTTACACAGATCTAACCTACACCTAAGGCTGTGGCAGAAGTGGTTTGGCGCGGGTCTGTAGAACTGGCTTTTCAGACTCCCAGCAGCACGTGAACATGCTGTTACATGTGGGCTCTGACAAGGCACACCTCCTCCCACATCCCGAAACTGCTGGCAGCTTTGGGGCTCCGCGAGTGACACCACCACCTCCTCCTCAGCTTGCTCAGCACCAGACCAAATGTCCTCAGGAAGAACAGCTGGTGCTTGAGGTCTGGACTGCGCTCACAGGCACAGGGCTCCTGCTGGGTGCCTCCAAAAGGCATGACAAATAGTAGAGATGGAGAGAGAAGCTCTGCTGGGTTTAACTTTTGCTTTGGAAATGTGAAAAATACAATGAAGGTATGTGCTGTGTGTTCTGAGTACTGCACTGTGTGTTCATGTAACTCCTCTGAATGCCTTCTAACGTATTAACACCAAGGAAAGAAGAATAATTAAGCAAGCTATTAATAACTCAGGGAGACTCCCTGTCTCAAGTGTTTTATCTTATAAATGTAAGGTCAATCTTGAGAGTGAAAAGACATTAAAAATGAATATAACAGGAAACCCCTGTCCCTTGCCACTACTCCTGCCGTGTTTGAAAGGTAGTACCTATTTTCTTTAATAACAGAGATTAAAAAGGAACGTAATTAGATAAAATGCTATAGAAATACATAGCATATTGGGGTCTAACTTGAGTAGTTACCATCACTTTCAGTAAGCTTTCCATCATGCCAAAGGTGATTCTTATAAAACAAACATTTACATTATTTTACAAAGAGAGGAGAATTCTGATTCTACTAGTAGCAGCTTCAATCATCGAACCGATATAAAAAGTTATTATTTTTGAACATCCCAAGTGTCCTTTTGAGGATGTCACACAAAGTAGGGAAGCAAGGAAACAGCTGATTTTCTGTGACCCGTATTTTAAATGTTTTACCTTGGAGGAATGTTATCAATGTTTTTTCTTCAGCCTATTAAAATATTATTTTTAATTATTCCTCTCTATGACTTTGAACTGACTTTTACAGTCTAGAAAGCAAAATTAATTTGTTTTCCTTTTATTTGGCATCCACAAAGTCCTCTATTAGTAGTCCTGCTTAAACAAAACTGGATTCAATTCACCTAACTCTAGGCATTTAATTAAGGTACCTAAGTTCAGAGTATGGTCAGTCCACTTGCCTTTTAATGGCAGTTGACAAAGATAGGCACTTTCTGAGGCTGATCTCAAGCCACTTAAGTATTAAGTGCCCTCTGGAGGTGTCCTGTGTCTGTCTTGACAGCAGAGGATACCTACTGTGACATTGTACCTAGAATATGTGTAACATATATGTACTTATAATCAAATAGAATTAATTAGACCTAAGAGGTTTTATATTTTAATATAATGTTATTCCATGGTGTATAGGTTGTTGGCAGGAAAATATTTTCCTTTTCTTAAATAGAGTATGTGAAATATGCACATATGCTTACATATATAAAAATATAACTGAAGGAGATTTGTATGAAAAAATAGAATTGAAAGGGCAGGTGTCCCCCTGAGCCTGCCTCAGCATAGCAGAATGACTAGAGGGCCTCCTGAGATCCCCCTTTACAGGGCAGCCTACTGTCTTTTTCTTCCAATAACATCTTTTTGCCCTATAGCATCTTCTCACCTTCAGTCACTTGTGTTTTCTTTGCAAAGGATAAAGCACTTGCCAGACACAAACTAACAAAAACTATTCATTCTCATTTTCCTTTCATTTCTCTAATACCAAAACTACCAAAAATTCCACAAAAATCCTAGACTGGAGAAAGATATTTTTTGTAGTAGTTGTAGTAGCTTAAACTCCTGCAAGAGTTCATCTGCCATCCTTCACACTATGGTCTTAAATCACTTAACTAGAAAAAGTCAATTTATTGACTAGCCTATGTTCATTTCCATGTAGAGAAAGTATGGATTAGTGAGTGAAGTCCATGTCTGCACTCTTAGTAATATTGGCACACTTGCTTGAGAAATGTTGTTATTAAGGCATTCCAGCTCACATCCCCTGTGGCCTTGGCTTCAGAAGAACATGAGAAAGAAGGAGAAATAATTTTTCATTGCCTTTCACCTTTGAAGAGGAAGGCTTCATCTAGACCAAGAGACTAATGTGGTCTGATTGCCTGGGTTCCTGCCCCATGGTTGTCCACTGCATCCACATGCCTCAGGGGATATTCCTGAGGCAAACCATGGACTGTCTGCCTGGGTTACCTCCACCCAAATAATGGGGTGTTGGTGTGAACCTCAGATTCACTGAGAGCAGTGAAGGCTATGGTTGTGCCAAGCCTCTAAACACAGAAACGACAGGGTCTACTGGAGGAAATCAAGAGACAGATCATGAATGAGGCTAGTGTTAGCTAGTTTGTTAGCTTGGATAGTGTAACTGGTCACTTAAAAGGCAACAAGAATGTCCACGTAAACTAAGCAGCTTATTTTTCCTGGATTTTCCTTAGGAGAAAAATATAGTTGTTTCTGCATGGAAATTCTTAGAGAGCAATACAGTAATTTAATGGCAAGAACTCTCCTAGCACCTGTATTACCAGTTCTGGATCACTTAGCTGGGAGGTATACATCTTCTGTATGACGAATACAAAACTGCTAAAAATAGGTCTCCTTTTCTTCACTACTTTTTCTAAGCCCTTTGAAGCTGTCTCTCCTAAGGTAGAAAATATTGGCCTAGATACACAGAAAATAAGCTTCTTAAAAGTTTACTTATACATTTCAATGGTAATATACTATTGATGGGATGAGAACATACTAGAAATCTAGATAGATTACATTAGGTAGCTAAACACTTTTAAAAATTAATAATTTGCTTTATTTAATGATGAACAGATAGTACTTCATACTGAATATAGAGCTTCCAAATGTGATTATATAGCTTAGATTTAAAACCATAGAATCATAGAGTGGTTTGGGTCGGAAGGGGCCTTAAAGAACATCCAGCTCCAACCCCCTGTCATGGGCAGGGCACCCTCCACTAGACCAGGCTGCCCAAAGCGCCATCCAGCCTGGCCATGGACATTGCCAGGGAGGGGGCAGGCACAGCTTCTCTGGGCAGCCTGTGACAGGGCTTCACTGCCCTCACAATAAAGAATTTCTTCTTTATATCTAATCTAAATCTGCCCTCCTTCAGTTTGAAGCCATTGCTCCTTGATTATAGCAGTACAGGCCTTGGTAAAAAAATCTTTCTCTGACTTTCTTATAAGCCTCCTTTAAGTATTGGAAGGCTGTTCTAAGGTCTCCCTGGAGCCTTCTCTTCTCCAGGCTGAACAAGCCCAACTGTATCAGTTTGTCTTCATAGGAGAAGTGCTCCAGCACTCTGATCATCTTCATGGCCCTCTTCTGGACTCGTTCCATGTCCTTCCTGGGGGCCCCAGAGCTGGATCCAGTACTCCAGATGAGGTTTCAGAACAACAGAGTAGAGGGCCAGAATTACATCCCTTGACCTTGCTGGCCACTCTTCTTTTGACACAACCCAGGACACCATTGGCTTTCTGGGCTACAGGGGAACGTTATCAGCTCATGTGGAGTTTCTTGTCCACCAACACCCAAAGTCCTTCTCCTCGGGGCTGCTCTCAATCCATTCTCCACCTGGCCTGTATTTGTGCTTGGGGTTTCCCTGCCCCATATGCAGGACCATGCACTTGGCCTTACTGAACTTCATGTGGTTTGCACAGGCTCACTTTTCAAGCATGTCAAGGTCCCTCTGGATGACATCCCTTCCATGAAGCATGTTGACTGCACCACACAGCTTGATGTTATTGGCAAACTTTCTGAGGGTGCACTCAATCTCACTGTTCATGCTGCCAACAAAGATGTTAAATGTGGCAGTAACAATACTGACCTCTGTGGAATGCCACTAATCATTGGTCGCCACATGGACATCAAGCCATTGAATGCAACAATTTGAGTGCAAGTAGCCAGCCAACTCCTTACCCACTGAGTGGTCCATATGTCAAAGCCATGTCAAAGCCAAAGACATGGATGTAGTGTGGGGAAGTGTCAAATGTCAAAAGTGACATCTATCACTTTTCCATTATCTTCCAATGCTGTAACCTCATTGTAGAAGGCCACCAAATCTGTTAGGCCCACTTTGCCCTTAGTGAAACCATTTGGATGTCACCAATCACCTTCTTATTTTCATTATTTAAATAATGTATTTAGATTTATACTTGGCATTTAGGAGCCTAAATGTAGTTTATATGTGATGCCATTTATTTCCTTTATGTCTGTGTCACTTTGTAAGCTGAATGCACTCTATGTATCTTACTCCAGTTTGGATTATCATACCCTGCTTTAACCACACTGCATCCAACATTAGAATTTCAGTTTCCAAAGCTCTCAAGGGCTGGGTCATTTCATGTTCTAAAATGAAATAAACTGTGTAGCTCAGATTCCTTCCCAGCAGTAAGACGTGTAGATCCGTGTGGGATTTTTGTTTGCTCTCTGTGCTGACCCAGCTCTACTCCTTGTGCAGCATAATCTTAGAGAAGTTTGCAGAAATCCCACGCCCAGATAATTTTACAGTGCATCCAACATGCTGGGGAAGTCTTCTTTTGACATTATGTTAATGTTGTTCAAATTCTGTAGGAATAAATAGAAAAATGTGGAAGTATTCTCTGAAACAAGATATTACACACTGCTACGGGCTGGTAGGGGAACCCTGACATGACATGTATCCGGTATACGCACATCTAAACAATTTTTGCAGACCTCCTTTGCTGTCATGGCTCCAAGGGCACCACTAATGCTGATCATCCCTACCCAGCCACTCTGGGGGTCCCTCCACCCTGGTCACATTTCAGCCATCTGGGTCCCTCAGTCCCTGACAAATCAATGCTACAGCATTGCCTGACTTCAGCTTCTCATAGCCCTGTCCTGCCTGGTGACAGGTCCATCTATGGGCACCCATCTCAGTCTGTCCCTACCTCTAACGAGGTGACTCATGGTCTGGATTCTTGGCTGAAACTGGCGATGGTCTCTAGGTCTGTCCCACTCCCTTGTTGGGGTACTGTGCGTCTGAGGCCCTTGCAAGCAGGTTGGGACATCATCTGAATTAGCAACAAGAATTTAACTTTCTGTTCTCGGTACAGGCTCAGCACCTACACTGATGCATCTTCTGGTGTATGTCTTCTGTACTTCTCATTTGTTTTTATCAAAATGCTCACTGACCCAGAAAGTTTTAGTGTCTCTTATGATTTGCCATCTTGTTAAGGTTTAAGTTGTTTGGAGTAGGCTCTTTTCTGTTTATTATTCTTGAGATATTTAGTGCAGCTCAAAACATATTAGCCTATGGTTTTGGAAAAATTTAACAACTGGCTAGACTGGGGTACATCTGATGGACTATATGAGTAGGCTAAAAAAAAATCCCTGGTGTATTTCTGTTACCTTCTTTAGTGTAACATTAAAATGGAATTTGACCCATAGAGATATTTTTCCTGCATTTGCAGTAGCAATATTATCCTTTTAGTGAATCAATAATGAAAATATATGCTACTCATGCATGAGTTATCTCCATGGAGGCATTTGCCATGTCTTTACATTAAGATGTCTTAGAAATGTAGTGCATATCAATAATTTATTCTTCACCATATGAGCCAGACCATCAGACCATTTTATTCCAACACACTATTGCATTATCAACATACTCCACAGAAGTTGTCCTTGTTGACAAGTGAGACTGTTCCCTGGCCTCCTTGTTCTATCATGGCATAACATTGCCAAGAATTATAGCTGGATCCTAGTGCAAATCAGGCCTTCATTTCAGACAGAAGTACTCAGAAGGAATACTTAATGCTTGAAGCCTCTGTGTTAGACAGATCGATTGAGCTTAAGAGTTAGTACTGGATAAATATAGGCACATTTTGAATTTTAGAAATTTAAGGAGATGCCCAATCTTCTTATTCAGTCCTGAAGATTATTCCACTGTATATTAGAGTTCTTTCTGTGTATTCAGCTAGCAAATTATGAACAGATCTTTTCATAAAATCATAGAATCATAGAATTATAGAACGGTCTGGGTTGGAAGGGACCCCAAGGATCATACAGTTCCAAACCCCCTGCCACAGGCAGGGCCACCAACCTCCAGGCCTGGATCTACACAAGGTTGCCCAGGGCCCCATCCAACCTGGCCTTGAACACCTCCAGGGACGGGACATCCACCACCTCTCTGGGCAGCCCATTCCAGCACCTTACCACTCTCTCTGTAAAGAACTTCCCCCTGATATCTAATCTAAACCTTCCCTCCTTTAGCTTTAATCCCTTCCCCCTTGTCCTGCCATTGTCTACCCTTTTAAAAAGTTGAATCCCCTCCTTTTTATATGCTCCCTTCAGGTACTGGAAATCTGCAATGAGGTTCCCCCGCAGTCTTCTCTTCTCTAGCCTGAACATCCCCAGCTCCTTTATCCTCTCTTCATAGGGGAGGTGCTCCAGCCCTCTAATAATGTTTGTGGCCCTCCTCTGAACCCTCTCCAACAGTTCCACGTCTTTCCTGTACACAGTACTCCAGATGCGGCCTCATGAGGGTAGAGTAGACAGGGACAACCACTTCCCTGTCCCTGCTGGCCACCCCTCTTCTGACGGATCACATCTTTTGTGTGATTCTGTTTGAGAAGGAGGTAACACCTCAGCATCTTGATATAAATTATTGTTTCAGTGTAATTTCAGTGTTCTTTATCTGAAATAATGAAGGAGTATGAGGGTGGAGAAGATGGAACATGACATAACTCAGGAGTTTTTGAATGTTTTGCAAACCTTTAGCATTACAATGCCATGGTGGTTCAGATTAATGGCTCAAGATGGTCAACTGAATAGAAAGGTACTTGTCTTTTGCCAAACTACTAGGTCTGCTTCTCAGGGACCTCTTGATATGTTCTCACTTGATACATTTCATGAGATTCTTTGTGATAGGTAGCAGTGTTTAAAAAATTAGGTATGGTCCAATCTCCATTTCTCTTTGTAGTCTCCAGGTAGAAATCCTCCAATCAACTTCTCAACATCAGGAGTTAGGTTCTCTGTAGTTTTCTGAGGAGTGGTGTTGCACAACATATGCGATGTCAACTATTATGATGAGCCTAAGACTGTAGAAACCACCAGTAGTATGCTGGCTTTAACTCTGCAGTCCACGTGCTTTTACAGTGCTATAAAGAGCAACTTCACTGGAGTCAGCAGGTATGTATTACTCAATAGGTATCAATGGTTATCAACAGGTACCAAAATCAATAGGTATCAATATTGATAGGTACTATCAATAGATATTGAAATCAGCATTGAAACTATTTATGTCTAAAAATGCCTATCAATATGGATAGGTTCCAATACCTATTGATATCTTTCCAGAACATTAATGATAGATAGATGTCAAAATGGATAGGTATGATTGTCTATTGTAGGCTATTGATATTTAAAGATATCAGTAGGCATTAATACATACTGATATCAAAATCAATATAAAACCTGATAGGTGTTAGACACCTATGCTTATCAATATTGATGAAAATATGTATCAATAATTTTATGTGTAGATACCTATCAACAAGTAATATTGATAGGTACTGACAGGTATCGATACCTGTTGATATTGATACCTATTGATAGATATCAAAATAGGACAGTATTCATACCTATCCATAGTTTACAGTACCAGTAGGTATTAGTGGGTATCAATGCCTATTGATATATATCAATGCCTGTAAGTATCAGTATATATCAATTCCTGTAAGTATTGATACCTATTGATGTCTATTGGTATCAAAAAGTATCAGTTCCCATTAGGGCCTATAGGTCTCAACACATTTCAATGTCTATCAATATTTGTATGTACTGATATCTATAATAGGTATCTAAATCAATGTCTATATGTAGCTTTCTCTCCTATTGATATTGAAGGGTATTGATGCCTATTAATAGCTATTGATGCCTACCGATGTCTCTTGATGCCTATTGATATTAAAACTGGTATAAAAATCGAGAGATTAATGCCTATTAAGTATTAATATCCATATTTATAGGTTTCACCACCTATAGATATTGATAACTCTTGATAGATATAAAAATCAGTAGGTATTGATGGCTATCAAAATCAAAAGTTATTGATACTTATTGATGCCTATCTATAAAAATAATGATATTAAAACCAGTATTTAGATTGCTAGAGGTACCTAGTGATGTATCTTAATACTTATGTATAGCAGAATGTATCAGTAGATATTCAAATAGATCTCGAGCCTTAATGATGTTCCAAATATCAATACTGGTATACATTAATACATATACTTTGCATGTCAGTAAGCATTGATGACTATCAAAGTAGTAATAGTATTATCAAAGTATGTATTTATATCAACTTATCAATATCAATAGGTATTATGACTGTTGGTGTTGTGGTGGTTTGGCCCTGGCAACTCCTGTCAATAGGCAACAATACCTATCAGCAGATATTCATATCCATAGGTAGTGCTAGGCATCAAGTCAATTGATATCAGTGCTTATTGATATTGATAATGATATGCAGACCAAAAAGGATCAATATCTATATCTGTCTATAGATATCAATGTCTATGGATACTGATACCTATTGTGAGTTATTTTTATATGTATTTATATTGATATGTACTTCTGTCTTTATACCTGTAAATATCTACATAGATTGATCTGGATATATATATCAATATTGGTAGATATAGATAACAGCATAATTATATTGATTTTTATATATAAAAATGTAGTTATATTAAATATGTACCTATATCTATTTTTATTATTATTTATGTATATGTAAATGAGCAGGCAACACTTTCTGTCAGCTAACTAACTTCTAGTTAGAGCTGACACTGAGAGCTGACATTGAGGAAAGAAGGAGGCCATTCTTTGCAATAACCACCATCTGAGTTGCATAAAAAAGCTGTGTGTGGCCTCCAAGCAAATACAAATGATATTACATTTTATAAGCTTTTGTGGCACTGAATTCCTGATGGTGTATCTTGTCCTTTGTTTCCATGGGAAAAATTGTAGGCATTTATGTTTCAGAGCACCATCTTGAGTTGTGGGAAAGTAACACAAAATCAAGGACAAAACACTAAACTTTCCTTTCTCCTTCCTCAAAAGTATAATATAATGGGGACTCCATCGTCAGACACTCTATACAGACATACCTGAACTCATTTAAGATCTTTCAGGGTATCTAGGTTATAGAAAATATTTTATTTTTGTAATTGCAGGACAAAACAAGTAAGTTGACAAACTATTGAAAACTATTGAAACTGATTTCTAATTTCGCAAAATAAATTAATGCCTAAAGAGTACAGGACAGCTTGCACCCCGATACCTCACGGAAATCAAATAGATCTGTGAGCACATGATGCTCACAGATACCAACTTAAAAAACAGACTTGAGGGACTTGCTGTTTTGACCTGAGCTGGGGGCGGGGTGGCGGGGAGGGTTGGGGCGGAGAAAAGCAATCTAGATAATTGTGTACGTATAAAAGGCCAAATCCTTAGGCTATAAACCAGGCACACACCCAATGATGTCAATGTGTTTGGCTTACAGGGGAAATAAAGCAACATTTTATTACATGCTAACTGAGAATCTTTGCTTGTCCAGAATGAGGGAAAAGTGCAAACAGGTGCTGGCTCAGCAGGAATGGAAACTCAAGCATAATAGCGGCTTTTTCTTAGGCTCTTACGCATCCTGAAAGACTGAATTTCTTTCAGTGCCTTAATAAAGAATTATCTACTACTCAATCCACCTATGTCTGGGTTTGAGGCTATCTGCAGAAGCTTTTGACTGTGAGGCTGCTTAACATCATTTCTCCATCTCTGCCTTTCAGTTGTGCACAAGCCATTGAGAAAGCAACCCCCCTCGGTCAAGGAAGCAGGGGCCCCGCTCTCCTCCGGCTCGCGGGGGAAGAAAGGAGTCATTATTGACACATGCAAGTGATTTGAGAAGAGACTGTCTACCCCGATAGAAAAAGACTTAGTTGTCTGGTGAATCAGGAAATGTCAGACTTTCTGAAAGGTTAATGGCAGGCTTTAGAAACACATTAAATCTAATCTTACAGCATGAATGCTGATGACTTTATGTCAAGATCCTAGAATAAGGAAGGGCAAGAGAGAATACTTTAGGTGAAAGTAAGTTTTGACTGGGGAGACAGGATAGTGCTTTATTGCAACATATTGTTGAATTTCTCCTTCCATATAGAGCTGGCGATCTGCCTGGTACTGTATGCTAAAATAGGACACACCACGAGACCATTTGAAGTGAAAGCAAAGCTCAGATTTTCTTTTATACTTACTGAAGTTTAATTAAACGAATGACCTGGTCAACTCTGGAAGTGAATGAAATTAATTTAGTTCAGAGTTACCTACTTTAAATGGGCTGCATGAAACTCCGGGCACTGCAGGGACTGGCAGGGGATTGTATAATGCTGTTAACATAACCTTTCCACTTCAGTCAGAATCATCCGTGACTCTTGTGGTTTAGCTGAAGAAACATTAAACATGGAATTCATAAATAAACACACTTTACATGCAACCTTTCCCCCTACCATTTTACAATCTTACAGGCATTAACAGATGCAGAAGCACAGGACATATGGGAACAAGCAATGGAACTTTAGTTAGTTGGGTTTAGTTGAATAATTGACACAGTTTTGCGCCATAAGCTTTTTAAGCAGTATCTTCTGATGTATCAGGTTTGAATTTTATTTTCAGGTCATTAGTCTTTCGTTTGTGATTTTCTTTCATGGCCTCACTGCTTTGGGGAGATTTGCCTTTGCTAGTCGTTAGCAGGTTTTTACAATGTGGGCACAATTGGTTAATCCTATAATAGAAACCTGCTGCGGGGAGAGTGCTATTTTTACAGTACATACTGTAGCACAAGGCAGTTTTAGAAGGGGATACAGCTGCCATTAAATCTATACATCTCAAGGAGGGCCGTGAATAGCTGCTCCCTACGTAAGGACGTGTCCTGTGGTTCTATTATCCCAGCTCGGGCTCTGAGTAACACCGATCTTTAGCAAATCAATATCCTTACCCCTCCTTTTTGATTCTTTTTTTCTTCCCTCACTAGATTCATTGTTCCTGAAAAGAAACAGCGTCTGTGTCTCCACTGACCTGTGGGTGTGCGTTGGGGTGGACCAAACCGAGATGCTGCAGGACAGCGGGGCTCCCGCCTGGCCCATGAATCTCCACGTCTTTCCTGGGAAGCCAGGGAGGGTGCTGAGGGGAAAGTAAGGTGTGGAGTGGTGGCCCATCCTGCTGTAAAGCTGGTCTCCAACTACCTTCAGGTTAAAATTAGCCACTGTGATTTAGGGCTGTTGTCAGAGTAAACATCCAAACAGCCTGCAAGATGAGTACTTACGTTTTCAGAGCCTCAAGGCTGCATAGCCTGCCTGGCAGGATGTCTATGCCACAGGCTCCCTCTTCACAGCCCACAGAGGTGTTCTGATTTTCACCCGTTCCTTTTCAGGAGCTCCTGGCATAAGGGGTACCTTGGAAACATGCCATGGGTGTCTGTGTGTGTATGAAACATGTGGAAAGAACACCTGCTCAGCAGGTTGCTCGTTTGGTGCAAAATCCATGCGGATAAGCTTTGCCAAATGCAAGGGTTTCTATCTTGCATGTTCAGAGCCACACAGATCTTACCCCCGCCTAGGCACTGGGTATGGCTCCTACTGTTCCTCTCCCAATAGAATATAATTGCAATCAGATTAAACCAAACATGAGAAAATGTGCTTGTGGACTAGATTTATAAATGTCTGTTCTGTTCCCACGTAATTTTGACGAATACTAGTCTTTAGTCCATATGTTACTTTTAAGATTAAAGCGGCAAAAACATACAACAGTGGTCTTGAGCAAGAGCTACATTTGTTAATATATCCTGAAAAATACACATTTTTTACAGACTGGACTTTTATATCAAAGTATAATCTCTCAGCAGCAAACATCCAAGTATCGTTCACCTAGAAAAAACTTGGCACATCTGTGCATTTATCAAGTCATAAAAGAATCCTTAAGGGGGGTGTCAAAGTTTCCATGAATCATCCCAACCTGCATGCACCTCAACCTGAACCCTCTGCGAGAAGGCTGAGGCAACCACAGCTGATTTACAGAGGCAGACAGCTTGGAGTCTCTGCCAGGGAGTAAGTAAACTGTGGTGGCTGTGATATAAAAAGGATAAAGCACAGCCATTTTCAAATGGTCATTCATGTACCACTTCCAAGGGATCTGTAGAATGTAATGAGGAGGTTTATATTCATTCCTACTGGCCTATACTTCCAGTAGACAATGGTCCAAGGTTCACAAGTATAAGAAGATTGAAAACCCATTCAGCTCTGGCTGGCTTATGAGGATGTGCCCAGACTTTCTCCAAGAGTCCATGCCCCAAGGAAAACTAAAAGGCTTTTATAAAAAGCCAGACAGACAGACAGACACACACACACACACACACACACAAGGAACTTCATTGGGATTAAAAAGTAGAAGCCTGGGCAATTTAAGTGCAGCAAACCCAAAACAAGTGGCAAGGGTTGAAACATGATTCCTATTTTGAAGATTTTTCCCCAATGCTCTCCCTGGGTGCTGCACTGCATCCTTCAGTGGCAGGTTACTGCTTCCAGGCTCAGTGAGGCAGCAGCCATGCAAGCTGCAGTAAAAGCTGGCCAGCCCCTCAAGGCTGCTCCTGTGCCTCCTCCGTGCCCCAGGCCTGGCTGATACTGTTGGCTCAATCCGGTTGCCCTAATATAGGCATCTAATGTGGTCTGGGACATGGTAGGGTGCCTTGGGTGTCAGTAGAGGGCTGGCCCTCACAATGCAAGAGCCTGCCTCTTGTAGAGGCAGCTAGAAATGGGTGAGATACCCTCAAGTGGACCTTCATGATGATATTTAGGTAGCTGAGCTGACCCCTGGGTTAAAGGGGTTTTTTCACTGCCAGCATACGTAGCGGCGAGTGTGGCAGTATGGGGAGGCACAGAAAGGACAGGAGACCTGATGATGCTCACTTTTCTATTTTGCAACGTCTTTAACAACACAACAGTCATGGGGAGAGCTGAAACTTTAAAAGAGAAGCACAAGAGCTGTACTGAAATAAAAAAAAACACAGACAAATGTTCTGTAAGAAAACAAGGCTACTATTCACTGATGCATATCAAAAATATTGGAGCTGTGTGCTTTAGCCATGAAGCTAATATTTCCAACCTTCCTAAAACTCAAACTCTGTATGCATTTTGATTTCAAGAAAAACGCATGTATCTGTGCCTCAATGTGATGCATTTAATGTAACATTTAACACATCATTAATAATTGAAATAAAATTAATACAGAACTACCATCCAGTAGTAGCCATCAGACCCTCTAGAAATTCTGTTTTCTATGTCTTAGTGACTCAATACTTCATAGTTTTTTGGTATATATCAATATATTTTGTACAACATTCTCTGTATTAACAAATTTATTTCTTCTTTTGAGCCAGGATCATGGGATCATATTCAAAATGTGTCTACAGAAGAGAGTATAATTAAATTCAGAGATGCAATTGAATCCAAAATGTTGTATGTCCATTAGCTAATGCCACTGCTACCCCAAGTATAGATATAGGTGTTTGTAAGTACACTTAGGTGTGTGTCTCATATATCTCTCTAGAAATGTGACTATAATGTGCATTTGCTTGTGTATGGCAGTTACAGTATATGTAGTAAACATTCTTTGCTATTTATAAGTCGAAGTACTATATGACATCTATGATCTTAAAAGATGGATTTAGGATATAAAGTCATGAAAATCTTATAATAATGACAGCTTTCCAAGATACAGCAGATGTCTCAGACACTAGAAAAGTAGATGAATATGAACATTAAAATCCTCAGTTATACTGAGGACTCCCTATGCCTAATTTAAAACCCATTACTTTACTATAAAATCGTATTTTTGGCAAAGGGTTCTTTAAAATCTGATTTTTAAAAAACAATAATTATGCAATAAAAACTGAGGAGGTTTTCAACACTAGAATTATGTCTGCATTTTTTATATTGATATATGTGGGGGGTTTCCCAGAAAGAAATGTGTTTGCCAGCTGAGTTGTCTCAAACCTCTCCATGTGTAATCTGTGGCCATGGAATATTTTTTCAAGCAGTTGGAGGATAGCTAATATAATTATTTAAAAAAATAAAAGAAGTCAGTTAGAAAGCAGACCCGGGTCTGTTCCTGTACTATGAGCTAAACCACTTTCACTGCATTTTTTCTGCCTTCATTGCATGTCCTGTTTCTGAACTGTTCTATCACTTAGTCATTATTTACACATTAAAGCCTAGTTTAGACAGTGTGCCTATTCAGAGAGTTATTAACCGCTGTAAAGGAAAATGGGGTGACAATATTTCACACTAGCTCAAGACGGCTTTCTGATGTCGTCAATGGATTTTGGTTTAGCCTCCCCTAACAATTTAACAAAGCTTTTTATCCTTTGTTTTTTTGGGGGATAGGGGAAAGCTAAGGGGGTAGGGTGAGCACATTATCTCACCCCCAAGCCTTTTATTCTGCTATTATTTTCCAATATCTCATGCCTGCACAATATTCCTTGAAAGCAAACACTTTATGCAAAGCAGCTGTCTAAGGAAGTTAGTTTTCTTTTTCATTTCAGGGTGACCTATTGAAAATTATTAACTATGATGGAAAGAGAAAAATAATCTGGAAATGTGGCAAATTGCAAAGCAATGCCTAACATTCTCTCCTCCTTATACCTAATAGGTGCCCATTTACTTAAAACAGTAAAGGTTTTGATGCAGGGGTTTTGGGGATTTGGGTTTGGTTCTGCCCCTCCCCTCAAGCTGTAGCACTGTAGTATTTTACCTTATACTCCTGAATCCATTCAAAAAGATGTATGAGTACAAGGTGGGCACAGTGCTGTGCTGAAAAAGTATTTACTCTTCAAGGCTGTCTCGTTGTGCTTTTATGCACATATTTGAGGCTTGAAATACATGGAAATTCATTTCCTGTGTTCCTCATGACTAAAACGACAGCTGAAAAGAAATTTAGAGGCATAATCAAATAGAAGTTGTCAAACGAATTTTAAAAATTTAAAGGAACTTTAATATATCGAGAAAGACATGGACCTGTCGGAGAAAGTCCAGAGGAGGGCCATGAAGGTGATCAAGAGGGCCGGAACACCTCTCCTATGAAGACAGGCTGCTAGAGTTGGGCTTGTTCAGCCTGGAGAAGAGAAGAGTCCAGGGGGGACCTGTTAGTGGCTTCTAGTACCTGAAGAGTACTACAGGAAAACTGGAGAGGGACTGGTTATCGGGTGTAGTGATAGGACAAAGGATAATGGCCTTATAGCTTAAGGATAGTAGAGTTAGATTAGTTATAAGGAAGAAATTCTTTCTTTTGAGGGTGGTAAGGCCCTGGCACAGGCTGCCCAGAGAAGCTGTGGGCTGCCCCCTCCCTGGAAGTGTTCAAGGCCAGGCTGGATAGGGCTTTGGGCAACCTGGTCTAATGGAGGGTGTCCCTGTCCATGGCAAGGGCCTTAGTGTCCGTACCGCTTGTTACATCTTCTCACTCCCTTCTCTGGTGACAAAATGCACCTGCCTGAGATTTTTTCTCCTATATGTGATTCACAGAGGCTCTATGACCATCACCGATTGGCTCAGTCTTGGTCAGCAGCAACTCTGGCCTTGAATCAGCCAACGTTTACTCTCTGGGGCCTGCAGAGCGATACTAGCTGCCTCTTGCAGGCATCATCTCTGCAGCCCCTCCTTCTCTACCAGCACTTTGCTATGCAAAACTGTGACACTAGATGACCTTTAAGGTCCCTTCCAATCCAAAACATTCTATGGTTCTGTGATTCTCTGATACTTTTTAGAGGATTTACTCAGTTCATTGTCTATGAAATGAAAATATTTTTTTTCTGAATATTGTGTGTGAGAAGACATTCTTACTTTATAGGGTTTTTTTAAATAGAATGGGAAGCACTGTGTTCCCTTCATAAGTGTATTTTTGTTCAGACATTCTGTCACATAATCTGTGGTGAGAACGTACTCTATAAAAAATACATATTTCATATTGACTCTTTCTTACATACCATTTCTCAAGTAACTGATATGGTAGCATCATTGTGTGGAAACAGAACAGAGAAAATTGAAACAATGTGTTTAGAAAAACAACTGCAAACAAACTTTCTGTTGCTGTTAAGTTTCAGTTTTTTGGTCCAGTCCTGTTTAATATCTTCATTGACGACCTTGATGAGGGAATAGCATCCACCCTCAGCAAGTACGCCGATGATACAAAGCTGGGAGGGGTGGCTGACACGCAGGAACACTGCGCTGCCATCCAGAGAGACCTGAACAGGCTGGAGAGCTGGGCAGGGAGAAACCGGTTGAAGTTCAACAAGTGCAAGTGTAAAGTCTTGCACCTGGGGAGGAATAACCGACTGTATCAGTACAGGCTGGGGGATGACCTGCTGGAGAAGAGCTCAGTGGAGAAGGACCTGGGGGTCCTGGTAGATGACAGGTTGGCCATGAGCCAGCAGTGTGCCATGGTGGCTAAGAGAGCCAATGGGATCCTGGGGTGCATCCGGAGGAGTGTAGCCAGCAGGTCAAAGGAGGTGATCCTCCCCCTCTACTCTGCCCTGGTCAGGCCCCACCTGGAGTATTGTGTCCAGTTCTGGGCTCCTTGGTTTAAAAAGGACAGGGATCTCCTGGAGAGAGTCCAAAGAAGGGCTACGAAGATGATTAGGGGCCTGGAGCATTTCCCCTATGAGGATAGGCTGAGTAAGTTGGGACTCTTCAGCCTTGAGAAGAGAAGACTAAGGGGGGACCTAATTAAAGTCTATAATTATCTTAAGCAGCGGATGAAGGGGGAATCAGCCAGCCCCTTTTCGGTGGTCTATGGGGATAGGACAAGGGGCAATGGCTGCAAGTTGGAGCACAGGAAGTTCTGTACCAACATGCAGAAGAACTTTTTCACAGTGAGGGTGACAGAGCCCTGGGACAGGCTGCCCAGGGAGGTGGTGGAGTCTCCTTCTCTGGAGATATTCAAGACCCGTCTGGACGCCTATCTGAGTGATATGTCCTAGGGAGCCTGCTTTGGCAGGGGGGTTGGACCCGATGATCTCTTGAGGTCCCTTCCAACCCCTACAATTCTATGATTCTATGATTCATCTTCAACTCCTTTCTGGACACTTTTTAAAAACATTCCATACAAGACAACATAAAAAGTTTTCAAAAAAACCAAAAGACTTTCACAACTGTGTAAAAGATGCATTATTTGTTAAGAGGTCAGAATTTCACCCCCCCCAAATTTAATTTGACCTGACCTGAAGAATTTTCTTCATAGGTTATCTAACTTATATCTTTTGGTCTGAAAACATGATCTCATATTCAAAATGTTAAACATTTAAAAATGAAAATTCACAATGATCTATGTGATAACAAAACAGTTCGTATTTACTAAATTTTGTGTTCTAATGTATTAAGCAGGAAAAAGCCTATTAACTGGATTTCTTTGGCAAATATCATATTTGTGGGAGAAAAAAAAAAGGATTCAGCTCTTATTCCATTAGCAGTCTTTGAAAAAGAAGTGTGTAGTAGCAGTGTTAAAACTGCCCGATGCTTTTATGTTTTAGACACCCAGCTTTACTAGAATATATGTATTTACATATATGCCTTAGAATATCTAGCTGACTTCTCATTGGTGATTTGCTTGCATTATTCTAAATGACTTGCAGGACTAGATGGTTTGTGATCACGTCCTCAACATCAGATACTGTAACTCCAATTTGCAGTGCTCTGAGCTGTTTGCAGAGAGTGGAATTCCATTTTGAATTTCCACCCCCCATTTTCAGGCATTCTATGAATCATTAGCATGGTAACAGGGATATGATCAACAGAAGCACTCTTTGGTTGCTTGTGATCTGTATGGTATGGAAGCAAGAATATCAGCAGCATGAAATATCAGTGAATTTGTCTCAACTTCTGATAAAGCATCAGACTGCAGTGAGGGCTGAACAGATGGTGCAGAGTCACCTGTTTAGCCTGAAGTAGCTGAACAACACTCCCTCATCTTCAAACCAACAGAAAAGTTGATTTCAAACAACCCTTTTTGCTTTCTGACCTTACTTTTCATCTTGATTGAAGTAACAAGTAGGCCTTCCCAGATCAAGGATCCTAATTGTAGCATTCCTTCCCTGAGGATATCTGTAAGACTCATTTTATGGTTGTGTTGAGTAAGAGGTCTTTTTGTCCACATCTGTAACTTTTCTCATTAACCCCTTCTTAGTGGCCCTTTTCTTAGTTTTGCCTAGGAGTTTTGTTTGCTAATACCTCCATTTCATTTGTTTGTGCATTTTTTTTTCTCTGTTGTGTGAGGAATCCAAACACTCCTAATGACAGATGCTTTTTGGAGTATGTACATATGTATCAGTAAGTTGATGAAATATATGATATACTCTGCTCTTGCGGTCTCTGAATTCTACCTATCCTTCAAACTGCAAACTGTGCATCACCTTCTTGGAAATAAAAATGTGACCCTTCTAGATTTGTCAAAGCAGTAAAGTAAGTTGTTAGAGGTAACTAGGCAAAAAATCCTGGAATCTGTGAAACATAGAAAATGTCATTTACATTTGAAAAAGGCTATATGAAGAATTTCTGACACGACAGATTAGACAACAGTCCATTTCAAAGTATTCAAGTCAAGTGACTGATGGGGATGTAGTTGGAAGGGAAACATTTTAAGCCACAGTTTCTCTGCTGTTTAAGTGGTGACATCTACCTTGGTGCTGCAGAGAAAGTCCTAGCCTCAAGCAACAGATATCTCTCGAATAGGCCAACAGGGTCTTCACCCTTCATATCAAATCACTACAGCTCTCTCAAACTATAGCTCTCACATGATTTTTATATATAGCCAGCTGTTTGGAAGTTTATCTAATGTAAGAAAATGGAAACCCCAGCTAGCAGCCAGCAGTGGCCATTACAATGCAGATCTGGTAAAAACCTGTGTAACGTAGTAGTACTGGTCTGGATGAGTTTCAGTCACCATTTAGGAAGGAGGCAAATTTAGTCCAATTCCCAGGGCAGTCTTGGGTTAGGGGTAGCAATGGTGTTGTGCAGCATCACTGGAACAGAATCGCACTTACTGTAGCACCATTTTCTAAATTTCCTAGAGGCATAACCCAACCCTAAGATGAAAACTTTGCCTTTCCACTCTTGGGATGTAACTATATCAGATTCCTGTTTTTCTTACGTGAACCGGATATGTAGTGATGGGTACATTCAGTTTCGATCTAGAAATATATAAACCAATATAAAAGAATTTTTGGTTGGGTGAATCACAGCAGTTTTAAAAATAAACCAAACTCTTCATGGCACCGACCTGATAGTCTTTTAAAACCCTTTGCTTATTTGTAACCTTTTCTGATGCGCAAAGGGTAAGTAACATTTCTTTCCCAGTGTTTTCCCTATCTCAAATGGCATTGCAATTTAGACAATAGCATGCATAGCACATGATTAATGAAGCTGTGCTCTGAGGACAGGACATCTGTGGGATCACAAAGAGCTGTTTTGTGTGCATGCTACTGCATGTTCAAGAAACTCCAAAAATTGATAATTTGTTAAATTAATTTACTTTCTCTGTGTAATGTTAATGTAACCTTCAGTTTGAAAAGTGCACAGATTTTTACCAAAGAAAAAAGGCAAGTAGTCAAATCCCCAGAGGGTTACTTTGGTCTACAGCTCACTACTTTGTCCTTTACTAAGGATATTAATATTACTCAGGAGTTCTTAAAATGTAACTCTTCTTAAAAAAAAAAAAAAAAAGCATCCTTTTGATTATTTTTGCCATTTACAACTGAACATAATATTAAAAAAATGTGCAACATAAGTGTCACAGTAATAATGATATCTGTTTTTTAAGGAGAAGCACATAAATCAGGAATAGTCCAGACAAGGATTCATTCCATCCTATTGAGGGCACAGGGAATCGCTGCTAATTGTTGATTCAGTGATTCCTATAACAAATTCAAATCTAGATGTTCTTCTTTGCTAGTATTTCTGAGTCACTGAACCAGGAGTAGAGTAGTCATCATAGACTTAAGCATAACTGGCTGGATTTTGACCCTTTAGCACTAACTACAAATAGAGTGGAGAGCCTGTCCTAAAATCACAGAAATCACAGATCACAGATAATGGCCAAGAACTTTTTTACATACAAGAAATAGCAAACAAGGCAAGGCTGACAAGTTGACATGGCTGCAGGGGTGCTACTCTTTCCACACCTGATGGAAGGACATTATTTTGCAGGATGAGAATTCAGAGATGGATCTCTCTATTGGAGGAAAAGAGGGAAAGAGCCAGAAGGGAACGTAGTGCAACCTGACTTGGTCTTCTCTTCAGAAACTCTATGGGGTCAGAGCTCTTATCTTGTTGGTACAGCATCTAAACGGGAGCTTTAAATTAGCGCACATACACTGGCCTAAAGCCACATGAAATGGGAAAATATGTTCTTGTGTTTGAATCAGAGGGTGAAATTATGGCATTCAGTAGTTTTATTGGCTGCTCATGTTTGATAACTGAGATCCCAATGACATATATGTCTACTTTAATTCAAATAGGAGTGCATTTTTATTAAAGTCATGGAAAGAAGAAAGTAGCAGAGTGGTGGTTTAATGTATACTGCAGAAGCTTTCAGACTTCCTTTGCTTGAGGCTTGTGGAACGAGTCAGATATACTGCACCAGGACTTGTAATAAAACCATTTATCTCTAAGCACCTTAGAACACCTCTGTTACTGCAGGCAGCTACCTAACTCTTTTTCGCACATTTGGTCAGGGAGATACATAACTGTACTTCAGTGTTTTAGTTATCATAGATAATTAATGTAACAGTAGAATTCAGGAGTATCAGTTGCTTTTAAAGGATAATACATACTAGTTACTCACTGGGGGAAGAATCAATGAAAAGCAATTTTCCTTGCAGACATCTTCTTGCATGTACTCAAAAACCTAAGCCTTAGGAAGGTAAATTTCCCAGTGGTAAGCTGTAAAAACTCCAAAGATAACATGCCATGAGCACATCATTAGCTGCCTCTGTGATACAGGTTACTGTCTATAGGGCTGCAGTGGTATGTTAAAATGGTGATTAGCAAACATACTGCCATGTTGGAGGCGCTGTAAATATCAATTACCAGTAGATACACAGAGCATCTGAAAATTCCCGATGGGTAGAATCTATTAATTGTGTATTGGCCTATTTAAAAGAGTAAAAAATAAAGTGTGGTGTTTTTCAGCCCTGGTGGGGCAGGGGGACAATTTCTTTAACAGGTGACTGAGTGTGAGTTTTGATGAACATCACCAACACACTTGATCTTGCGGTAAACGCATAAAAATGTTACAAGTCTCAGGGAACTGGTAAAAAGCATTTAGTTGACCAAATCTCATTCCATTTTAGCAAGGCATAACTTCAAGGCATGCAATTATGTCATGCCTGACCTTGATACTTCGCCTCAGCAGCCACTGCAGGCCCACAGGTCAAGATCCTATGCACAGCCATACAAAGCCACCAGAAAACACATCTGGTTTCCACGAGAGTCTCAATGTTTAGTAAGCTCTTACACTGTGTACTGAAACATATTTATGTTATAATAAAACCTGGAAACTGCTACAGTGGAAGAATCACAAGGCAAAACCGATGCACTGTACATTGAAAGAATAAAAGTGAGTTACCTAGTGAAAACGCACACTTTGCATAAAAAGCAGCAGAACATACTGAAATATTTATGTAGCTGCCACATATTTGGTGTATTGTATTTCGCAAGCCACTGTGTACCCCATTATGAAGTATCTTTGTCAAAATAGTTCAATATACATGTAATACAATGCAATATAGCTGGCTTCCTTTACTGCGTAATGAAGCTTGTATATGGTGGAGTAGTAACACTTGGTGAGCAATTGTCATTCCAGATCTGTCTTCCTCTTTGCCTCTTGTCCTGAGAAACACATGGCAGGTTACCTGACAATTTTTCCAAGTATTGCAGTTTTTCATCTCAGATGACTGGTGAAACTTTAAGAATTAAAAATTTCCCTAAATAAGAACAAGTTGGAGGTAATTATTTCTTACTGTTCCACAGACAGCTTACCAAGACTTTTCCTTTACCTCCAAAAGAATTTGATATATTTTAAGATGCCCCAGACAAAGACAGGTCCTTTTTACTTCATTTTATAAACACCACCAAGCAGATGAGACTAAAAGAAAGAATAATACTAGAAGGTCACAAGTTTTAAAATAACTGAGGCAATTAGGCAACTAAACCAAGCTACAAAGAGGACTGTTGGTTAGATTGTGTCCAAATTAGATCCTGCTAAATTGCCTCCTGATGAGAAGCGAGGGTCAATAACCACTTCTGAATGTCTTGGTCAAACATCTTGTGGGCAAATCAGAAAACACCAGGACAAAACTGTAATTGTCCATGACTCAACTAACGTAATGAGAAACGACTGAAGTGAGTATGTTCTACTGATGTTGAAATAGTGTCCCGAATTGTTTTAGAAAGAGAGCAAACCCATTTTTTGAAGTGGTTTAATAACAGCTTCTGCATTAGCAATGTAATGACAGCAATTGCAGGGAAAGAAAAAAGAAAAAAAAAATACAAGAAAGGAGAGGAACTTCCCTGAAAAATAAACACTCATTGAAAATCTATCATGGCATCAACTCATGGAGAGCCAGTTCATTGTTCTGGAATGTGTATGTTCAGATACTATATGATAGAATCCTAGGGTTCCTGCGTCATTTTTATATCTTTCTCCTATAAAAATGACTTAACGTTATAACGATTGTTAGATATGCAGGAGCTCTCCTCACTTAAACAAGGACTTCATATTATGGTCTTTTTGCATACAAAAGGCCCACTTCTCTTTTCATTCAGTGAGATAACGAAGCATTTTTTGCATAAATTAGAAAGAAGATTATTGTCATTTAGCCATAATGTGGTGGCTAAGAGCTATTTAAACATTTTATCTTGGTTTTATATGCTTTCATTGTTAACTAATACAATGGGGTTTTCTTTGTGCACTGAATGGAAGAGAAAAGGAAAATCTTCACTGCTAGTCAGGAAACTAACAGCAAGCATTATTGTCAGAAGAAAAAGCACTTTTTGGCAAGATTTGTTCACGTAGGGTAGGAAAAGTAGGTTTCAGAGAGAGACAGAGGAAGAACCTGGTTTCTCAGAGCTTTTACTTTGAGATCAGCACATGTGTTTGGGCAACAGGGGAAGATGCAGAACACCTGGTATGGGCTGAAATTAGAATGACAGGCCATGGATGGCGTGAGTAAGCTGAGTGATACAGCGCATTTTGGTGGAAGCAGTAAAGTTCACAATGTAATGAGTGCATTTATATATGTCATATTTTGCAGAATACAATGAGAGAGTTCAGGGAAATGTTATTAATATTTCAGTGAGCATCTTTTTATATGAAATATACATCTTGTGTATGCAAAGTACATTTTCAGGAGCTCGACGAATTCTGTAGCTAAGATATAAGCGTCTCAGCATTGAGCCTGAATATTTCATTACATCATAAATATCATATGTTTCAGTATATAATGGAAGACAGATAACTAAATATTTGATTTTATGCCAGCCATAATGACCCCTCGTATGAAGAACTGTCTTCATCATCATGACCCAATTACAAGTGCATTGAAAATTTCAACAATAACTTCAGGATCCAGGAAACTGTGGCTATATTAGTGCTGGATGTTGTAGCAATAGAGCAATGGCTCTGTTGCAGTTTGTGTCCAGCCTTTATTCCCACCAAAAATGCCCTTCTGCTTCCAAAGTAACGTAGTGGTTCTCTGACAGATTTCCATGTTGTGGTTTACTTAGTACATCAAGGTCCCCTTCTGCGTCAGGCTACTGAACTGGCTATTCTATGCTCTGCTAGATCTCAATTTCATTCATTCCCTCTCTTTAAATGGAAAATACCCTGTCTTTCCCTAGAAATCAGATGCATAAGTCACTAAATATCCTGAGAGCACTTGGTATTCACAAGCTAGTGCTTGCTCCCATGCAAAACACAGACAGCTTTATATTTACGGCACTCTGGCCAGTGCAGCCCTTATGATCAGAAGTAGCTTTGGACTCCAAAGTTCATATGGTTACTGATACTTTGTTACAGTGTAGATGCATTAGTCAAGCTGTAGTAGAAGTAAAGGCAATGGTTTAGTTTTGGCTTCCTTTATTTACCCTGTCAGTCTACATTGCTTCCATCAGTGCTGTACTATTCAACTGTTCCCTCCTCATTCTCTGCTTACAGTGTGAGGTTATTTCACACATTTTGTCTGTGGGAAAGCCTGTTTGGCATCTGCTGTAGGGCTCAGAATAATGCTACTGCAAGGGAAGTGAGAGGCTAAGGATTTCTACCTATATCTCTGCGGGATAGCTAACGATTCTCTGATGATGTGAAAACTTAAAGCTACAGCTATTTTGTGACGTGTCTTTAGAGATCATATTGCAGAGACAAACTAGGGCAAAACCAATGCAAATCATAATAACATTGAACCAGAAGGATGTTAGACACAGTCAGTGGAATTAAATAGCAGCTTGCCTGCTGTTAGGTCTCCACCATGGCATACAGCACGAAAAGACAGAGAACAATCTTTTTTTCAGGAACTGAGGGGATATGCTTATGCCTAATGTCCTTATGTCCCACTTCCTAGCAAACTAAGCTTCAGTATTTGTAGTATCTACCCCTGTGTCTGGTCTCCTTTCTCCTTCTTTTCTCCCCCTTCTCTTCATCATTCCTTCCTTCCTTTCTCCTTGATCACACACATCCTCCCCTGGTTGCTGTGTACATCTGTCATCACCATCTGGTTAAACCTGATTCTTTTCCAGCCCCTTACAGCTCCAAAGTGAGGAAGGACATTAAGCTGTAACACCCTGGTTTGTCAAGGAGCAGTCCTAACCCTTGAAAGAACTTTAATTCAAATGCAGAGGTGGATCTGTTTTGCAGACCGACACATGCTTCAGCACAGGCCTCTCACGGGTCCTGGTAGGAAAGTGCTGTGCCAGAGTTTCAGGTCTTAGTTGGTCAGGAAGCACTTGCATGTCTTTGTGGAATCTTGTGTCGGGAGACAATGCCAATTAGATAATGCTAAATGGGTACAGATAAAAGCAGTCAGCAGCAAAACCACCACATCGCAGAATGCATGCTTCATGCAAGTGCAGAGGATGCCTGGATAGGACTAATTGTCTTGGTTCAGTAGCACAAGGATATTACAAACCCAGGCTCATAAATTAGGCTGTATTAATTGTCCGTCAAGCTTGAAGTGATATGTGAAAAGAGCTTCTGTGGGTCAGGATTTCCTCTTACCACATCTATAAGGGACAGAGATGAAATAGCATGTTTAAATTTGAGAGTTTTTAGCATCCTTCCTGAATGAAAGCAGATTTCCTGAATAGACAGGCATAGGCAAGCACATTAAGGTGCATGTAAACCTACATCTGATCTGATGAGTGTTTATGGAGTGTGGTTGCACTTTGCCTACTTCAGTGCAAAGCTAAATTACTTGCAGCATGTTCAGAGGAATTAAGTTCAATCCTCACACAGGAGAGCTAGTGAATTTAGTAGAACGGTCGATGGAGAAGATACTACAAAGTATGAGTCCACCTCCTCAGAAGTTATACCTCAGGTGTTATCATGCTCTGTGCACCCTTCAGTGAGAACACACCTCATATGAGCTGCTTTCCTGTCCTCCATGAAGCTATTAACCTGGGGAAAATTAGAGATTGGCTTAGGTAGATCTAGGTGTTTTTGTCCAGCAACAATAATTCCCTTGATACTTTGGAGCTGAAAAGCACAAGCCAGTAAATGCAACAAGATATGAAACACAGGAAAACAATAGCAAAAGAAACAGTACAAAGAATAATTAAACATCAGTCCAGAAAGGAAAAAGAGGCCGCAGCAAACACAGACCTGCCTTAAAGGGAGAAATAATATTTCAAGGAGATGGAAGCACTTGTCTTATCTGCCACTGTGAGCGGAGATGAAAGGACGGGAAGAGTCTTCACATCACCCCCCTGAAGTGCCACAGGTAAAGGAAGCAAATACTCACCATTGACTGTACCTTATGCTTTTCTTAGACAAGAAACAAACAGAGAAACGAGAAGAAGCTGCAGGCAAATAACTTTTTAAAATAAACTCTGCTCTCTTCACAAGGGTTTCAAAGCACAGCCATGTCCCTTGACATTTTGGATGTGGTTGTTTCAGTAGGCTTAGCAGAACGTAATTTTGTGGTAAGTGGTCTTGCTTGAATTGGACTTGCTGTTATTTTGGTCTTTCAGTACCAGCTACATATGGGGATTACAAAACTCACTGTAGCTCCCAGCAATGTGTTGGAGACAATTAAGAAACTAAGCAGAAATTTGTGGCTTTGTCATTTTCCTGTGGAAGCTGCTGTTAAAGGAAATGTAGCCAGGCAGAAGTTCAACATCATAGCAGGCTGGAGTATTTAACCTTTATCCATTAACAGATTCATGGGCTCTAGCCTGGACTGGCACTTCACTCCTCTGCAGGATGAGAAACACGGACTCTGCTCCCTGGGACATGGGCCAACACTGTCACAGAGAAGGATGAGCATGAGCTTCTCTCTCATCCGCATTTGGGTTGCTGACTATGGCCTGAAATGAAGAGGTCAGGTTAACAAAAACAAGAAGACAGAGCTAGCAGAGGCTTAGCACAATTTCCCAAAGCATATATATTTATTTGTGTCTGAGTATGAATACACAAGGCTAACTTTAGTTCCTGTTTTTGAAAATGTTGGCCCTAATCTACACAGACCATCATTTATTCCCTGCCCTGCCCCCTCCACTCCCTCCCATTTTTTAACAGATGGAAATATCATTTTCCAGAGCTAATTTTTTCCAGGTGGAATGACTCCAAACTATAAAAGTGAATTTCTCACAATCATCTACAGACAGAATTAAAACCAGAACTTTAAACGATTTGGAAGTTAGTGTCAGAAAATTCCAGTTAGGTGAGTAGCAGGCAGTAGCAAGCCTGCAAGGGGGTGGGTTTGGCTCTTTTTTGTTGTTGATTTGGGGTGGGTTTTTTTGGTTTTCTTATTCAGAAAGCTCAGGGAAAGAGTGTAGAAACAGTGGCCCCACTCCAGCTTTGCCCCTTTTGTGTATAAAGTTAGCCAGTAATTACAGCACAGGGCAGAGGCTACAGCTCAAAAATCCAGCTACCCATTTTAATAATTTTCAAGCTGAAATCATGTTCGGGAGCAAAGTTGCTTAAACCCAGCCCTGCAATTCATTCTGCCAGCTACAGACACCTGCAGAGTCACCAGAAGATTACTCCTAATGCAAATAATCCATCCTGTGGCATGGACTACATCACAGAGGTTTAGTTACTACCGTCGGTAGGGAAACCAGAGATCTGTGGCCAGAAATATCACACAGATGGGCCTGTTTGAAAATCTGCTGCATCCTGGGCTTTCAAACGTTAAAAACAGATGAAGTGATTCCAGCGTGACCCCTGCTGTGATATAATGGATCCTGTCTGTGCATGCAGCGTTTGTTGTGATTTACCTCTTGCAATTCCTGGCTTATGTAACAGACAGCAATTCTGAAAATGAATTACTATTGATTAGACATCCTGCGCTATTGAGTTCTAGGCAATTTTATGAATTTATTTATTTGAATAAAAGCTTTTAATGACCCCACTAATTTCAAATGGCTCTCGCAAAACAGCAATTCTTCTTTCCTTTTTTTCTGCTTGCGAACAGCAGACACATCCTTCTAGGCCCTGTTTATGCCAGCCATGACTTCTTGTTGCCCTTAAATGGACAGAGCTACCAGATTGAAATTACAGCGTGGGTTTCGGGAGGAGCAGGAGAGACCCTCTCTGGGGGGAACGGGTCTGCGTTCGGGGTGCAGGGGGAGCTCTTGCCTTTCGGCGGCAGGTGGAAGGGGTTGAGCCCCGGCCCCAGAGCGTCGCTGGGGCAGAGCATCCCTCCTTCCGCTGAGCGCAGCAGCAGCAGGCTGCAAATAAAGGACTACCAACAATACAACCCGGGGCCGGGCCCCTTTAATTGCCCCTCATGCCCTCCTGCCAAAAAAGAATACTCTGCTGAGAAAGGAGAGGATTATGTGCTACTGCTCCACAAAGATGAGATTGTAGGGAAATGAGTGAAGGCCCTGAACAGGCAGCCCAGGCTGTGTTTTAAAAAAATCTAAATCTTGCCGATGTCTTATTAGGCATATCTGCTTACTGCAGAAACAAACACTGCGGTGAAGTGTAATCTGGCACGGAGCTGTGCTCTGACGGAAACGCATGACAAAATGCTCGCTGGAGTCAGGCTCTCCCTGCTCACTTTAAAAGCCTAAGGGACTTCTGCAAAGGTGTTTCCAGTGCGTATATATTATATGGTCTTTAAATAGGTCTTTAATGTATAGCCTAATGCATGACAATAGCGTGCACATTTCAGAAATTGTCAGCCCACTTCCCCCCATCGGAGGAAATGGATTGAGCAGTATTTTCAGCAGTACAATGCACTTGAGTGAAGGAATAACATGGCTTTTGATATATGACAGTTTCTGGAGACGGACACAAAAATAGGCTGAAGAAAGCCCTCAAAGACACCTATACAGAACATTTTCAAGGGCCTGGAAATAGCTTGTATACAGAACATCCTCCTCTCAGTTGTCCAAAAAGAATGTGCTTACATGGCAGAAAGGACAAGGGGTGGGAGCTATGCATGGCTTCCTGTGATTATTCCTAACCATAATCAATGTGGTATTAATGTCTCCAGGTATCAGTTCTGTAAACAGCCTTGTGTATGCTGGCTACAGAATAATACCATTTTTAAAAGAGGGAGAGAGAGTGAGAGAGGCAGAAAAGGAGGAAGCGAAGGAGCTCAAGAGGGGCTGCTTGATTAAAAGCTGAGAAACTGGTTCCAGGAAGATGGATCTGGGCTCAGGCAGGCATTTAGAGCCTTTAAACAAGCTCTGCGGGGAATTAAATTGTCTACATTACTATAAAAACATGTAGCAATAAAATGGGCTGTTTATGACACAGACTATCTACGGTTTTAATTGAAATTCATCAGAAACATGTACCTCCATGAATGGATGCTGAATTTAAGTGCTCAGAGTGAGAAAAAGCAAGCGAGAGGGTACAACACAGTCAGTCAGTCTTCCAGAAGTCTATGAAAACTTAGGCTTTTTCATTTACTTACTCGGTAAGTATTTCATCCCCTAAAGGCAGATCATTTCCACAAGAATCAAAGTTTTGACTGTAAGGGTGGACTTGAATGGGGGCTCCTGCAGCGGCTCCTTTAATCCCTGAATGAGCATAAACGAGGGAAGCGGGAAACCAGTGGCTGATCTGGTACCTTTACAAGCTGTTTTTCTCTCTGTGATGGTGGGTGCTGTCACCACCACAAGGTGACGGTCCAGTCCCTCCTACTTCCTTTCCTCCTCTCCCCACTCCCATTTTCCCCCCTCTTTCCCCAGTGCTCGGTCTGGCTTTCAAATCAAAGGTTTGCTTTGAAGTTATAACCTAAAATGGGAAGTTGACAACTATTTTCCTCCCAGTGCTTTAGTGATGATGAATTGCTGATCACAAAAAGGAAATTACTTCTTTTTTTTTTCTTTTTCCTTTTTTCATTTACATGCAAGCAGTAAAAGTCAAGGCTCCACACTGCAAATATGTGCAAATTCATCCACTGGCTGTGTGTACTACAGCAAATCCTATGGAGATAAGGAGCTAAAGCAGCAGGGGTGCAGCAACATAAGCTCCAAAGCTAGACATGCAATTTAATAGGCAACCAACTTAACAAAGGGCAAAGAGATATTTAACAGGGAGGTGAAATATTCCAAGCATTAAAAAACAGCAAATTGCTGTGATGGCCAGTGGTTTACTGCTGCACCTCAGTATAGAATGCATATGTGGGAAGAAATATAGAGGTTTTCCCAGGAATTAGGTTATCTAATAGTTATTCTTTTTTAAGCAAAGAGATGCTCTGAGGAATGGAGATTATTGCTCTTGTTATGAATAGAATTGAGTAAAATAATATTGGGGGGAAGGAGAGGAGGGCTTAGTAATTGGTGCTGAATGCTCAAGGTAATCATCCTGTTCATCATAAATGATGGTGTTTAACCATAAGCAAATTAGACCATGTCAATCTTTTAGGAAGCAATTAAAGCAATAGATTTTCTGTGGCCTGTTTTCACACGCACAGGGCCTGATTCAGCTCCCATCTACCTCTCTTATGCAGAAGCATACCTCTTGTCTTCAGTGCAGCTGCAGCTGACTTTTACCACTGTCAGTGGTAACTGGGTCAAGTCCATAATACAGGGCATAAACATTCTTCAAACAAAAAAAAACCCTCTTCTAACCAGGCATCAGTCTTTATTAAAACAACAGTTCCAGTAAGGAACTCATCCTGATCCAGTTTTCTAAAACTTAATGATGGAGAGATTGGAAGCTATTTTGGTTTGCTGAGCACTTGCAGTAATAGCAGCCGACTGGCCTTTTTTCCCCAGCCACCTGGATCTTCAGTTAGAAGTATTAAGAGACTGCACCTACATTGTGAACTGCCCTTTTCCTTTCATTTTCTGCAGTTCATTTGTATCCAATCAGGTTGCATCAGGATTCATTGCATTTAATGGGAAATGCGCTCTTCTGGATCAGATACCTGTTTTCAATTTGGAGAGTATCTGATTCCAATGGCAGAGGCGACAGGAATAAAGAGGAAGGGAGAAGCAAGTGCCTATTGTATATATTTCTGTCACGCTAACAGAGCTGCCAGTTCCTGAATCTCTGGGACCCTAGAATTTACTTACGTTTTCTAAATTATGATGGTGAAAGAAGTGAAAAATTAACTGTGGTTTTATATGATCTTATTTGAAAAAATACCTACTGTCTTCCTCCAATAATAGTATCTGCTTTTTGACATAAAAGTGCCCTTACACAGTGCCTCCCCACAGCCACCGCCTTCTAAGGAGCCCGCTATTTTGCAGAAATATTCGTGACATACAGACTAAGTTAGCATCAGTCTCACTACTGGTTAGAGTGGGATCAAGTTCAGCCTCGGTATCACCTCCTGTACCTTTCAAGTGTCACAGAGGGAGGAACGAAGGGGAATGTTGCAGTGCCTCTGAAAACATTTTTTAAAATTTTTTTTTTCCCAAAATCACGTCACGGAGACAGCATGTTTTCTGTATGAAGCTTTGATGTAATTCATATTAGGAAGAACACCCACACAGAGTTATCTGCAGCAGAAATGTCAGTGGACTATTTTCCTAACAAGCAGAAAGAAAAATTGTAATGTATCACAGCACTGATACTGTAGTCCTCTGCTTCAGTTCAAAAGCAGTTTGCCCAGATTTATTTGATCTATTTGAATTACGGAGAAGCTAGACCTGTGCAAATTACCATTTTCAACTTGCTTACAAGTCAATTCCTATATAGAAGTAAAGTAATAAAGAAAATTCGGAATCAGCTTTGCCTCCCTTGTATCTCATCATTGCTTATATCTGACACGTTTACCTTAAAGGTCTCACAGAAGTCACATCTGGAGAAAAGAACCGGAAGGGCAAGAAGGAAGGTAGGAATGAGAATAGGAAAGAGTAGACCAAGAGAGGCTTCCTCTAAAGAAACTACCAAATCCTGTCTCAGACTTCTGTATATCCTGACAAAACACTTCATTGGACTTGATGACCATGGCATGTGACCAAGCTGAATGCTAGACAGACCACCAAGGGGTCACTTCTTCTTTGTCAACAAGACTGTGCCTATTCAGGGAGCTTTCCAAGTGGCAGAGGTTTGCCCCTTCCTACCCACCATCAAACAGGCTACATATACTCCCTAAAATCAGTGCTTTTGTTCCCTCATCATGAGGCAACATACACACTCAAAGAGTCACCACCTGAGCCCTGAGAAGTGGCCTATGTCCTTCCTCTTCCTGGAAAAGAAAACGCTCAACAGCTGGTGCCACTCCTGAGGCAGCTGCCAGTGTGACACTCAAACAGAGGGCCCTCCCCTCTCTGACCATCTGTCAGTCCAGTGCTGAGGAAATCTATCTTGTAGATCTCATCCTTGGCCAGATGGCACCCAGTCTCATAGCTCTGAGTTTATCCAGAAGCTAGCGAAAGCCACCTTCAGGGCTCCTGGAGTTATCCTAGAAGTCATCCAGTAGAGACAGAGATGAATGGCCTTTTTTAAAATAGAGCTATATTTCATTAGAAAGCATCCTATAACTAAACCTGAGATGTTCTATGAAAACTGAACAAGTTTGACCAAACATTAGGTGAACAGTTGGTGGGTTTGCAAAGAATTACTGTTGGGTGTGTTGCACTGGATGCTAAAGAGTCCACATTTCCAGCCTTACTTCAACACATTTCCTAAACTCTGCCGCCTAAAAGCCAGAGGAGTTACCTGGAGCCCAACTACTCCAGAATCTGAATCCCACAGTTTCCTTGAGTGAGTCTGTAAGCCCTAAAAGGCTGTGGTTGCTGCCGAGGTTCATGGACCTGCAGCCCTGCATCCCACATGGGCGATGGTGGTACCACCGCTCCTGATGCGCTGGAAGTAGTTGGCCTCAGTTTGTCTTGCAGGCAAAGGCTGGTTCTAGGGCAGTTGGGAGAAAAGCAAACCCAGTCATGGCCCGGGCCGGTAGCATCCATGACCGTGGCTTGTGTGAGACCCACAGAAAGCCAAAGTTGCAGCCAGAGGGTGAGGTCAAAACCTGCAGCAGTTGCTCCCTGCCTGCACAGCAGCGGCAGGAAGACACATGCCAGCCCTCTGTAGCCTCCCTTGGCTCTGCTGCCCAGATTTGCTTTCTTTGCCTTCCCTTCCTAGAGCTGCAGCATCCCAGCTCTGCCACTGCCACTCTGGGAGAGCAACACACACACACTTGCGCTGCCGTGAAGGCTTGAGTCAGCTCTGCCCACAACAAACTCCCCAGGAGAGCAGTGACCGTCATAACCTCGTCACTATGGCTGGCAGTCAAGGTGCACTTTCACCTTTGCCTGCCTCCTTGGACGCAAATGCCTTGCAGCACATGTGTTTGCAAAAATCATACTGAAACAACACTCCTTCTCCAGGGAGACAATGAAGATACAAACAGCCAGTGACAGACCTTAGCTATGCTGCTGAAGGATTTACTGAATGGCACTTTCAACCAGGGGGATTGTCAAGGTACAAAAATCTATGTAAAAGAGTTATTAATTTCATTAAAAAGCCTGCACAAAAAATAAAAGAAAAATAGAGGAAGCAAAAAGAGTTATGGTCTCAACATGCCCAGTTCAGCAGCATTTGTGAGCTGAAATAGCTGAGAGAAGTGAGGAAGAAAGGACTTTTTGTTAAGACACTGGAATCAGAGACTAAGGATATCTAGATCTGAAGCATAGCTTAAATGGACCTTCCTGACTCTGCCTCAAGTTTCTTACATTTCCTTAGGCAAAGCATTTAATCTCTCTGTACTGGAATTCCTCGTTTGTAAAATAAGGGTAATACTTCCTTCCTCCGGCTTGTCTAATTAGTCAACTGGGGCCAAAGCCATAAAAGAATTTAGCTACCTAAAGTGAAATTCAAGTGACTGAATTAAAATATGGGTCCTCAGCATATTCCTGCAGCTGCTGCCTATTGCTGGAGACATCTGAAATCTGTGTAGCTATACATTGAGAAATAGCATGTACCTCCATGTTCTCACCTAGGCACTAGAACATCGAACTTTTGGGTTCCCTTGCAGATTTAGTGTTGGTGTCTTTGAGGTTATCATTTGGGGATTTCTTGTAGTGGCCATCATAACTGTTATCATTTAGGAGACAGAAATACCTGGCTTCTGGGAAATATACAGTTGAGTTACAAACTTTCTTTTCAGGAGCAAGCAGTTCATCTGATAAGAAAAGATGTCAAAGTGAGAGGATTTATTGTAATTTATTGCTGAATGAAAGATGCTGTATAACAAGGACTGTGTGATCACAAAGGCTTTGAAAGAGTAGAAGCATGCTTATCCTGTTTGACAGCATCACCCACAATGTGTCATTCTAGATATTGATGATCATATAGCCATAATTAAAGTGTTGTGCTTAAATAGCTAAATGCAGAAAGAAATGTCAGATCATTAACACAACTTTAAGTTGAATCATCTACTTTATGTCTGGTTACACAGCCAGCACATAAGAGCTGAGGCAAATATTTGAGATTCCTTGCTTGAAAGAAGAGTTACTATGTCTAATCATCAAAGCAGAACTGCTTGCCAGGAGCATAAAAACTAATGGGTTTTGCAAGAAAATTATGTCACCTTCAAATCAGTGTTGATAATACAGGTGTCAGTTATAAAAGGTAAAGTCATTCATATTAACACAGTCTATCTCCAGTGACTGTCAAAAGAGATTATGAACCCACTGTCCAGAAAGACATTTCTCCAAAGCAAGGTTTTGTTAGAATAAGACATGCTGACAAATCAGAGGGGCTGGATTTTATTTTATTTTTTTCCCTGACATATTCTTCATTTGGACTTAAGCAGTGACATATGGATGCCTTGCTTTATGCAAATAATCAAGATCATTCAGGCATCTACTGGCATTATTCACATGCTTTTCCTTGCGGTGCTCACAGAATCAGCACTGACTCTGCGCGAGAATGCGGGACTTCACAACACTTGCAGGGAAAAAATAGCTTTTCAATGTGAGATTTGCTATGGAGGATGAAAGATAAAGTCTAGGAAAAACATCATTCACAACAAGTCTGCAAGTCCAGGTGACACTGTGGCTCCACATAATAATAAAATTCCCTCATAATGCAACTCCATAAAGGTCAACTACTTTTGGAAAAAACATGGGGTGGGAGAATGTCCAAAAATCTTGAGTAGAAAGGTACACACAGCACCTATTTAAAAAAGCAGTTTAGCTATAGAAGTTTCATTTCTTTACTTGGATGTGCATGCATTTGTTTAAATGGCCCATAACACATCTGTAATCTATTTCTAAAGCCTAACTGAGATATTCTTACACCAAAGAGTGTGATGTATATCTAAAGTTGTAAAAGGCAGTTAGTAAAGTATAACAATGGATAATGAAGTAGTGAATTTTTAACATCCTGCATTGCACTACTGGACAAAGAGAAATACCCTATGCATGAAAATTATGTGGTGCTACTGTGATTCACAAATATGAACAATTTCATATTGGAAAATTAAATACAGGAAAACAGTGTAAATTGTGATCTGTTATAAGCATGAACATACATAATAAAATGAGACTGGATTTTGAAATATATGATCTGATGGACACTGGGAAATATCATTCCAAACACAGAAGTAAAAGGACTGGGGACTGGTGCTGATGACAGAGATTCACTAGTAAACGTGGGCAGTGAAATTAGGCATGCACTTCAAGCTGACACAGGAGAAATAAAATACCCTCAGCAGTCAATGTGTTGCAGAGGCAGAAGAAATATTTTATGCATCAAGGTTGTATGAGAACCATCATCTGGAATATTGCATCACAACAGCAGACACACTGTGGATGGGAAAGGTGCCCAGGGGGGATCAACGTAATTCAGGAAGGGCCTGAACTGAAAAAAAACCTAAATAAAACTTCACAATAAAACTCAGTCTGGCTAAACAATGACAGACAGGATATTGTGACATTCTACCGACTTTTGGGAAACAGAGATGAATTTTTTTTAGTATAACTAATAATCGGCATTTAGCATAGCATAATACATATAGCTCTGACAAAATGGAACGAAATTAGGAGTGAAATTTTAAGAGGAATTTCAAGAAAAACTCCTTGACAGTGAAATATATTAGATCGTGGAGTAGTCTCCCCAGGGAAATAATGAAAGCACTGCCACTTGGGACTTTTAAAATTACACTGAAAGAAATCCACAACAGAGCATCTAGTAGACAGAACAGTCTTTAAATTGGCCTCAGGGACTTGAAATGAATGACTTAATTGGTCTTCCCAGTCTGTAATTTCTGCAGGACAGACCATGCCCTGTGGAAAACAAGCTCAGGCAGTTTTCCATGTCCTATGCTGAGGTGGGAAGAGGGCTGAGCTCCCCAGCCCAATCCTGGCTGCTCTGGTCTCCACAAAAGTGGCCACAAACCCCCTACTACTTCCCCTGTCACATCCCTATACCTCAGTGAGAAGCAGCAGTGAGCCCCAGATTAATTTATTTCAGCATGCTGCAGCCTCTCATCTGGGGGGATTTGTGGCAAGATTTTTAATTTTTTTCCCAAGAGGCACTTCTTCCCCATGCTCTCAAATTTAAAGGATTCTTCTGTATCTGGACATTTGCTCGGGAGAAATAACAAATGAATGTGGCTGTGACTCTTGGGCCCTACCTTTCTATCTAATTGATTATAAGATCCTTCTCTTTGTCTGAGCCCAGCAGCCGATTCTCTTCGCTCTGTCTCTTGGCGTGACTTTTCTCATCGTTTGATGATCTAGAGAAAGGTTCAGCTCATGTTTCAAGTTCCTGTATTCTGTTTTTTCTCAGCAGAAACAGCAACAAGAAAGAAGGAAATAAGAAAAACACTGTCACTTAGACCAATAACGCTATAACCATGGAAAAGTTTTTGTAGTGTGAAGCCAGTAACCTCAAATTTCTGGTATAACAGGGCTATTTTCTATGATGTACCGGCACAGTAAGGGAGGTTCTGCATGTGACTTGGGATTTGATGCAGAAGAGGAAGTGTGACTACAACACCAGATACTCCTGATGTGTATATAATGCTTTGTTAAATTCAATCCCTTTTAAGTTCATAGGCATAAATTCAAGCAGTTTTAAATTGCACCGGATTTGTATGAAGCCCATAGACAGGGAATTGGGATGACAGCCAGATGCAACTTTTGTCTCAGTCCATTTTGTATGCAATGGCAATTCAGCAAACTAATAACAGATAAGAAATTTTAAGCATGTGAGCATTCCTATCAAAACATTTCTGCCTCAGCAAGTGCTTAATTAGTCTTCATTTACAGAATGGAGACCAGCAGATCAAGATAATCTGGACATTATGAAAAGTATTAGTGGTTCTTGTAAATGAGAAAGGCTGTCTGCTACTCAGAGGAAGCCGTTTTATTTTCTGACTGAGGACCATCAGATGAAGTCAGCTAGCAGAGGCACAGCATCCATGCTGTTTACCTGAGTTCCTGCCCTTTAAGACAACAGGAGCTGAATCTTCTAATAAGACCCCAGCCCCGGCTACAAACCAGGCTTTTTTCATGCTCGGTGCTCATCATGCCCTTTTTACTGTCTCTTTTAGCGTTTTTCCTGCTCAGTAGTTACAGGTTCTGTTCTGAGTCACCCCACATACTCATTTTACTTTAACACTGAAGTGCTTAGCACCTAGGTCATGCCACAGGAGAAACAAGTTGTTGAGGTGCTGCAGGATCTCATTAAGCTCTCAAGTCTGAATTTTGGGGATCTACTTCAAATAGCAGTAAGGCAATGGACCTATTTGGCCCAGATTGCCGCTGAGCTGGAAGTGGCCTCTTCCTTCCTGTATCTTAGAGCAGACATTTTTCTACTACCTTGTTCTCTTAGTGCAACAGGTTCTGCTGGTCTTCTTTAATGGTATTGAAACTAAATCAAGCCCTTTTCTGAGTTTCAGTAGTCTCCTGAGGAAGACTTATGTGAACAAACATGCTAAAACTGATGGGATCAAAGAACTGCTTGCAGTCAGGGCACCTCCTTTAATTTTTTTTTTATTTTTTTATTTCAAATGGGCTTTAAATGGTCCATCTATACCTGTTCTGTTTCCTTTTTTTTCCTTTCATACCCTTCTGTTATACTAAAGGACATGAATGCAGTAAAGTACTTGAACTTACTGCTGATTTTATGGGCATTTTTTTTTCTTTTAGGTGCATAACACTGTCCAAAGGAGGCAAGTACTGCTTGCCCTATTTTACAGGTGGGGAATCATGATACTTGCACTGTAGAATTACTGATCAGGGAAGAGAAACAAGGTCCCTGGCAAATATATTGCATTTCCAGTGGTTTTGGTGAGCATATTCATGTGCTTATAGTTAAGCAAAAGCTCTACCACTTTCTTTTATCTGAAGCAATCTCCCTTCCTCCTTCCCTCCTTCCTCAAGCCCAAATCAGAAATGCTCCCCCCAGATCATTTGCTGAAACCAGACCAGAAAAAAAATAAAAAAAGGCATGAATGAGCATGTGAAAGGTGCTGCAGAGTATTCGAAAAGCCTGTCTTTGTGGGCCTGAAAAGCCCATGATAATGAGCTACTCCATTGGGGGTGGAGGGAGCACACATGCAAAGGAGGGTCTTGGGCTTCACATTTCATTAAAGAAAGGTTTCAGCCTTTTTCCTTGGAAAAAAACCAGCTTTGAAAATTGTAAGCGACGCAAACTGATCATTATGGTTGAAAGCGCCATCATTAAAAAATCTCTCGTCATTCACAGGCTCCTGACAGCTGGTCGCTGGGGCCTGAATAAACACAGCCAGCACCATGAGGAGTTTGGGGAAGACGCTCCATGTTTCCCTAGCGGCAGGGGCAGGGGCTGTGCCTCTGGGCCACCTTGGGCCCCCCAGGCTACCATCCAGCTGGCCACCTCCGGGGAAAGCATCCCCTGCCCCCCCCGCCGCCAGCAGGACCCCTGCCTGGGGACAATGCTCCATTGAGGGGTTTAGGATGCTGTGAATACCCACCGGCCTGCTTTGTCCTGCTCCCCTTCTCCGCCTCCTCCTCCCCTCTCTGCCCTCTCCCAACCTCTCCCTTTTCTCTGACAGAGTATTTCTCAATCTGAAAGTCTTTCGCTGCGGTCAGTCCTCTCGTCCTGTCATCACGCCTGGCTGAGCCCACTGTCCCAGCCGTGGCCTCACCCCATGGAGACCGAGGGGAGATACTGAGGTTTATTCAGTGCCGCACAAAAAGATCCCTGCAGCTTCCCAGCCACATGGGCAATAGCAACACCCAAATGCTTAACAGGCCCAGAATGGAGGCCCATGTCCTATAACCCACCTGTTTTCTGGGGTAGGTTTCTGAGCAGGGGGACCTGCATTTCCTATCTGTGTGTCACCGGCTTGTCTCCAAAGCAATTTTGCCTCTCCTGTCAGCTATATAACCCTATCTATTCCCTGCTGAGCCAGACTATGTGTCACTGTTATTCCAAAGTGTCTGCAGACACTTAAATTGCCAACAAAGTAAACATTGCGAATGCTTCACAGGAGAAAAAGGGGAGGGGAAGGAGAAAGAGGAGAGGGAGTGAAACCGGAATGGAAATCAGTGTTGGACAGGTTTTCCTTGCACATTACCTGCCAATAAGCAGAGAGGCTGGAAGTCAGGGAGCGAGAAGGTGGGGGTGGGGGGGGTGAACAGGGAAAATGAAGGTGGGAGGAAGCCAGTCATACAGGCAACATGGAATGGAGCCCATAAACAAACACATGTTTGGAGATATCTAAGGAGAGAGTGGGGCTTTGTGCAGTTTGGAAAAAAAAGAGACTTATATGTATTTAATCTTTTAGACACACTGTGTCTGGGAAAAGTTACAGTGCATTTGATGCTGTATAGGAACAGCTAAAGAGATGAGTTGAAACTGCTGAGTTTTTGCATCCTTTTTAGAAAGACAAAACAAAACATGACAACAGATCAAAGGCTTTGTATTTTCTTCAAATTATTCTTCCAAATAAGTGATTGCCATCATTCAGGAGTAAATGCGTACTTCTGAGGGTGTAACACAGATCTTTTCCTGAAATCTCTACATGGCAAGAGTCACTATCCAGTGGGTTTACTGTTACTGTGCAAGGACTGTCAAGATGACATATCAGTGACACTAATGTGACACTGTTAGCATGTAGAGTAGAAACAGAGAGGCAGGTTTACACTGCAAGGTTACAATAACCTCTACCTCCCATTAAAAGACTGTGAATTATTACAAGTTCTAAAGGAGGTAAACCAAGGACGGGTGCTGAGCACAAGCTGCTCTGCTAATTCTGTTCTTACGCTGCTTTTGTGCCTTATAAAATTACAACCTCTCTTAAATGTTTCCTCTTTTCTTTTTCTTCTTCTTCCTTAATAATTGTACAGAGGTTGGTGATTTAGACTTGTTCTGGTTAATATTCATACTACAAAATTAAATCAGACTTCCTCACAGCACATTCTTCATTTTAAAAGTTCCTTCCCATTTGAATATGTCTTTTGATCTAAGAGAGATGAACTGTGATTAAAATGAAATATTTCATTATTTATTTAGCATTTATAATGGCAGGAGAATGATCACTGTTCTCAGTGTCGCCCTGAGTTTCTTTCACAGTATCAGGCTCTGAGCCAACCCAAAGTGCTTCACAATCTTTGTCACCGGTGGAAAGGTGGAAGAAAGGAGATTGAGTCTGAGACAGGTGGAGGAATGTACACAGTGTGGGTTACAGGTCACCAGCCGTGCTGAGATGAGAATCTGGAGGTGAAATCTTGGATTCATGAAATAGAGGAAGTTTTGCTGATGGCATCAGTGAAGCTTATTTGAGACCACTGCCTTCCACACCCAAGTCAGCACATATCTGATCCATGCAGACCAGGGTGTTTCTGAGGAGAGTCATGACTGTATAATGGGAAAGAAGTTGTCATTTATTTTGAACATTAAGAATAATTAAATTGTCTTCAGGCATTTGCACTGCTTTCTTATTATCTGTATTTGAAAATAAATGTAGAGTTCTCTTGGAATAATAAACCACAGGGAAATACTTTGACTGTTCTTTGATTCTGCAGAAACTTGTCTTCTAAAAATTCAATTTGCAAAGTCTGACTCAATAGAACCCATTTACAATAGTGTACAGCCCAAGTACCAAAATAGTGCCAGAATTAAATTTAAATAATCAGTTATAAGAAGAAATGTTGACCAATGGATTAAATCCATTAAGAAATTTATGCATGACATTTCTGAGCAATAGGTCTGGGATTACCCCAGCAATTTCCAGTAAGGAAAGGACGAAGCACTTGTGATAAGGTTAAATTGTATTTTCCTTAAATCCAGTGTTTTTTACCTCTCAGGAATTGCTCACATGGCAGTTTCAGAACCACCATGTAACTTGCATTTTCAAAGTCAGTGACATACACAAAGCAAGTCCTCTTGTTCTGCCCAGAAGCAATGTGGGCAGAGCTAAAAAACATTCAGTAAGGGGAAAAAAGCTCAGCACCTTCAAACTGAGGACCATATGTTACAATGTACAATGAGGAATGGATTTAAGAAAAATGAGGCAAATGTTCCCCTTTAAAAAACCAAAGCAAAACACCACACACAGTTTTGCAGTCTCCCAGTGAGCCACGGAGATATTTTGCGTTCTGGTAGCAGATTAGAGAGTTTTGGGGCCATGTGATCAGTATCTACCTATACAGTAAAATATATAGCCCTAAAAAGTACTGTCATAAAAACATATAAAATAAAAATCACCAGAGACATTCAGCAGGGTGAGATTTCTAGTTATTGATAAACCACCATGACTGCTTTTAACACGGTGACATCAGCACATCCCCTCTGAAAATGCTTCCAAGTTTTGCCTTGGTAGGAATGGATGTATAACCAGCTGTAGCAAGTGCTTCAGCTACTCTGCCATAAGAGTTCTGTGAAAAACTCATCTTGTTCCTTTTTACTTGTCCACTGATAATAATCAAAGAGTAGGTTTTCCCTCTTCTGTCACAAGTTACCCAATTTTGGGGGAAATCACTGAGGAACGTAAAGGCCTTCCAAGTCAGGGTTCATTTCTCAGTGCTCTTGCTGCTACTCATAAAAAAGTGATGTTACAGCTTTAGGGAGGGCCTGCTGAACCCCATTACAGACGACTCACTGAGCTGACTTAACACTCAAATACCATGTAAAACCACGGGTCTTCTTCCACAGCAGCAGTGGCTCCCCTGAGAATGCCGATTTTTTGATGGGTGAATGTTTCTATGGTCTTGAATGCAAAGATGGTGTGGCAGTAATATTTGCTGTTGAAGTCATCTTAACAGCCTGGTATAACACATGAACTACCACTACTGACTTTTTTTCCCTGATCCTGCAGCATCGCTGAGGTGTAGTGCTGCAGCTTTTCACCAGCTTTGCATCTCTCACACCCACCCCACTGTCATGTGGGGAGACCACGGCTGATCGGCTTCCCCAAGCTGGGTTTCTCTTGGCACTGGATTTCACCCTGCAACACACATCATACATCCCACTTGAAAACAGAAGCTGGGAGGAGGGTGTTTGCCATTCAAGCAGAAGGAAGAAAGGGAAATTAAAACTTCTTGTGTTCTGCCAACTCCTGTGAGCTGCTCTGTTACTGCTTGCCAGGAGAAGCCCTGCGCTCAGAGACTTGCAGTTGCAGGGGGAGAGAGGGGAAGGTGGGGGATATTTGGCAGGGCCCCACAGTGCTGCTCTTTCAACTGCCAGAGACTCCGGAAAGGCAGAACCCTTTCTCAAAGACCATTCCTGCAGCTGACCCCTGATAAAACACAGCCTGGCACAGATATTGTGCTATTAATGCGTCACTACTGGAGGCTTTCTGCAAAGGATAGAGCTCAGAGCCTTGCTCTCTAGGCAGTATGCAGAAGTTTGCTGGGGCCACCATCTCAGTTGCAGGTCAGAGACAAGAGCAGCCACTGCTTGATCTGTGCTCACACCAAGCTCATCTCCACCAGCCTGAGCAGCTCAGCAGTCCAAAGGAGTATCTTCTGAGGCACAGGGTTCACCAAGAGCAGACACGAGCCTTGAAAGCTGTGAAAATAAAACAAAGTTCCTAGGTACCTGGGAATTCAGGGGCTAAAAAAAAAAAATTTTAAAAAAATTGAAAAAAAAAAAATCCTATCATAATTTTAGCTGAGCTTCAGGGAAAAAAAACAACCAACTAACCAACCAAACAAAAAACCCAAAAAACTCCAAACAAACAAAACCCCCTACAACAAGGAAAAAAGGCAAAAAGAATCCCTCAGTGGCAAACAGCCAATTTGGGACTTCAGCAAAGCTGCTAATTTTGGACACACTGCCCTTCGTTGCTGTTGTACAACAATTATTCATGTGGGTCTGGGGCTTGCCCCAGCTCATGATACATCTGTGTTTAATTATACCTGAGGTGGAGACGTGGGTTAATTTCATAGACACAAACAAAGTCATTTTTGTTTCAGCTCTGCAAGCCTGTGAGAACATGCATGAGCATGATGGATGGCAGTGGGAGTGCACGCATACATATCCCGCCTGTCTGAAGGTGGGGGTCTGGAAGTCAGTGCTTTCTGCCAAGTTTTCTGTCCTGCCTGTTTCTGTGATAACTGCATGCAAGCTCTGCTGCTGGTAGCACACACCTCAGAGCATCTGCACACCAGCCAGCCAGGAGGGAGTGCTGATGGCACCTGAGCATCCTGAGGAAACATCTAAACCTGCTCAGGACATCAGGCTCAAAGCAGAGTGGTGAAAATGCCATCCAGTGGCCATCAGTGTCCAGCCAACACACAGTCACCTCTTGTTTCTGCTAGGAGTGAAGCTAACCTGGTGAGCTTCTGCGTTTGTAAGATGGAGGCAGTATGAAAAGTATGATGACACTTAGTGAATGTAAAGCACTTCATAGCACAGAGAAAAATCCTCCCCTCTAGAACTCACTTGTCAAGTGTCAGGCTGTCAGTGTCAGTCAAGCGTATGCCACCTTTCTTCTGCTACTCAGCCACATTGCAGCCTCCTGTGCATTAGCTGACAGTGACATGACATTTCTCTGACTTCAGGTGCAGCCTGGTGCCTGGGCAGTAGGGAAGAAGCAGCCCTGATGCTGGGTGGCATACGCATATGTAAACTGGCTCACCTCAGGATGCATCCTTCATTAAATACCCTGTGTTTCCCCTCCAAAATAAGAGTCACTTCCCGTACAGAGGGCTAGGCATCCTCATTAGATCCCCTGAAACACCCAGGTCAATGGAGAGGCTGCTAATCACTGACAAGCTGCCTTGCCATTCATCCAGGAGAAACAGTAGAGCTTCAAATGCTTACTGTGGTATGGAGGCAGCACCAGGGGAAAGTCATCAGCCGCATTACTGGCTCTTGCCAAAACAGTGGAGAAGCCACTCAGTGGGAGCTCTGTGAAATTAGTCCCAGGAACTGCTTTCAAGTGCCAGTCACAGGTACCAGAGGTGGAGGAAGCACTGCCTTGCCTCAGCATGTACTTCTTCCATGCAGGACATGCAGAAGTATTTCTCAATATAAGTAATTTGGATGCTGTGTGATGTGTAGGGACTGCAGCTGACCAGACACTGCCTTAGTATCACTTGTCAGAGCATTTTGTATAGCATCCTAGGCCATCTTGTACATTCCTGCCCTAAGGAAGGATTAATGTCCTCAGAATTCTCCAATGCTGGCAACACTCTGAGGACAATCTACACCAATTCTGCTGCTAGAAAATATTTTTAACCTCTTTTCTGATTTTTTGTTGCTGTCATTTAAACTATGAATTATTGTTGCTGTCCTATCCTTCTTTGCGGTAACCTTTCACCTGTCTGGAAGCCATTTTCATGCTATTTGTCCAATTTTCTCTTTAAGCTGAATAACTCCATCTTGCTCAATTTTCATTCACAGGTCATGTTTTCTAGACTATTGAATAATTAGGATGCTGCTCAACTGACCCACATATTTCTTAAAGGAGCAGAGATCTCAAGTGAGGCAGTAGGAGACCTGAGAAGAGTAAAAGAATTGCTTCATGTTCTCTGTGGGCAAGACCTTGCTGCTGGCCTTATGACTTTTTTCTTTTTCACAACATCTCAGCACAATCTGGTTAGAGACACGACAACTCCAGATGCCTTCTGCAGAGCAGCTACCCCACCAGCTGCTCCTCACCCTGTACTTGTGTAGCTGGCTATTCCTGTCTGAGGGTGGGATCCTCGACACAGGAAATCATGGCCCAGGACACTTGCCAAAGTAAAGCTGGATCCACGCTATACTCATTTGTATATCATTATCTAGAACGGGTTGTTTCACAGACATATTTAATTCTGAGCTCTGGGACTGATCCAAAACCTTGGCTGGCTTTGGCTCGTGTGTCAAAGTGATCTTTTTCATCTGTGTTCTAGCAGAAACTACCTTGAACAGTGCTTTTCAGATCGTTGGTTGTCTGTAAATTTATATTAAAAATTAGGCACTTCTTTTGTACTTGGATCTGTTAGTGAGACTGCATATATTTTTACCAGTGGGATCAAAGAAAATAAAATAGTCTGTAGATTCTGACAAGATGAAATAGCCAGCTAGAAAGTCAGCATTTTCTTGCAGTAAAATAAAGAAAATAAAATGCCAGCTTCCTGAAACCTCTGGCAGTAAGTTTTCTTTACTTAAAAAAAAACCCACCCTCCTGAATACGCTGAACGACAGATTCCTCCTCCTCTAAGAGGAACACAGGAACATGCACAAGATCCCTTTCCATGGCATCCTCCAGCTGTTAATATTTCTAGGTTTGGTGACTGAAGGGAGACAGAGACAATTTGTGGGAGGTTCCTTTGAAATAGCTTCATTCAACATCTGCATCTTTCATTTTTTGCTTTTAGTAAGAAAATTGATTACATTAGGAGAATAGAAAAGATGCTGATAGAAATGTTATTACAGCAGAAAAAAATAGAAAATTAGAGAATGGAAGTGATCTAGTTGTTTTCCCCCTGTATTTTTGTTGACTAGAGCTGCTCTATTTTATCAGTGTGGGGAAAAAAATTTACCGGTAGCTTTTTATTCAGGTGTTTTGTTACCATGGCTTTGATAACACTGTAACAGGATAATGGGAAACTCTCACCTTTGAGAACAGGACCGTCATAAAAAAGCATGAAAAAACAATATTCATGTGACATATTGTCCCAATATTTCAGCCCTGAGACAGGTTTCCTTCTCCTCCCTTTTCTCTCTGGTCCAAAGCCCATTTCCCAGAGCATCAAATGCAGCATGAAAGGCAGTAATGATGCCTTTGCCCCAGAGGAAAGAAGCCTTGGTTGACTCAGGCCACATGAAGATCTTTGTGTAGTATCAGTCTCTGCTTTGTCTCGAGGAGGTCAAAGAGTGCTATGGAAGGGGACAGGGGGCCTGGGGGTAACCACATGCTCCTCATTCTTACATGGGCAGGTGGAACAAGGTAGCTATCTTCTTGCTGTTGGGATGCATCTCTCCAGTAGGCATGTCCTGCTGTAACTGCGATATGCTTTCCATTTGCTCTGTGTTTTTTTTCTAAAAGAAGCCCTTTTCTTTCTCACACACAGTGGGGGTAGGAAGAGAAAGGACATTACAACCTTCCTGTTCTTCCCATGTGGGAAGAACTTTTTTTTTTTTTTTGTTCCATGGGTTGTACTAAATTTGTAGTTATTTCCCACGTGAGTAATACCTGCATAAGTTATGGCTTATATAGGCTCGACACTTGAAATGAAAAGCAGATTGCCGTGCAGATTTGAATTATCCTCCAATATTTCATGATATATATTCCATCTTTGTGGGTTAGTATTGTTATATATTTCATAGTTATGATTTCCATGGTATCAAACTTCTCGTTATCTGCCAGTGCTATCCAGCTATAAATGCCAAAGCTCTCCAGCAGCCAGTGTGTCCTTTTTCAGACTTATAGTTCTGTGTTCTGTGGATATTCAGCATTTAATGGTGCTGAATAAAACAGAACTGCCATCACGCTCTCGCAGAAACCCCAGCTAGGCTATTGACAGCGTAAGTTTCATTTAATTCCTTGATTCAACAGCCATTTCTAGACGTTTCCTGAGCAATGCAATAAACACAAAATGCAGTGCTCAAATTGAATATTTAAAAGTCAATCAGGCTTGAAATTTAATTTTATCTAATTGGTTTGCTACATTCACACACAACTGAATGACATTTAGAAAAACCCAGCCATCCTATATAATTTCATGTTTACTCCAATCACAAGATGGATTTTTTTTCTCAGTTTTTTTAATCTCATTTTAATGCTTTAGCTAATTGACTACCCCCCCTGCCGCACATTTAATATAGTGTTTTGGAATCCATCTTTGTTCTGCTGATGCAGAGAGCTACCAAAGTAATCTCAAATCTTATTTAGCTTCCAGTGCTAGATGCCTAAAGCAAAATCATATATACTTTTGCTGATAATATTTTGCAAGGTGGGGAAGGGGTTTGGTAATTCTGTGACATTTACAGATATGTTTTAAGTGACAAATTGCACACAGGTAATGTTAAGTTTCATTGGTCCAATAGATAATGAAGGGCTGGTTCTTCATGTTCCTTAGTTTCCTTTACAGTTTCCTTATAAATTAATTATATATGCACACTGAGAAACACATCAGTCCCATCTACAGCCTGTGAGAAGCATTACTGCAGATTTCCAAGACTCCTCTGAAAAAGGAGTTGTGCCATAAGCTAAGCCAGTCATGCAGTCTTGTGCTGAATAACGGGTACAGTGCTTGCCACCTCAGTGCAAACATTCTGCATTTCAGCTGAGATGGAGTAAATTTTCTTTCTAGCAGCTGGTATGATGCTCTGCTTTGGATGTAGTATGAGAATAATGTTGATAACACACTGATGTTTTAGTTGTTGCTAGGCAGTTGTAGTGTCTACTCTAAGTCAAGGACTTTCCAGCTTCCCATACCTTGCCAGGTGCACAAGGAGCAAGGAGAGCACAACCAGGACAGCTGACACAGCCTGGCCAAAGGGACGTTACCTGCTATGTACTGTCATGCCCTGGATAAAACTGGGGAAGCGAGCTGGCAGGCAGGATCACTGCCAGAAACAGATTATTTTATTTCCCTTCCGTATGTGGGGAGAGATTGCATTTGTGCATCACTTGGGTTTTTAAATTATTATTAATATTATTATTGTTGTTGCTGCTGTTGCCAGCACTATTACTATTATTACTATTACTATTACTATTACTATTACTACTATCTTTGTTACCCTATTAAACCATCTTTATCTCAAACCACAAGGTTTTTTTTCATTCTCCTCTCCATTCTTTTGGCAGGAGGAGGGGTGATCCACGTGGCTGTGTAGTGCTTAGCTGTTGACTGGGGCAAAACCACAACAACAGACCAAAACTTTAGAAGGGTTTCTGAAAAGCACAAAGAAAGTTATAAAGGCATGGCAGGCAACACATAGGACAAATTTGGAAGGGAAAGTGTCTTGAACATATGGAAGAGACCACTGTGGTAAAGAGTCTTGAAAATAAATACACAATCAATTCACAAAGATGAATAATTCCCATTACATCTCTCGTAACATCAAATTCAGAGGACCTTCAGGGACAGAAACAGTAAATCCTCTGCACAGTCACCACCAAGATAGACCAATATTATGGTGTCTTTTAATGAGGAGTAATGCGCTCCTATAGATAATAAGACCATGCAGAGCTATGTTAATTAAAGCTTTAAAAGGTACATCAGAAGGTATGAAAAACCTCCAGTGTTCTGTCCTTCTCTTACTGCTGGAGAAGACATCTATATGAAGACATTTACTTGGAGAGGACATTTATTGGGCCAAAGCTGTTCACTGGAAAAGGCTGAGCCAGGGGTTTCTTGCTTCTTTCCTGAACAATGAAGTTAACCATTTCAGCAAACAGGTTACTACTAGACAAAGCAAACAGGAGTTCTGTCCCTTGAAATATTACCAAGATTTTCTGGATGACTTACATGATATCACTCCTATTTAAGGTAACATCTCACCTCAGTGAGTACCTGCTTTCCATTTCATGTAGGAAAATCTGAGAAGCCAGCAGCATGGAATTATTTTATTTTTATTTGAGCATTATTTTTCTGGATTCTCCTTTCATTCATACTAAGGGCTATACAAAAGAGATATGCCTGAAGAAAACATACCTAGGGCACAAACACTGCTGAACATAAATACTATTTTTTGGTGTATAACATCAGAGCATATATTTAGTTTACCCTTAAACGTAGCAAGAGCTATTACCTCACCTGATGTGTGAAGTTTTATAGATTTAACTCCCAACTTAATGAGGTTAAAATACAGCCCTTCGTTCCTTGAAGCTTTGGCAGTTTGTCACATTATACAAAGATGGACAGTGCCGCTTTCTTTAAGAAATAATGTATGGCTAGCAAAGCGATTGTGTAAGAATACAGCTGTGTGCAAACTACTTACAGAGTACCTGAAAATGGGCTGTTTATAAATCTGTATATTCATACTCAGAACTTCAAAATTCACTCCAGTAGTGACTAACTCATGCCTGGTTGGCTTGTGTTGAACTAGGACAAATTAAATCCAAACAGCACTTCAGATTTTTCTTGTGTTGTCTTCACTTTCAGCAAAATGTATGCTTTCATTTTTCTGAAGTTGAAGGTTTTTAAACCATAAGATTGCCAAGACAGCCCTCAGAGAGGGAAGAGAGGCAGTGGTGTTTGACAGAGTCAGCAGGCAGTCGGGAGCTATACTTTCTGGAGAAGCGTGAACAACTTCATTTGTCTCAGAAGAGCATTGGCTCTGACACCTATTGATGACAATTTAAATATCAGCATTAACTGTTCCAGGCTGAGTAATTTGAAGAGAAGCATCCAAGTTCGCCTTTAATCCAGTGTTGATGGTTATAATAAAGATTGGAGATGGCAAATACCTCATGCGTCATCTTTTCCATTTCCTGAAAGGCCAGCCTAGGTGGTTTCCTAATGTACTTATACCTCAAATGTTGCCACATCTAGTTTTAACTCAAAGGCTTCTCTTCCACAGGTTCTACCACCAGCCCAGCTCCTGCCAAAATAAAGAAAAAAAAAAAAAAAGGAAAAAAACNAAAGGCCGGAAAAAAAAAAAAAAAAAAAAAAAAAAAGGATAAAAACATCAAAAAAAAAAGCCACATTTGCTGGAGGATTTCAAAGTTATGCTGGGAGAGAATTAGCCTGTTGAGTTCGTCAGGTGCAGGCTGCACCCTTTTGGGACAGAGCCAGCCCACCCAGGATGGGTCTTTTGGACTGAAGAGTCTGTGGTTAAGGAAAGGAAGAGGAACAGTGTGACCCTAAACACAGATGGCTCTTGTTTGGGTGCTTTGCGTGATTGCCCTAAGCATAAGTAGGGTGGAGGAAAAGACCAGACAGACCCCCAAGGCAGCACTGTGCAGAGAACACTTCCCCCACCTCCTCCCCTGGCCGCTGTAACGTAGTCCTGCCTCTCTGCAGCATGGTGCGTATCAAATATCCAGTCGAGGTACCTCAGCATTTGATGTACTTTGAAATGCAGTCCAGAGTCAATCTCTCAGAAACCTGATATGCTTTTAAACTCCTTGGGTCTCCCATTAGTAAACTCAAGAGATATAAGTAATGACTTTCCTTAATCAATTAGCTTGTCTGGAGAATGTTTAAGTCTACACCTGCACTGTGTGTTGAACCCATGATCCAGTGGCTTGTTTAAAACTGTCTTTCAGTTGTTTAAAAAAAAAAACAAGAAAAAGCTTTTGGTGTGTTCGGCTGCCAGATCCTGGGGGTAAAATGGTTTTCTTGACACCGCTTCTGTGTTGCCTCACATCTGTGTATCTGGCTCTCTAACACCTAATAAAGTAAAAACCTTGCCTTGGCTTCTCATGTGTAATTCCAAATGTCAGTTGATTACAGCTCTGGCTCTTTGAGCATCTGCACTTGGGTGGATATTGCTCTTTGGCTTATTGACTCCATACCTTGAGACTAGCCTGAAAGAACACAAGCACACTTTTCAGACAGTGAAATTTTCTACAGCCTCTGATGAATAAGGACCTGCATTTGATTTGGACATGGACAATTTAGAAGGAAAGTTAATCCTGAGAAAGTGTAAGAGAAGTTTATGCTTTCAGTCAAACTCCCCTAAGGCACGCCATGCATTCATGAGTATTTCTTCACAAACACTTGTCAGTAAAAAGTCCAGATTCTGAAGTGATTGCTGTGAGATAAATTAAGATGAACATGTTCGTTAGATTAGGAATTTCTTCCATGACTTTTTTTGTGGGTGCTATTTGTAGGCTCTGTGTCCATTTTCTTAGAGGGAATGGACAACACAGCCTTCCCTAGAGGGGCTCCCCCCTTTTCCCTTTTGAAAGAACTGTGATCTGCAGCCGATCTTGTCAGACCTGGCAAAATCAAAGCTGTTCAGTGGCAGAAATCTCCACTGTGTCCTTAGGCTAAAAGGGCACTCTCAAGCCAGTGTAAATGGGGACCCCTTCCAGTGAAAGCAAACACCCTGAGGGAAACCAATCCCCACCTCCTGATGCTGGGGACAAGATGCAGGACCACATGCAGCTGCTTCTTTTGGAAAGAGTGATGTCAAAAGGAGCATGACTATTCTGCAGTGTGACAGAAGACACCACAAGGTTTGCAAACTCTAGTTGAGCCTCTGCCATGTGGTTTGGGAAAATTAACTACATGACTTACACATGCTAAGAAATAAAGCAGAAACGTAAACTCTTTATTGGCTTTTGTATTAAGTTTTAAGGGTGAAACCCTTCATTTCTAATGTCTTTCATATACCCTAGCATGTCTGTCTATAGGGAAGGACAGGAAAGAGGGAGGATACCTTTAGTAGTGGGAGTAAACATAGATATCATTCAGTCGTGCTAATTTTAAGAGTGTCTAGATAAAGCACTGATAAATAAAAGGGAGGATTGACTTCCCCCCATGCCCCCTCTGCTCTGCCCTGGTCAGGCCTCGCCTAGAGCACTGAAAAAAGACAGGGATCTCCTCGAAACAGTCCGCAAAGATGATTAAAGGCCTCAAGCATCTCCCCTACGAGGAAAGGCTGAATTAACTGGGGCTGTTCAGCCTTGAGAAAAGAAGACTAAACTAAGAACACATAATAAGAGATCAGAAGATATAAGGCTTAAAACAGAAGGTGCTACAAGCCCTTAAATTGCTATACCCTTTCTCAGCTAAGTAAAAAAACATATATTATTTGCTTGAATGATTTAATCTAACTAGCTTTAGGATGAGAATGGACATTTAGACCCTATAAGCATTTCCATCCTGTAGATAAGAATGCCCTTCATCACAGAGATCAGTCAAGTGTAAGGATGACTCTGCAGTGTTGGTGAGTCCTCCTTCTCTGTCAACTAGACTCCCCTTTACAGTTCAACGCATTTAAAGAAAACACACATTTATTCCTCCCTAATACAATCTCTTAATTGGACCTAATTACCTGTTGTATTAATTTGACAATAGATCCTATTTGCTTAAAGATTTATGACCTCAGGTTAGTAAAATTGTTAGAAAATCAACACTATCTTTTCTATGCATATATTTCCTGGCCTCCTTTTTTTAGTAAAATCCGTGAAAAGTACACAAAATAGGTTTATTCCATTAAGCAGCAGCACGGCTCATGAACTTTGAAGGCACAAATATCCTTAGGTTAGAAATTGTCAATCTATTGGACTCCACTTCCAAATTAATATCAAGATTCTTCACAGAATGTTAAAGCTATTCATGACACAGCTATTACTCAACCATTTGATGGGTTATGGATCTGGGAAACTAATTTAGTGCTTTGCAACAGAATCCTCAATGTTGAATATGATTTTTTTTTTTTTCTGCCTTAATACAAGCATATCAGAAGCACTCAGATTCACTTAATTTTGATATACAAACAATTTGGGGAAAAGCATTGGGAAGAAAAAAAAGGGCATGTGAGAAAATAGAATTTAATTTAAAATTATAGCAGCCCTTCAAAGACCAAGCTGTTAATAAATTTATTTCTCCATACTGAAAGGGAGAAGATGGAAGAGTCCAGAGATTTGAAACCTGTCAAACCAAAATACCATATTGTTATAAAAAAGAATTAAGAAAATCCATCTACGTAGTGTAAGTGTTGGCATACCATTCAGGGTGTCCTGAGGGCCATTTTGGAATAACGATATGGATATTTCAGGAGCACCTAAGATTTACAGTGAACTCTAGGATGTACTCCTGAGTGACCTGTATGGTGCATTGCTCCATCTGGCACGTCACAAGACTGTCAACCTCACAACTGTGGTCTAGCTCTAGGTGCTACCCTCCCAACACATGCATGATGGAATGAAATTTTTCCAGTAACAGCAATCTTGAGATGTCTGTGGTGAATGTTGGATGGGTTGATAGCAAAGGTGAACATGCTGTACATCCTGAATGATGCAGTAGTACCCCTGTAGTCTAATTGCAGCATGGTCTTCACCAGGAAAGCAGTGAGCTTCTGTAGTCAGCTAAGAAATCACCCTGTCGGTTTCTGGCATAAAAGCTTTCTGAAGTATAATGGATTTGTAAGGAATACCTATACAGCTGATTTCTGAGAGCAGAGAGGTTTCACAGTCTTGAGAGGGATAATTTCAGAAGGGTGAGGTAGGCATTTGTGGCTGGAATGAGAATGGCACTGGTTGTTGAAGCAGGTTCATTAGACAAGAGGCCTGCCCTTTGGAGCTTCCCAACAGCTAGGGTCCTCCTAGAAGATTCTTCTTGCTGTAAGTGCCATAATAAAATGGCATTTTAGGGTTAAAGAGTAAGTAATGTCAAAATGGAGGAGGCAGTTTGAGACACCAGTTTATCCAGATCTCTTGTGAGTTGTTTATAATTTGTTCTCTGCTGTTCCAGCTTTGAGTAATGGTTTGGTGGAAGAGGATAGTGGTGAGGGATAAAGGGGCTGACAGGAGAAGTACACTGTAAAGGAAAAGATTGATGAGAGCAAAAGCAAAAGGTTATACCAGAACTATCAGATGTGGTCTGAATTTTGGGCCTGTTAGCTATGTTGAAGCACTGAATTATTTCCTTTATTACTGTATTGAAATCCAAGGATGTTTCTCTGTTACCTGATCTGCCTCCTCTATCTCCACTTCACCCTCATATTTTCACACCTTTTTGATCTACTTTAATCTGTAGTATAAACTACTAGCTTCATGAACTTCCGCTCACATAATTACATGACGCATGTTGTGACTGGGGATCCCTTAGTAAATTGCAAGAGATCTACTGCTTTATTCCAACTCCAGATCAAGAAGCTTGTGGTTAACACCACAGAGGAGCTTCACAACTTTCTACCCCATTTTTGCATCTCAGAAGTTCAACTTCTACTGACTCAATCCTCTATAATATACAACATGTATTACATATGATGCGTAGTGCAGTAGAGAACTGATAATTATGGATGATAATGAGAATCTCCTGGAATCATTATTTAAAGTACCAGCTTTACTGCAATTCCATTTTGTCTTAAGTAAATCTGAGTACTGTAGGAGAAGTTGGTCTTTATCAGTTAGAAAGAAATGAACAGGTGACATAGCTATCTGCTATCTGTGTGTATGGCTTGTGATTCTAAAAGTGGATTGTCACATGCCCAGCACAAGTTCCACAACATTCCCACCCTTTACACCTAATCCTTCATTTTCATCATTGCACCCTACATGTTCAGAGGCCATGTATTCATAGGAATAGGTAAGAAGAGCAACAGGATCAAAAGACAGTGTCAGCAACCAAAAGAGGTAAAGCCAGTATCCACAACCACAATACAAACCTATCTAGAAGTATGTGGTCCTTTTATTCCTTTACTTACAATCATCCAGAAGGATGACAATGCAGGAAAGGCTTTTCAGTATTTGATATGAAGAAACATATGAAGCCAACTGTGGTATTATGGCTCAGTAATTTGTATTATCCCCAGTCTACTCCTCCATGAAGACATTACTCCCAATTAAGTGATAGATACAACCTCATTCCTTGGATTTGGCCATAATTCAAAGCACTCCTGTGCTCTCATGTGCAGACACTTGGTTTGTATGATCAATGGCTTTTTTGCATGTCTGATGTTGTCCCATTGATTAATTTTTTGGCTCACATGTATATTATATCACACTGGATCATCATGCTGTGCAGTGAGTAATGGTGGGAAGCAACAAAACAGATGTAATGCAATGCATTAACCAAAAAAAAAGACAACTAATTTTTGGATCAATAAGCCAATCCATTTGGTGAGATAGAAGGGATAAGTTTGGAGACATGATTTATTTTTCCTTTAGGCAATGCATGAAAGCCCTTACAATTATAAGTCTCATGTGTCTGATTTACCAGAAATCTCCTGTGCAAGTGCGTGCATGTAGGTCATGTAGTACAGCTGATTGATGGCTGATGGCTTTCCACAGTGCTCTCTATGGGCATGCTCTGCAGAATGTCAGAGGTCTGCACAGATGGCAGTTTCCCAGATGCTAGAAGCGTCCCCTCTTTCTCTTTTTACCGCAGAAGTTAGGTTTCCATCTGCAGAGAACCTGGTCCAGTCAACGTGATGCTGCCAATTAGATATCACCCTGGGCTTAAGGAGACTTGGACTGCGAGACAGAAACAACACATCAGATATTGTTCACTAACACAATTTTTGACCAAAAGCAAAATACATCTGGGAGGTCTAAGACATAGGCAGTAGCCAAAGTTACTCCGCTAAAATCTAGTGCTCCCAAGCTAAACATTAGGCCCAAAAGTTCCAGAACACCCTTTCCTGTTCACTTTTATGGGTATGGTCCCTTTTACCATCTGTATGCATAGCCTTGTTGCTGAGGGACAGCACTTTCCATCAGCCTGCACAGCCAGAGGACCTGGCATACAAGGTGCTTCTCCATACAATACCGGGGATGGCCCCTGGCTGTGCTTGTCCTTGGTAGTATCACCAATCCCCATACACTCACTGGTACTTCCAGGGCTCTCCTTTGCCTGAGAAACTGTTTTAATGGGAAGACAAATAGTTATACATCAAGCACAAGCTCATTGCATATGCCAATGATACTTGTGCTTGCTTTCTGCAATGAGTGAAGGGGTGTGTTTAATAGGAGAAAGCCTCCCTCCCCCAATCTCTCTACTTTCCAGGAGTCTGAGTGCATCCTGTTCCTTCCTCCAAAGATTTAGTGATGTTCATTACATTAAAAAAGCGGTGGACTCTTTAAAGTGTTTTCAATGAGCTTCTGAGGTGGGAGAAGTGATCAACACCAGAGATGGAGAATTTACCCCGTTTTCATTCATATTTGCTGGCAGAGTATAGCCAGGAGCAATGATCATCTCCTATTAACACACTACTAGTTTTATAGCTGTCCAGTTGGAATCCCAGTCTGATTATTTGTCTGGGAGAATTTCAATTCCTCATTTCAAATTTCAAAAGGATGGGCAGCAATTCATTTCAGCACCTTTGTTCTTCACAGACATGTGCTAAAACCAGGATGTTTTACTATCAACTATTAGAACTTGGCATAAGATTCTCCAACCCACCTTTTCCTCTTCCGCTCTCTTTTGCTTTGTCTGAGATTGTAGAGCTGACATAAACCAAGATAGTTCAGTGCCTCAAAGAAAAGTTAGATGTCATTGTCATGAGACACAGCTTGACTGTATATTAGCAAATATTCAAGCAGTTTGCGTGCCTCCTAAGTCTGATCCTCTTTATGTTTTCTGACGGTTTAACAAGTCAAGATTTAAAGAGAGAAAAGAGCAATTAAAAAAAGGACAGGACAAAAACTACCATCATAAAAATCTGGTAATGACTTATCCTGAGGGCTGGATGCTAACAATTGCCTTTAGGATCCTACACACAAACTTTCATCTCTTCTCTCCTGTAAGTTGCTGTGACCCTTCCTGGGATCCAGATGTTCCCTCTCTGATTATCTTTCTTCACTAGCTTGTCATTTTCTGAGGCTTTCACGTTTCAAGAGGCATTTTCTTCCAGGGTTGGGCCCTGACTGCAGCTGATTTTTTTTTTTCATTGCATTGTTAAAAAAGTCATTAAAAAGTGTAGTTAAGAAAAATGTACTTTCCCTCTTGAGAAAAAAAAAAAATCCAGGTTACATTTTAATAATTACAGAATCCTGAGGGGATAAAGGAAACAGTCTGTTTGAAAATAACCCATGGGGAAAGGTGCTATTGAATCTTCTTTTGAAAAGTCTCAATGAGTAGAGCATTTACTAAAATTAGCGATAAGTGTGTGAACAATTATGGATATGCAGCTAATGTCCTTGTGAAATATAAGATTTATCATGGGATGGTCAAGACAAGCTGTAAAGGTGACCTTTATCATTTAACTGCATTGTGGTAAAGTCAAAGCTCCCCCAAATCCTCTGTCAGCTTAGAGTTTGCAAGGCTGAGAGATGTTTCTGTGCACCATTTGTCAGCTGACACATGGCAATGGTTACCGGCTGGTTCAGAGGAAGACTCTTTCTGTCACTGTCTCCTTTTCTCACTCACACACACACTCTTGCCAGCCCTCTCCCTCTTTTGCAGCCCACACTTGCAGCGTCTCTTGCTCTCCATGCTTATGGATGTCTCCTCGTGTGCTAGGCTTTGCTTGTCTGCCTACACATACCCTCCCCATTGGGAGTCCCAGGGAATACTGCACTCTGGAGGTGCCTCCTCAAAAGAGGGGGGAGGGGGGAAGTCACATACAGGAATTACTGTTGTTATTTCCAGTATTAAGAAACTGCATTTAAGGGAAAAAAAAATTTGCTAATTGTATGAGTCAGAGTCCCTAAAAGTCAGGTAGGCACAACCACTTTTTACTTTAATGTTGTTGTCATGTCTCTGTTCACAAATGATGTTGTATCATACATTTTTTAGAAAGCTCCATTTGATTAATAGCTATATGGCAGACAGGCAGACAGACACAGATATAATAACAGAACAGCAAGATTTAGCTCTTCCTCTGGCTGAGCATATTTAAAACAGAGAACAGTACAGTCAAGTTGCTGCCTAAGACTGGCCTGGTCTATTTGTGCTTCAGTGTAGGCTTTACGTTAAGGTAAATCCTGACCATTAGCTGTCCCTTGTGAAGAGAAGGCAGGCTTGGTGACACCCCTAGTAATATCCAAAGGGCTGTAGGCATCACTGCCCATCCTTGGCTCCAGAACATTTGGCAAGAGTAGCCTTATCTCAATGTTAGACCTGCAGAAGGCTTTTTTAGTTAATTAAGTATTAACGGCTGATTTTAAAGTGGAAATTTAGAACTGGTGAGTGCTGACATGAGTTGTACAGAGTCTGTTTTCTCAGAGAAAACATCTTCCTACACAAAAGACTCAAAGACAATAGCTTACGAAAGCAATAAAGTTTACAGATACTATAGAAGAAAATAATTACACAACACATTATTATATATTTTTCTAAAAAGAACTAGCAATACCCTGGGAAGTTTCTGCTATTGATTCCATGACTTTTGATTTGCAACAAAAAATTTTATCATAGAACTGTTTTATGCCTTCATCACTTCACAGCAGCACTAATGAAACTATTCAATCTTTATATTGATAATATGTAACTGCATATAACCATCATTACCCATGTATAGAAGACAGATAGCAGAGTCCAAAGGATTGGGATTTTTTTTTCCAACAAGGCCCTCTAGAGAGAAACATGTGCAGGTCAGGTAGAGTTTTTAGCTCCAGATTCTGAAGGTACTTAGTTGCCTTACTCAGTGTTGCCATTATTTGGGTCCCATGTAAGTAATCCCAACAGTAATCCCTGGACTGAGCATGTTGAATACAACCTGCTTGTTAAACTGAGTGGAGAAGACAATATGATAGCAGCCATTATTCCTGGGTCAAAAAAAAACAACACACAAAGCATGGTAAACATGGCAGGATATGTTTTTTGCAGGTGTATTTTTGTAGGGGACAGAAACATCACTAGTTGGGTGTCATTTTTCATTCCCTACATCACCACTGTCTTCCTCTTTAAAGACCTTGTAGCTTTTTATACTGGGGCTTTTAACAAGGTTCTGTTAAAGATGCAAGAGCTGCTGTGGCTTTGCCTCCTTTGGGGGAAATGGCAGTACGCGGGCATAGCCAAGACACATGTTGTGATGGTAAGCTAGCTGTGGCCAGAAATCCCTTGCAATCCATAAATCTTCCCTTTTGGGTTTTCAGCAATGACATCACATGGTGGGTAGAACAATTGATTATCTGTCTCACTCTTCACCTCATCACCTGTTTCTAACAAGGATGCCTTGGAAAATAGCTCAGCTCCCAGAAATATTTTAATGGAAACATGCCACATCACCGTAACCATTTTTATTTCTTCAGCTGCTCCCAGTTGTTTCCCTGACTATCCCTCCTGCACTGTCCAATCAGCATTAGCAAATCTAAGAGGGCTAGTTTGTTTTTTCTTTCACAAATGCTACATAAATGTGTATTTTGGTGCAAGCTGGAGCTTAGGAGGTTCCAAGTGAACATAAGGAAAAACTTTTTCACAGTGAGGGTGCAGAGCACTGGCAGAGGCTGCCCAGAGAGGTTGTGGAGTCTCCTTCTCTGGAGACATTCAAAACCCACTGTCACAGTTTTGCAAGGTTGGGTGCTGGAAAAGAATAGGGGGTGCAGAAAATGGCTGCTGTGAGGAGCTGCTGGAATTCTCTGGAGCTCCAAAATGTAAACAATCCAAGGCCAGAATCATTGTTGACCAGGGCCAAGCCAATGAGAGATAGTCACAGCGCCTCTGAGAATCACATATAGGAGAAAACAACCCGGAAGCAGCTGCATTTTGCCACCGGAGAAGGGAGTGAGATGTAATGAGCTGTGCAGACACCAAGGCCGGGGAGGGGGAGTAGGTGCCCCAGGTGCCGGAGAGAAAGATGCCCCTGCAGCCCGTGGAGAAACCCCATGGTAAAGGCCGAGACCCCACCTGCAGCCCGTGGAGGGGCTCCACGCTGGATGGAGCAGGTGGAGACATAGAGAAGACGCTGTGACCCTTACGCTGAAGCAAGCCCCTGCCAGCACTTGGAAC
>VZTU01005495.1:68978-125146 GCA_013400835.1 Zapornia atra
GAGGGGTGGGGGGAAGGTGCTACTGAGAACCCCATCGTTCCCCAGTCCCTGCCCCCCCTGTACTGAGAACGGGGGGAAAGAAGGGAGCAAGATTCTGATTAAAGTCTGCTAAGAAGGGAGTGGTGAGGGGAATGTGTTTTAAGATCTGGTTGCATTGGTTTTAAGATTTGGTCGCGCTCCCGACTCCAGTTCTTCACTGTTCTTTCTAGTGTAGTGTAATAAATTAGAATAGTTCTTTCCTGCACTGTGTTGAGTCTGTTTCGCCCATATTGTCACTGATGAAATGATTTCTCCTTGTCCTTATCTTGACTCCTAAGCCTCTTAATATATATTTTCTCCGCTGTCCACCTTAGAAGGGGAGTAATAGACGGGCTTCGGTGGGCATCTGGCCTCCAGCCAGAGCTAAACCACCACAGCCACCTGGACATATTCCTGTGTGTCCTGCTCTAGGTGATCGTGCTCTGGCAGGAAGGTTGGACTAGCCGTTCTTTCGAGGTCCCTTGCAACCTCTGGGATTCTGTGAAATGAGGATAACATGTTTTAAGGAGTCAGAACTCTGCTTAGATGAGACTTGTTCTGCACCTTGCCATATGGTTAAGTGTCATACATGACCTCCTTAGGACAGGACCTTTTGCGAATCATGAAGTGTATGAAGGAAGAAGCCATTTGTAGCACAAAACAAGTGCAGTAGTCATACAATAGAGATGCACTCTCTCCTGGCACCTATGTTTTTAACTCTTCACTGAGCACTGATATATAAAAAGCAAGTTGCATTCATTTTCTTCTTGCTGCAGAGGTGAAAGCCACAATGCCCTCATCTGTGGAGAAAGAAACCTACACAGGCCAGGATGCTGCATTCAGGCTCGTACGAGGTACACGGCAGGCCTCGCTGAAGTGATTAAAGGGATGAAGTGGTGCTGTTCAAGCAATTCATGTTTGGGGGACAGGAAAGATCCATGGAGAAATGAGAGGGAGGAGGGGGAAGGAAATGCAGACTCATTGCTGAGGGTGTGGTATGGTAGCCAGAGGTTGAATAACACAAATACACTGAAAGGAGCTGGATACCTGGGGGAGGGTACAGATTGGAAATCTGTATCACAGTCCAGTGTGCCCATCTAGGACACATACACTTAGCCAGTCAAAATGGTATGGAATAAAACAAAGACCAAAAATCCTTTTAATAGAGGAGGTTTGCAGCCCTGTCACCCTTCCTCTTGTTAGTCTTTCCAGTGGGTAAGCGCATATCAAGTGCCAGTGGGTCTATGCAATTCCAATTTTAAATGAATGCTGTAAAGTGGGTTTTTGACAATTTATTAAAAATTGAAGTACAATTCCAAACCCTCAGGTAAGTTGATTTTATAGTTAACATTTCTCTGTTGGAAGAGCAACACATGATGTCTGTCAGCAAGCCAGCCACAATAGCCCTAGGCTGATTTTCCAAAAATAAAATAGAAGTCTATATCTGTCAGGACTGCGCCAGTGTCATGTTCTACACAGGCACTTCTTTAACCTGATAATTCACACAGCTGAAACATGTCTAAGTGTCGGTTGAAGCGTTCTTGTGGTCTGAAAGGAACTCTGTTCTCTCCCCCAGTGTGGCATAACTGAACCAGCTACTGGCAATGGGGTTTCAAAGCAGTCCACAGGTTATGCCAGAAGAACACTGAAAAGTTACACCTGGCCAAAAAGTCAGACAGGTATGTAAAAAATAAAATAAAATAAAATAAAATAAAATAAAATAAAATAAAATAAAATAAGTCAGTTGGACCATTTTAAAATGAAAAGACATATCTAGGAAATTATTTTTAAGGGAAGTAAGAACAAGGTAATGATGTTCTTGAACAGTTCACTTACATTGATTGCAACAGAGACCTAATTCGACCAAGTTCATGAATGATTTGGTATTTGAGAGCTGGCACAAATGTGGCCTGACTGGCTGCCCCCTCCCTGTCAGTGTTCAAGGCCAGGCTGAATGGGGCTTTGGGCAACCTGGTCTAGTGGAGGATTGGAACTAAATGGGCTTTGAGATCACTTCTAACCCAAACCATTCTATGGTTCTAGTACTCCAACAATTACCCCATCTAATTTTGCTATTTGGATAAGCTTGCAATTTCTGTCCCCACTCCCAGTTAAAAATTGCCCAATTCATACATATGTGAAAGTAATATTTGAATATTTAATAGTGTGCATATCTCTCTGTACTTATTTCTGCACAAACACATCATTTCTGGTTATAGTAGGACTGATAGTTGGACAGTGGAATCTTCCTCAAAATAGAGAAATAACAGAACTAAGTAACATTTATTTTGCAAGTGCTTCCAATTTTGTCCATTTGGAGGCCTTTTTAATCACTCATGTTACATGTCTATAGTATTTATATTTGTGAATATTACAAGAGAATCACACAGAAGGATTAATTTATAATTTCTTTTTTTCTATTTACAACAGTAATGAACTGTGAAAAAGTTACAGAGCTATTATAGTTTAAACATGGGAAACGACATGGAATATGCCCATTTCACTGTAATGGCAATTGCTTAATATTCTAATTTTCCTTACAGAATGGAGATCCATAAAGATGCTACTGTCTGCATTTCAACTAAGAGAATATATGAAAAACCAAAACATGAGGCCATGGAATACAGCCCCTTTTTAGAGATGATGAAGTGACAGTTCAATTTGTCATTGCATTGGATGCAGCTGACCACCAAGGAAAATGGATCCTCTGTCTCCAGTGGTCACGTTCTGAAATGAATCCTTTCACTGTATCACACTGATAATAAGATTTATACATTCACTGAAAAGCAAGGCTTTTCCATAAAAACCCATCAAATCTAATGTATTTCAAGTTACAATTTTTTGCCCCTATTTGTGGTAATAAGATATTTCCCTAGAACTTCTTTTCTTGGATGGGACTTTTGTTTACAGTTTCAACCCCAAATCCATTCATGGGCAGTCCGTATTTACTTATTTTTGTGCCACCACTACCTATCTCCCATTTTGCTTAGCCAAAACAAGCCAAGCAAGTTAGGCTTTCTAAGTATTACTCTATAAATTCTGTCAGTTCATTTTATGCATCTATTCCGCTTTTATTTCATTACATCTTTCCTCACCTTGTGGCATCGAAGTTGTACTCAGTATCTCAGGTAGTGTCTTCCAATATTGTCTAGAAGGCCATTACCCGTACTCTGGGAAATACTATGAATTCAGCACCACTTGATTTACTGAGGAAAAGTTGGTTTTCTTCTCAACAGCCCGGTATCTCACTGAACCTAAGATGCTGGGGCTTTGTTGCCTCTCCCTTAAGACAGGTCTGAGAATCAACAAGACTGTTATTACTGTACAGCAGTATAGATTACTATAATTGCAAGTGTATTTATTGAATTTAAAAAAAAAATAAAATAGATGTACAAAGCTGTATCTCCAAGAAAGGACAGAAGCAGAAAAAACGCCCCCAAAAGTACCCCAGAAGTGGGCATCAAATGTTTCTTATATTTATTAGAGTAGTGCTATATACTGTACTTGTCACTCCAACACATAGAAGTTATGTCTGTCACTGTCCAGTTTGTGAGTGTAACTACTGTATCTGTTGTGGCCATTATCTATTTTGCATTCCCACAGAAGGGTTGTTTTTAGGTTCAATCCAACCTTCCGTATGTCGAATTTGGTTTACTAAAGAGAATTGTATTGCTGCTCAACAACGTATGCTGGAGGCACTTTAGAACCAGCTTTGAAAGGTATTAAAGATATGAGAGCATGAGCAAATATTTCAGTTACATGGAATGGACAGAAAACAGTTTTTCCTCCCTTTCCTTGTAACTCACTACTGAATTAATCAATAGTGTTTGTCTGTATGCCATTGGCTCCATTGTGGAAAGGTCAATGATTTCTCCATCTGCTTAAGTCATTTTAAGCACAGTCACAATCTTGAAGGTACATGCTGAGAAGAAATAGCGAGTATATTATGGAAATGTAAGAAATACCCTAAGTCTCAAATTTTGTACTTCACTGTGAAATGCTTTATAATATAATAAATTTTATACTTACCTTGATATCTACTTTATAGATAAGAATTGTTTGAGGAATTGGATAACACCCTTTGCTCCTCTAGTTTGTTTTACTCCTCTTTGTCCTGTTCATTACTAACATAGGAATAAAGGGCTAGTAGCTACCTCCTGGTCACAAAGCTGAATGCCAGACTCTGTCAGCAGCCCTGTAAAAATCTCTTTCATGAGCTGTTCACAAACAAGTTTCTTCAGACAGAAGTCCTGTTTTAAATATTGGCTGGGCTACTCTGCCTTCACTGCAGTTGTACTTTGTAGTATCACGCCATCACTGATATGAAAATGACTTGTAACCTCAGCAATCATAAGGAGATGAAACTGCCACGGTAATTTATTTTTGTATAAACTACAGATTCTCTGCAGATTGACTAGCATATCCAGGCACTTCGTACTTCATTCCCAGTGAAAATTTCCCTGGAGACACTAGACTTGAAGAGATTTTATACAAGGACACCTCTATAGATCAGGAATGTATTTGTCTGAAGTTTAAAATGCATATGTTTCTTCTCCCCAATAACATCCTGTCATTTGACTTAAGTTATTTCATTTTCAGTAGAATCTTTGTCTCAGAAATCCATGCCTTTGCTTTTTAGCAGCAATGTTCTTTCTCTCCTTTTCCCTCCTTTTCCCTCCTTTTCTCTCCTTTTCCCTTCCTTCCTTCCTTCCTTCCTTCCTTCCTCCTTACTTTTTTTCTCTCTCTCTCTCCCTTTCTCCCTTTTTCTCTCTCACTTTCTTCCTCTCTTCCTCTCACCTTCTCTCACCCCCTCCTGCTCTCTCTGCCTCTCTCTTTCTCCCTCTCTTTCTGTCTGTCTGTCTCAGTCTCACTCTCTCTCTCTCTTTAAAGACATACTAGAGAACAGTAACACTGAAATTTCCCTGAAGGAGTAGGGGGTTTTTTATGTGTATAGACATTTCTACAGAGAGTATTACCTGAGCACTTGATGAAGTTGGAACAGATATCCAAGAATGGTACAACAAAAGAAACCTTGGTTAAGTAAATGTCAAAAAATTTCTAACTGGGACGATTACTTTGATTGCCTGAGAACCAGGCAATACATCTAGCCAAAGAAATTCAAAGGGCCACATCTTTTGTAATGTACACTTTTTCATGGGTGTGCGTCAGCAGAAGTCCATGTTGTTTCCAAAGTGCTCAAACTGGCATGGGAGAGCTCTTGGGCTGTATTCAGAGGTATGCAATGTGTTCAAGAAAATCTGACGCTGCCACTGCAAGGCTGTCAGGCACTTGCTGGTGACAGCTTATATGATGAGTTAAAAATGGAGAGGCAGATATGATACTAAGCCTCTTCTGGGCCAAAGCAGGAAACAAAAAAAGAAACTATCGTGGCTGCAAAGCAAGTATTAGTGGAACCATGTCAGGGATTTACGTTGGGACTGTACTGTACCAGTATGCCCTGTCACATCTTAGGGCACAGAGAGGAGAATAGTCTGGTACATAAAAAAGAGAGAAAAACCAAGTGTGTGGAAAAGGAAAAAAAGAGAAAGGTGGAAGTCCTTACAATGGTCAGACTAAAAATCTTATGGCATGTCATTTGCTCTTTTTTTCCCCATTTTAGCCAAAAATTTCCCAGAACAGCAAGAAAACCTCTAAAACACTACAGTGATTCCAGTTAATTCCAGATTCGAAGAGGAACTGTTGACTGTGTACTGTAATATTGTTTCCAGGGAGAAAGTAACCTGACATTTAGCCATATATCCTGCTCTTCAGCAGGCAGGCATGATTTATCAGAGTTCTCACTCTGAAATATTTGTCTTGCGCATTCATCTCAAGTGCACCATGTCATATGCACATGCCTCTTATCTTATGTGCCAGAAATATTCCTCGGAAATATCACAAGAGAACTGAATGAGAACTAACTGTTTTTTGGGTCTAAAGTAGACAGTTTGACACTGCAAATGATCCAGTACATCTCAAGCAATTTAGCTATGCAGGATGGGAGTGAGCATGTTTTAAAGCTGCTGAGCATACCCAGTAACAGCACACAGGCCCATTGGGTTCTGTTTGGTAATGGTAACACAGGAATCATAGTGTAATAATTATGCCTGACACTACTGGCTCCTTGGAAATGACTTTTAAATTAGAGAATGTGGAAAAAGGTCTAAAGCACCTGGGTTAAACAAGTGCAAACATGAGATGTACAGATACAGACAATTTGGTTAAGGGTTAGATGAAATAACACAACTGTCATCCACAATTAATGCTTTCAGTCTTTCAAGTATTGTGCAAGAGATATGTATATTCATTTTCACTTCCCTTTATTCAGGCGCTTCACTTCTCTGCTCTTACTCTCAAAGCAAAGAGAAGCATTTCTGTGACAGCACAGGATGTTTCCACAGTGATGTTCAAAGGTTTCAGAGGCTTTTGCTATTTTTCCTTGAAATGGTAGAAGTAACCATTTAGCTCAGGACAGAGCCATCTTCAGACCCAACACTTGAAAATGTGCTGAGGCTGACATGGTAGCTCACAGAACTAAATATGGGATGTAGATAGCCAAACATTCTTATATCAAGGAATAAAATCTTGACCTCACTGGAGTTCGCACGCACTCAGGCATTGATCTCAACATGACTGTGATTTTAACAGTCATTTTAGAAATGTCAGGCATGGCTCACAAGCCTCATTAACGGAAACATTTTCATGAATGTCAAATTTAAAAATGCCATTTTTACCTCAAGCACATTGCTTGCTTCTGTACTGAACCCAGGTGCAGGTTTTTACAACACAGTATATGACATACATAGCTCACACAGCTCTGATAGTGGGATCCTTGATGACTGGAGTTATTGCTGGGATAGGGAATGGCATCAAGGGGCTTTGTGCCTGCACAGCTATACTATTGACAATGCAGAGCTGTGAACGGTAATTTTGAATAGCTAACTGGGAAAACAAAAAACCCCTCTTCTATTAAGACTTGTACTTGAGTGCCCGGCATTTCTGCAGTGTATATATAGCAGCTTAGGGAAACCAAACTGAAATCAGCTTTTCTACCACATCTACATTTCCTCCCACTATTCCCATAGAGATCTCACAAAAGCAGCTGCAAGTCAAATGCTCAGATAGGAGAGCAATGCAAATTGTTCTTCTTCCTCTAGCCTCCATCAAGTGCTTTGCTATCAAACAATGACAGAATATAAATAAGGATAGAAAATATCTATGTAAAATATACATATGTATGTATACACATGCTGTATACATTAGTCCAGGTGCATATAGCATACTGAACTGCTAAACAGCTCTCTGCGCGAGCTTCACAGGAACAGAGACCCTGTTATGAAGTACTGCCCTCCATTTTTACCCCCGTACACTTAGGCTATTGTAACAACTTCTCTCCCAGCAGTGCTTCCTTTCTCTTGACCTTTTACCCTCTCTGCTTCAGTCCTTCTATGAATGACAGCGAAACAAAAGGGGATAAAAACCAAGAGAAGAGTAATTAACAAGACGACAACTGTTCTAGCTCCTCAGAGGTATCCTTTACAGAGTGACTCTGAGATCATCATTGCAACAGAAGATACCAGTGTCCGGGATAAACAGGAATGGGCAGAACTGGAAAAAAACCGCCAGTAAACCAAAACAACAGATAAGCTAGAGACTGCCTTGGTTAATTTTGAGCCTCATTTTGTATAGAAGAATATAACATCAGTAAAATTAGGACATTATACAATTTAAACTGGCATTATGCTTTTAATCTATTAGGTGTTCAAGTGGACTGTATGGTTATAACCATACTGCAGCTTCTTGAAATCTTATGTCATGTGTGTTTGGAGTATCAAAAGAGGAATATTGGGAGAAAAGTCTGTTAATACTCAGTTATTCCATACAGTATTGCCAAATTAGCTGAAAAGATGCTGTAGATATACCATTACATGTTAAACAGTTGCCGAGCCTTATCCATTTATCCTAGCTATACCTTGAGTAACATAAGAGCTAACACAGTTTTGGGAATTTCAAGTGTATGCCCCAAGCATGCACATATATTACAGCAGCAAAACCCAATAGTGAACCTGTTCCTTAGGTAAAATTAATAGGATTTGGATAATCATGGGATAAGTCCTTGGTGCTTAAATGATATTCTTTTTGCTGACAACGTATTACGTAATGGGACTATGTGAAGCTGATATGAAAACACACTGATTGACATGAATATTGCACTAGAAGAAAATGACAGCTTCAGTGGGGCTTCCCTGTAAGTTAATAATTTGTTTATTCCCCTTTTACTTGTCTCAAGGACTATTTTCAAAGGGAAAAACCACCTGTCCGTGCCTTCTAGCTGGCACTCCAACATAGACAATTTTATACCAACATAGACAATTTTGAAATGTCAGTTGTGAGGATTAGAAGACCTCCTACCAGGAGTCCATGCCTGGAGCACACTTCATATGGGGGCTGTGGGGAGGCCCTGCTCTGAGATGCTTTGTCTCATTCATTTTCTTCACCACCAAATCCATCAAGTGACATGACCCTTTGCTGCTGTAAGCTGTCCTGTCCTCACCCTTGGCCAACGAGGTAAAATTATGTATTCTGTACAATTACTGAATATTGCATTTTTGGTTCCAGCATCTTTAATACGATTGGTCCTGCCTGTTGATGAAAGATGGACCAAGTTAGGTGAAGAGAGGCTGCAGCCAAAGTGGAACAGTTAATTATTATCTGGCAAGTTTGAAAGAGAGATTCCTCACAAGGGGAGGCTGGTCCTTGACTGTTCTACGTGCCCTTCTCCCCATCATCCCTGGGCTTCTCCCCATGTGCAGTCTGAGGCACTCTTCCATGCAATGAGATGGAAGGAAAAGCATACTCTGTGGCTTTCCCCCCCTTGTTTGTGGTTTCTGTCTTTTGCCAAGGAAAACATGAGAGAAAAGTTGGCATGGGTAGAAGTCACATTCAAGGAGGACTTTACAGGTGCCAGACTACTCTGCCATGAGCAGTTATTGGTTACACACTACAAACTTTTATTTTCCTGCTTGCTGGCTACATGATACCAAAACTCCTTTGCACTTCAGGTGCCCACTGCTGGCACACACACAAAGGAAAAAGAAGATTGCAAGATCCATTGTGATTTTACATGACCATTTTCCTAAGCTATCTTTGGCTACTGAAGCTCTGTACCCTGGCATACCAAGTGTTGTGTGATGGGGATACAGATGGGGCACTGATTCCTTATTTCTATGATTTGTAACAAGGTAAATATTTATCTCACTGAGAGGAAGAGCAGAGTGTGTATTGAAGGCACTTTGCATTTAAGTACTTGTGAAACAATACTGTTATTCTCACACAGCAGGCAGTCAGCAGGAGAAACAGGACATAACAACTTAGCAATGCAAAATGAGCTGCAAGCATCTGGTACTTGTACCTTTTAAATCCCCTCACAACACTGAATTGCACAGGGTCAATCTGACCTGTTCTTGATGGTGTTCACAGTGGTAGGAAGTCTTTGTGACTCATGCTTTCATTCAGAAGAACATTTTTCATTATTCAGGTATGGATGGGAAAAAAACCAACCACAACATTTTATGACCTTAAAAGGCTCTACTTTTCATAATTTGTACAGAAGTTACTATGTTTTAAAATTATTTATCCAAAAGATGAGTTTTCATCATACAGTCACAACCCAAATTTACTTAGTATTATATATGACTTATTTATACATATACAGTTAGGGATCTGTGGAAGCATATGATTCAAGGAAGCAATAGAACATGCCAAATATTTCAAATTTAAAGATACTGTCAGTTCCCTGGGACAGATATTTCACCATCAGGACAGCCAGGACCCTCTGTAAATGAAAGTGGTGGCTCTTATGAGGTAGATGGCTCAGACTCAGCTTCTCGTGAGTTTTTGTCAACTGATTCTTTATGCAGCATCTCAAAGCCCGTGCTCCATACCTGGCACTCCTGTGAAAAGGGCAGAGAGAGACAGGCACTTCTGAATCCAAAAACCCAGCATGTAGTCAACAGAAATGGGCAGCCTTTCTGCCTTTATTGGAGGTCAGTATAGTCAAACGCCTGCAGAAACAAGCCACAGATCTGTCACCAGGAAGGCAAGTGGTGATACTGATCACTATGTCTTTGCTGGTGAAGTGATGCAGCTTTGTCATGGGAGCTACACTGCAGGGGTTCCAGAGCGACAGGCTGCCCATTTCTGTCCTATGATTAACCAGCCTCAGCATGGCACTGTGGAAGAGGTTTATTAGCCACGCATAGCCCCCATAGCATCTTGGCTTCCTGGTGAGAGCTGGGCTGTGACCTGCAGCTGAGAGCACCGACAAAGCAGCCTGGGTACCCAGAAAGTCACCTCTCTCTACCTGTCATCTTCAGGAATTTGGTGTACATATTGATTTGGTCAAAATTTGGGATCTGAATCTTGCACTCGTCCACAAGTTAAGTAATATTCTTTGTTCATTTGACCTAAGCGTGCAGTCCCCACACCTTAGGATTCAGCTGATAGTTTTGATGAGAAGTGGATGCAAAATAATTGCAGGTACTGATTAAAAAAAAAATGCAAATTATCTGCCTATAAACCACCTTGTAGTTAACAATGCAAACAATATTAAAAAATAACAATCAAAACATCTCTCTCCATGAGTTCTATTGCTTGCAATTAAATGTAATCTATAAATACCAAGGGATTGTCCATTCCAACAGTATTATATGTTTCAATTGTTGGAACAAGAAAAAGTATTGCTTTTCTGCCACACATTAAATTTAATAATAGTTACCATGTTGGAAAGAATAATGGGAAAACCTGTCCTTGGGTTATCAGAGGGAGAGAGCTAATATCTGCCAGCAAATCCCATTATGATTATTATATACGACTCTAGATTGGATTAATTCATAGATTGCACAGATATTACTAAATAAGGCTTCAGGCAACCGCACATGAGTTTTTGTAAATTGTGATCAGGCCTCAGCACAGTGGCCGCCAGGTAATGTATTAACGAGCTGTCAGTATTAAATTCATTCATTTCTCCTTATCATTTACAGAGCAGGTGGCTTCTAACTCTACCAGTCTGCATGCAAAGCTCTGAAAGACTCACAGCCTTCCGCAGAGGAATGGAAGGAGCAGCAGCAGATTTCATTTATCAGGAATAACATTTTGTTCATGACCTTTCATCTCCAGCACCTAGGCAGACTCAATCTGCTGCTGCTATTGACCCTGAACATTTTGTGTAGACTGAGGTGGAATGATGATAAATATACTGAAATAGGATAGACTGGCTGTAACTTGAAATTAAGCAAGGCCTTGAAAGAAAGACCTTCAAAGGATTAAAAATGTGTGTCTGTTTGCATGCGTTTGTTCACTGAAATCATATAGTGATTGACCAGACTGTGTTCTGCAGATATGCACTTATATTTGTTTCAGTGGAGCTGTGAGGTAAGTCAGTGCAAAATTCACCTTTCTCCAAAGTCAAGTCAGTCCTGGCCGTCCATGTCACATAGACAGTGTAAATTCAGATACAATTAAAATCTGTGAATTAATTTGACTGATGTTTTTAAAAAAAACCCAAAGCAAACTAAAAATGCTGGAAAGGTGTCACACTTGCTTAAAAATAACAGGGATAAACCCCAATCTAGTGATGATTTATTGTCCCTCCCCACCCCCTTCCAGCTTTTCACTGTAGTAGAGCCAATAAAATATTTGTCTTAGAAAAATGAAAAAGGGCGGGAGAGTTCCATTTTGACCTTTAACTCAACAGCTCATCTAATTGAATCTCCATATGCCGAAAAAAAGAAGGCAAGCAAGTGAGCAAGAGTTTCCTTTCTCTCAGCAGGGCCTCAATGGGCCTACATTTCCTATCATCTCACTTCTTTACACAGTGCATTTACAAAAATTACTGCAAGTCCCCATCTATTACTGCAGTATTCCCACTACAAGCCAAAAGGGTACTGGAGAACTTGCTGGGAGAAGAATGTTGATCACTAAACAAAGTGAAATGTCCATCTGCTCCCTACCAGCAGGTAGTTTTTCTCCAGCTGAAGATACAGAGGAGCAGCACAAAATCTGCTGAAAGGGTTTAGTAACGCTTCTCATCTTACTAGGGCAGTAAGTGTCATCAAGGAGTGCTTTCACCAACAGGCTGAATTGCAGTCATTGTGAAGAATGAAGCTGTGTGATTGTCAGTATGGTTACTGATGGCATAATACACCAGGCACAATGAAAATTTGAAAGACAGGATAGGTTTGCCATCGAAGGATGTGTTTCTTTGCTCTTTATAAAAAGACTTCTAAATTTAAAACAAAACAAAAAACCAAAACAACCCAAAACCCCAAAAAGACCACAACAGGTAAAGGAATTCTTAAATTAGCCAATGAACTTCTTTATGTTTGGAGGTTTTTGTTGGATGCTTTGAGTTTGGGATTTTTTGGGTTTGTTGGGGGAGCCAATAAGAACAATCATCCTGAAAACACTTGTTATCTTTTGAGGGATAACTTGAAGCTATGAAATAGGGTCAGTATCTCCCCCAAAAGAGCAGCATAATCCTTCCTTAAGGAACTGTGTGTTTATATTTCTGAGATGTAGACATGTGCTAAAATCAAGATTTCAGAAAAGCTGTACTTGGGCAGCATGGAATTCAGAAGGCAGGTATAATGTAGAGCTGTTTCACTGAAGTGGGTTGCATCAGGACCCAAACAGAAAGATAGTTTATAACTGAAATATGGTATGTATGATCTGCTTTGCTATCAGCTTCTCCAAAGAATGCTATCCAACTGGACCTCAAAATCGTGCCCCAAAAGGATATTTGGACACCCATGTTGCTCAGGTAATTGCGAAGTCAGCTGATGTCCATTCCTAATTCTAAGGCAGTTACACCAGAGAGAAGGCCAGCTTTACAATTTTTTGAATGGAAGCTATTTCTTCTTTCATACGCCCACATGGATGAGCATACTCACATGGATCCTCACCTCATTCAATTTATATGTAATTATAATTATTCATAAGTTCAAATGTTGTTAAAAATAAAAAGGACAGTTACTGGTTTTAGAAAGTTACTTAGAGCAGACAACAAACCCATTTGCAGCCTTTTGGCATATACATGCCTTTTCTTCCTGAAAATATGAAAACTATCCTTTTACAGGACTTATCACCCAATTGTTTCCATGATGAGTCAGGAAGTCGATGTTTCTCCCACGAAAAAAACCAAACAAAAGTACTTGAAATGGCACACACTCAGACATAATTATTATTTCATTTTGGTTTTTTCCCTCTCTTTTCATCATTATTCCATCAGGTTAATGTTTTACATCTGAAACTTTGAAGAAGTTTCAAAAATAAACTGGTGAAATTAGTCTGCCTTTATGTGACTTGTGACCTATTGTTTGTATGACTTCATGCAAAATTAATTATATATATTTTGAAAAAAAAAGTATTTTCCCTTTTTTTTTGGTTTTTTTGTACTTTCATGGGCAGCACTGAACTTTGTCCCCTGTTTCTAAAACAAATGTTTGCTCCAAAAATATGCTAACCATGCAGTGTTTTGTTTGCACTTTATTCAGAAGCTTGCATAAATATTCAAGATACACAGAGAAAGAAAGAAGTAAAATGCCTGATATTCTACTTGACATTACTGAGATTCTTTGCAGGACTGAAACAAACCCTTAGCCACACTTGCTCCACTCACTTTCATGGACAACTCCTGGTAAACCATGTGAAACTTGATGGCTGGATTTGTTTCCTCCTTCATCTGCCCTCTTTCTTTATGTGGGTTTTCTTTATTGAATGCCACCTATCCAAGCTGCACTCTGCCCTTCAGCACAGCTTACACTACTGGCTGCACGACAGACTGCTTTTATTCTGCCTCCTCTTTGCTGCCCCACAGCCCACCCACAGCACCCACTTGTCATCCCCCTCCCCAACTCCATGGGCTCTCCCCGACTCTTCTGTTACTGGCCTACTTGTTTTACCTCCCTGGCTCCTTCCCAGTCCTGAGATGTGAAGGGGTAGTGTGTGTAAAATGCTCTCGGTTTGCCTGCTCAATGGTGCAATGCAAGTGAGAACACTTATTCCATTGCTTATCGGATTAATGAATAATTAGATAAATAAGACTTTCTCCAGGCGGCCAGCTTCAGTGTGTGCTGGAATGCTAATTGCAAGGTGGTGGAGATAAAGACTCAGTACTTTAGGCAACCAAGCAGGTACCCAGGAGGGAAAGCAACCTCTCTGAGCCCATGACCTTCACATCTCACCACAGACAGGGACCTGCAAGTCACAGCATGTAACAAATCACCTGTCTTTTGGAACTCTTCATGTCAGTCAACACAGTCAAGTTTCCTCTTGGTTCTCTGAGGAAACAAAGCCTACGCAGTCACACTCTCTTTTTCTACCCACAAGCATCTGACACCTGCTTGGGCACTAGATTTTAACACGGTTTGTCCCCTTTCACATGCTACCAGCTATCAGCCAGGACACAGGCTGATTGCTGTGCAAAACGGAGATAGCGCATGGGTTTAAATTCACATAATGTCATCCATTTCCAGGCACTGTGAGTGCAGGAACAGAAAGCCTGTGTGCATGTACAGAGTCAGGGAAGAAGCCCACCGAAGTTTGTGGGAATCTCTTTGTTATCCTCAATAGCCTTTTGTATCAGCCCTGTGAGAAGTTCTACCACAAGAGTAAAGAAGCTGAGATCTTCAAAGGGTACAAAGGGACTTAGGAACATAAATGTAACTGAATGTTGATTGCACTTCTTTATGCTCTCAAGCTGCTCCTAAAAACCCCTGTTCAACAGCTCTGTAGGGTTTGGAGTTTTTTTAATTGTATGCCTTTGCATTTCCTTTTGACTGTAGATCGAAAGGACCCAATTTTCTACTCATATAACAGCTTGTGGAAAACTAATTCAGCCTAAACTATACCCAAAATTTTGCCACAATTCAGTATGGAATTTAAATATTATTATAAAAATAATAGGGAGCAATATTTTATCATTTACATTTAAAGGCATTAGCTTTATCATGCTTTGAATACAGATAATCTTCCAGGATTAGTTAATACTAGTACATTTTTCTAACACTCAGCCAAAAGTACCTGATCTCCTCTCTAGACGCTTTTTCTCAGAAAGCAAGTGACAATTTGTAATACTTACTGAATTTAAAAAGTTAATTGCTATCTAACTGAAGTAGCTTATTATACAAGTACTGGGACTATGCCTATCTGCCAGTTGAATACACTAAAGCATTCAATTTAAGCAATTTAAATTAAGATATCATTTTATAAAGTTGTTTTGATTGTGATTGCATATTGAGATTTTAAATAATTTTGACTTAATTTCAAGGGAGATGGATTCATTTTGTATATTATCAAATTGTAATCATTTCTGTGTGATTAACATTTAATTTATGTCTATGCTCTTAGCACTTTCCTTCCCTATAGCTGTAGTTGTATTATACTTTTCAAAAAAGCCGAGCATTCTGTGCAATACACTGTGGAGATGAAGTAGCAAAAAGCACACTGAGGAAAAAAAACAAACCCTGCATCTGGAGCTCTACAAGCAACTGCCTACTAGAATGCCACTATCACGTTTTGTCATACAGCCAAAAATACAGCTCTGTAATTGTAAGAAGACTTTGCAATGTGGACAACTAAAAATATCACAGCATACTATAGTCACTTGCAACCAGAAGACAGCTTTAGATTAGCCTTCAGCTAAGCTTTTTTTTTTTTAATTCAGGAGACATTAATACAGACATAAAGGATGCAGCACTATCCTCTGCAGTACAGATGGGTTGCTTTCACCTCTGTCCTTCTCCAACGTCCACTTCAGGACTTACACACGCATTTTGAGAATTGCTGAAACAGAACACGCTCCACTGCAAAAGTATTATTCTTAAGTGGAAGTGGACATTTCTTTTCCACTTTGAGAGCTGGTATTATTTATTTTGGAGGGGAGGATATGCAAAATAGTTCACTTATCAAAAAACCGAATACTCCAGGTTGACTTTGGGAAAAATAAATGTCAGGAGAAAATGAAAAAGTATTCTGACTTCTTTTGTTTGTTTGTTTTTTGGTTTGGTTTGGGGTTTTTTGTTAACCTTTTTGATTTTACGCTAAGTTCAGCAGGGGATAGATTTTCTAGTCCTTAAGCAGCATTTGAGGTGAATTACCTGGAAGTAGTCCAGTTTGTATATCTTGGAATTTTTTAAGGATGGATGCAAGAAAATATATGTTTGTGAATATGCTTTCAAAATTAAAGGACTCCTCTAAATTCCCTGAGCTGTTTAGCAAACTGGCGAAGAACAAGTATGGACTAAGAATTTAACTTTTGACCTGAGCTGAATTGCACCCTGACAAATATTCCATTAGGTACACAGTAACAGTTGTGGCCAGTATCACTTTAAACTGAAGTGTCCTAGGTATTTGCACAACTCCCCATATCTTTTCTGAAGGAAATGCCATTAGCAGCAATCAGATTGAGCTCATCCGAAACAACTACCAAGTGGGAACTTACATCCTGTCTTTGTCTTGGTACTTGATCTTGAGCATACAGATTTGTATCCCCCGCTAAGGTTTATAAATGAATCTGTGGATGGTTTGTCAATGCACACCATGTATTATTTTTTCCCATTGTTGGCTCTTTGCTGTGGAAAGCTGATATGAAATATTCCTGCTACCAGTTCTTTTGAGCGTTCAGTTAATATGCTGTAAACCAAAATGCACACACAAATAAGAAAAACAATCTATATGGGGACAGCACAGGTACAGCAGCTGAAAGGATTTAGAAAATGATGGTCTTTGTAATGATTCAGTAAAAGCAACAACAGCACAATCCAAAGGGCTGAGTGTTTTTTAAAAAACTGTGCATGCAGGTTGCAGCAATCATATTTAAGGCTTATTAATTTGGAAAAGCAGAAGATGGCATGGTTTTTTTTGTTTGTTTTTTTTTTTTAATGAGTGAAACTATGTCATCATTGAACAAGGTATAGGAGACCTAGCTTTAAGGACATTATTTGAGAAGATTTTTAAGTTTTGAATAGTAAAATCAGGAATATCAAGGAATATCCTGGTAAGCTTACCAAGAATAAAAGGAGATTGGCTTAGTGTGAAATTAGATATTTTATCTGAGCCTCTCTTAAGTGCACAAGGCTAAACTATTTGCCACTTACATAGTTTTGAACAGATTTTCTCTCACAAGGAAAGGATAAAGACTGTAGGCAGTCATGGATCCCATCCCAGTCAAGGTGGGAAGCCCTGACAGTGGCCCATCAATCATCTCCATACCAACTTCTCTGCTTAATTGCCCAATCATCTGATGGACCTCTATAACTCTAATTCCAGCAGAGGCACAGTATTTCTACTCAGGGCACATAAAGTACTAAAGAGGAACTAAGGGCAGCTGTACATGAATAACTTCATGTTGTATTGGGTTTTAGTCTGTGGGTTGTTTTCTTATTTGGTTACAGTTGTGTTTTCCTATTACTTTCATAGTAAAAGTGCAGCAGAATGATGCAATTTACAGAGTTGGAAACATCTAGATTTTTTTTCTTCTTCCGGTATGTATGATGTACGAGATGATAAGCTCACCTAGCTTTTTATTGCTAACTTTTAAATTGAGAAGGACTGAAACTAGAAACTTGCCTCTGAACTGCTTTGAATCTTCTGGGGAAAGAAGTCTTGATTTTCATCCTTCGATAAATGTCTTCTCCACCAGTTTTTGCAGATCTACATCTACCAAAGCTGCTAGATCTTCATCAGATCTACATTTACACTTCTCTGTCATAAGCTCAGCTTCTTCAGATGTTTCTTTACCAAAATATGACAATAAAATTTCCTTCAGAAGGTTATGTAATTTCTATAAAGGAAGAAGGAAAGAACAACTGCAGAACTCCATTACAAAAACAGGCAGCATATTTCCCTTAGTCCAGGCTGCAGAACCTCAGATGAAAAAAAAAAAAAAGGAAAGCAAAGAAATCTATTTTAAGGATAAAACACACAAGTTCTCTCTCACCAGCCTCAAGCTTTGCCTTGCACCTAAAAAAGCAAATCCCAAGGATTACTCTCTTCAGCCTTCTTTACCTTCAAATAAATTTTACTTTAAAAAGCTTGTCTACTGATCTTAACCAGTTAACAATGTTCACCATCTTTTTAATTGACTTTGGGACACTTTCCAATAAAATTCCAATTGCTTAAATGGCTGTGCATTGAAAACAAAAGGTCAGTTTAACTTATTCCAGTGAACAAGTCTCACATAAGACTTTTGAGTTTATCTAAATGTAGACACTTCAATCAACTTGGGCTGGGAAAAGGAAAATCCACTACAGAAAATAAAGCTAATGACCTTCACACTGCACAAAAACCCCAACCCTAAACAAAGCAAAACAAAAACAAGACAAGAATTGTATGCAAAGGACCAAATTGTGAGGGACTTTAAGTATCCACATGTTGCTAAATAGGCTGAAGATGCTGCCACTTGGCAGCTCTGAGAATTTATATCTAACACAATTTTCCTATTCTCACCTTGCATTTAACCACGCGCAATACCGTCATATTCTGTGCTTCTGTCCTTCATGGTTTTGCTGTCCCTGCTACAGCAAAGATCTTAGTCCAACTCTAGGTCTTTTTGATAGCTCCATATTCAAAATGAACAAAAGAACCTACAGACCATTTGGTTTTTGTATAACACTGAGCACTTGTACCTACAGAAACTACATCCCTGAAACTTCTAAATAAATGTCAAATGGGAAAAAGCAAAACAAAACAAAAGAACTGAACAATTCTCTCAATTTTTTCATCACTTTTGCATCAACACAAGAAGTACCGTAGAGGTATTTACAAAGCTGTAACACTTATATGTTGCAACCTACAGGGCTGATATGCTAAACAGGTGTAACATTTGACATGACAAGCTTTTTCCTTGATTTCCGACTCTTTTATAAGGTGATATAAGTTACTCAACAAACAGGACACCTGAAGGAATGGTACACATGTAGGAGGTCATCTTTATCATTCACTTTGAGGACCACCTAAAGGTGTCTCAAGAACTGGCAGTTTGATGAACTCTCAGAAAAGAACAGGGAGTACATGTATCTGGGCCAGTACAGTAAGAAATTAAGCTGAAGAAATTCTACATCTTCTTCTATTAAAGACAATAGAAAAATCCTACAGCACTACTCCATGAAGGTTTTTTGATTCCTGAACAATGATTTTCAGTACATAACTGTGCATTAATATTACAATTTACCACTTTTATCTCTGCCATTTATTCTCTTATTTGCCAAGGCACTGCACTATCCCCCACTTTTGTATAGTCAGAGAGGTTAAAGCCTTATGTAAAGTATATTTGTATCAAAATGAATGCTTTCTTTCTATCTTTGCCTCTTCTTGACCTTCTGTGGGAAGAGTTGCCTTAAGGACTTACCCTCCAAAAAAATATTTTCACAACCGCAAGTCCAAAAGTTTTTGAAGTTAATATATACCTTTTTTCCCCTCTAGTTGCCCATGATAAGTTCTCCAGAAATCCCTTTAATACAAATATGTGTGTGTGGGTACATGCACACCCTTTCTTATCTTGTCAAGAAAGCAAGGACAAAGAAGACTTAGCAAATTATTTAGATAAGAGCTGAAAATCTGTAAAAGACTGAAAACTATCTATCTTTGCTGTTCTGTTCTTTTCTCCCCTTTAAAACATTGATGTTTTAAAGAAGTGAAAGAAGAAGCTTGGGGAAATTAAGGTCTTCCTATAACCTCAGAACAGGATCAGAATGGGTTATTGGTGTCATCAACATACATCTCTGTCCTGCATTTTCATCCTTGTGTGATGAGTTCGGTCCTCTGTGACTTCCTCAACCCACCACCAGCTAGGTTATCCAAAACAAGAACAATTAATGAAACACACCCATCTGTCCTTTAGAATTAAGAGTGAAATGCAAACATATGCATTTCAGGTAGGCCAAAGAGCAGCTGTCAGATGATCATAACCTGCAGACCAGGCTCAGGAGTAGTGGAAGTTTGTCTGTTGACAAGTCCCCTCGCACAACTAGCACTGCAAAAAGCAGCAGAGAAGCTGAGGTTTAATAAACTGGGTGTAACTAACTGCATTATGTGAAAGGACTGAGGAATGAAGGGGAAGAAGGAGGAGAAATGAAGCAAGAAGTCTGTCTCCAGGCTGAAGGTGCCCAAACATCAGCATGCTGGGATCCAGAAGGTGGTAGGTGCACATGCACTGCCTCTGGAAGGGCGGCAGCTCAGAGAGCCTGTCCTGCAGCTGGCTTACTGCCCAGGGAGCCAGCAAGGATTTCTGAGTATCTCCTAAAGGTAACTTTCAGGATATGCCCCAGCTGATGAGCCTTAATTAGAGTAAGGGTTAATCACCACTGTGGTGGCCCCAAGCTGGCAGTCACAGATGACTGGGCTGGACAGAGATCCTGTTTCTCCAACAGGAATCAAGGTCAGCCTCCAAGGCAGTGAGGAAAAACACAGGTGCAAGGAAAAATGTCAGGTCTCTGGGCAAGGCAGCCACGCATGCTCGCCCCTGCCCTCCCTACCTCAGGCCGTGCCACCTGTGCTGGCGCGTCCCAGCTTCTCTCCTGCTTCCCCAAGGGGAGGGGCAAAACAATAAATAAATATCAGGTTTCCCAATTTTGAAAACACAGTTCCAACAATGAGCTGTTGCTGCACCTGCTTCCTTAGCAGTGAGCAAGTGGCTGCAGGTCACCTCCTGTCGAAAAGGAGAGCCTGGCCTGCGATGATTAACTCCAGAACACAATGGTCAACATCTGAACCGCCTGTGTGCCAAGGAGTGCTGTTTTCCTTGTTTATCTTGCACAGCGAGTTTCTAGCACCGAGCTTTTTTACAAAGGCTGTGCCTACTCCAAATTCCCAGACGGTGAGTCAGCCGCGGTCCCTGAGTGAACCTGTGGAGCCACGTGATGGAGGGTGAGGAAACTTCACCCCATGATGGGGTCAGGCAGGCTTGCCACCAGAGCTCCTCCTGATTTTAAAAACTAGACCTGATTCCTACCACCATGCTCTAGCCTCAGCCAGCAAGTAAACGACTCAGGGAGGCTGGCGTTGGGTGCTAGCTGTGCTTCTGCTCTTTTTTTTCCAGCCTGAGAGGTGCAGCAGCAAGGCATCTGCTTTTCACAGATGCTTGGCATTTTATTCTTGTGGTGTAGAAGAGTGATTATGCTACTTTTTTTTAATCAAGGCTGAGTAACCTACAGGGCTGTCTTCTTAATTCCTAATCCACACAAGCACTCGGTCTGAAGCACAGGGTGTGGATGTGCTGTCTCCAGCAAAACCCAACAAGAGCAGGCCTTTGAGGTCATGAGCAGATGGCTGGAAATTAGAGCAGCCCCGAGGCTAAGGAAATTCAGAGGCAGTAGGAAGTTTCAGCTGAGCAAGAATAAGGTCCAACACTCTGCCAACAGCAGCCATACAAAATGCAGAAGTTGTACTACGAGGATGTTTGCGCCCCACAGCATTTGCCATCTCAGCAAGCAGCTTGTTAGAAGGGAAAAGTATGAAGGTGATGATATTTTGTACCAGCTTTCCCCACACACACTTTTGTAGCAATGATATATGAAATTCATTTTTGTTAGGACATTATTGATAATATTCTGCAAGGGTATCTCATCATGCTATGAAGTGGGGAGAGGCTATCATGAAAAGGGAATTTATTATCCCTGCTAAAGTTGTCCCCAAAGTGCCTAGAGTAATCTTTTTAAGATGCAAACTAGATAAGAAAGTGTGAGCGTGTGCTTTTCTGCTTATGCTGTAATGGACTTTTGCTCTATCCTTCAGCACAGGTATGTGTTATCTTCATACCTCTGCCATGTTATGAACCTAACTTTGGGCAATACCAAGTGAGGCCAAAGCTAAATATCAGTGCTATCTCAGTGTACGTAACACTGCTGTAGTGCCTTGTCAAGCTCAGCCTGGGTCTCCTCATCTCTACTTAGTCTCAATGTCCTTCTACTCTTGTTCTCCAACACTGTTTATCTTTTCAGAGCTTGGTCTGTGTTAGGAGTTGGGAGTGAGGGGAATGGTGGCAGTGGTGCGGTGTGAATAGGTCCCAGGCTAGAGGGCCTGGGAGAAGGTTAAGGAAAAGGGGTCAACCTCTTCAGGCCATTCATGCACTACATGCTCCCACCATTCACATTGTCTGACCTACCTTCTCTCATCACCTCATCCCTCAAGTTCATCAAATTTTATGCTGGCCTCCACAACCAGACAACTTTGGTTGCTTTGTGGGTTTGGCCCTGGTTCAGATCTCCCAGAAATCAAGGTGAGAGAAGGAGAGATGTTCCTCCCTTTACTCCTGTGGACCTTGAAATATGATTTAGAAGAGAGCTGTGGGGACCAGACTATTGTATCATTTCAATTGCTGTTGATTTGCCTCCTTGTAATTCCGCATTTATTAAAGAGCTAAATATAATGAAAGTTTTGTCTTTAAGATGAGGGAAATTTTGTTTGGTACATTTGCCACAAAGCACCATTTTCCATCATCCCCTCTAACAGGCAGGGTTAGCCTGGACCTTGGTGAAAGATATGAGCTGCAGGCTGGGAATGCCAGATTTTCCACACAATGCCCACAAAGTTTCTGAGACTGATTATGTCGTAGCTTGTTTTTAACAAATGTCCAAATGGAAAAAATCAAGCTGTCGGTCCACATACTGAGCCCTTCTTTGCAAAACAGAGGACCTTTATGAGGAAGCCAGCATTCACAGTACAGTATCGTAGGTGTCCAGTGACTTGTATGATGGCCACACAGATTACCCCAAAGCTTCCCCTAGGGAAAATCATGCCAAAAATTATGGTTTCCATCTTCAAGACTCATTCAACTCATAAGTTTTTAATTTTATAAATGAACATATGGTTTAATTTGAAGTCATGGTATGGATCCTAGCTTGTTGACTGGCCATTTTAAGAAAGCATTGGTAACATATGTGGGATAGAGGAGTTTTGTTTGGTTAAAGGTTTTTACAGAGGCGTCTGGGGGTTTTTTTGTTGTGTATCTTTTTCCCCACAAGTGCTGCAACACAAGCTGGATGGATTAAAGTGCCTCAGTCATGTCATGTTTTATATTGTCACGAACTGTCACAATGATTGGTGTTTAAAAAGGATGCGAAGAAATGTTTATGTGGAAAACTAATCATTGTTTTGTATTCTTAATGCCACTTTGCATGGCATATCCTACCCTGGTTTTGTGGTGGAAAGATGGTGGGTTGTTTTGCTTTTTGCTGTCTAGCACTTACAGTTGGTCTGACCCCGTTCCTGCTGAAACCTTTGGGCATTTTATCACCCTTGTGAGCAGGCCTGGAGCCAATATGTCTACAAATGCAGTAACAGAAGCCACAAGTCTATGATGAGCTCTGAGCAAAAGGAATTCCATCTCCATATATGAGACCTTGCTCAGATGCAAAATGTCAGCATTAAGCCAGATTTTGTGCAGAGCAGCTAAATAAAAGCAAAGCTTCTTTAATTTTGAGGTATTGCTTTAATACTACAGTGTCAGCTGCTGTTTTTCAGAGTCTAGGAAGTACATCTGGACTGTTGGTATGGTTCTCCTTGCTAGACAGTGGCATTCATGTCTAGTTCCACCTTCTTTCCCTGAAGAAAAGGTTTCTACTTTCCCCTCTGTGGATGCAAGGTTTAAGAGCCAGCAGACCTCTGGGCCTATACTGGACTTGAAGAAAATCTAAAGCAGATATATTCTTATTCATAAGAAAAAGTGTAATTAACTGCATTTTTTCTCACATGCCAATCTGATTCCAAACTGGATGTGCTCCATTTTAAAGAAAGGCAAGGGGGTGTTTTGAAAATAGCTAGAGTAACCATATTCATCCCAGACTGAGAGCTCTCATCAGAGACCCAGTACCCCACAAAAAGCCAAAATATTTTCCCAGTGTTGGTCCTTCATCCATCTCACCTGCTTAACCATGCCAGCAAATCCCCTTACCAGAGGATGCGGGAGAAGTCTCTCAGCCTTTGGAGGGTGGTTTCTCTTTATAGCACTTGGCTGGAGAGGGTGATACTTGCTCTAAAAGCTTTTTTACAGAGGGTTTTTAGGGTCCCTGGGGTGTGAGGAAACAGGAGATGCGACTTCTGAGCACAGAGGAACAACAACAATTGCACACAGCTTCTGCCTTCTATCACAAGGGAAAAGAAAAATAATTGTGCTCAACTTTCACGTATCTTCTACCTTCTGGCTTTCTGTAAACAGGTCTCCAAGCAGTGGAGAAGGCTGAATTTAAAATGGAGTTAAAAGCCATGCCCCAGAGTGTATTTAAGCCTTGTTACTTATCCTTGTGAAGACCTGTGCTTTGTAACATGTAAGAGGCAGTGGGCATCCTATTGGCCTCTGTCTTCCCCCATGGTATCCTACATTAAGGGGATATGGATTCGGAAATGTGCTGGTTTGTATCTGGGAAAGAAGTACAAATTGAAATGATACCTTCATCAAGCACAGAGAGGTCAGACTAGCCAGAGAGTTAATGTCCAGGATTACTGGAAACATTACTTAACATAATGGCTTTCTAAAACCCACTTATCAAAAGATAAATGCCTGCAGCCAAGGCATTGCCAAAAATTAGACTCCAACACTACTGCATCCTGGTGTGAGATAGCAGTGGGACAACAATCGTGAGAACAATCTGGTAGTGAGGAAAATCCAGGTCACAGCCATGCAGGTTGATTTCTTCAGCCAGGCTGAAGCCTTCTTTGGCAAAACAAAAAGAGAGTGAGCATACATTAAAAATTTTAGAATCACAGACTAGTTTGGGTTGGAAGGGACCTTAAGGATCATCTAGTTCCAACCCTCCTGCCATGGGCAGGGGGACCCTCCACTACACAAGGTTGACCAAAGTCCCATCCAACCTGGCCTTGAACAGTTAACAGCTTCTCTGTGCAGCCCGTTCCAGTACTTCACAATAAAGACTTTCTTCCTTATGTCTAATCTACATCTTCCCTCCCTCAGCTTAAGGACATTCCCTCTTTTCCTATCACTACATGTCCTTGTGAGCAGTCTCTTTCCATCGCTCTTGAAGGCCCCTTTTAGGTACTGGAAGGCTGCTCTGAGGTCTCCCCAGAGACTTCTCCAGGCTGAACAAGCCCAGCTCTCTCAGTGTGTCTCCACAGGAGAGGTGCTCCAGTCCTCTGATCATCTTTATGGCCCTCCTCTGGACTTACTCCAGCAGGTCCATGTCTGTCTTTTCTGGGAAACCAAGAGCTGGACACAGTACACAGGTGGTGGCAGGAAAATGGAGTAGAGGGGTAAATTCACCTCACCTGACCTGTTGGTCACACTGGTTTTGCTACAGCCGAGGACACAGTCGGTTTTCTGGGCTGCAAGTGCACATTGCCATGTCATGTTGAGCTTCTCATCCACCAAAATCCCCAAGTCCTTCTCCTCAGGGCTTCTCTCAATCCATTCTCCATCCAGCCTGTGACTGTGCTTGGAATTGCCCTGACCCATGTGCAGGACACAGACTCACAGAACGATAGGTGACCTTGCTCTTAACCTTGTTGAACTTCATGCAGTTCACATGAAAGTACCTCTCAAGCCTGTTAAGATCCTTCTGGATAGCATCTCTTCCCTCCAGCACGTTGACTGCACTGCATAGCTTGGTGTTTTTTGGCAAACTTGCTGATGGTGAACTCAATACCACTGTTAATGTCATCAAGAAAATTGTTAAATATGGCTGATCCCAGCACTGATACCCAAAGAACACCACTTGTCACTGGTCTCCACTTGGACATCAAGCCATTGACTGCAACTCTTCGATTGATATCTGCATATTTCTTACTCTGTTCAGCAGCATTTCTTCATAACAACTTCCTAATCCAGCTGAAAATTTACATTTTTTGCAGGAATTCTTTCTCACTATCCATCTTGTCATGGAGTAATTCTTTATACCCACTAAGGAATTTTTTATATATATACATTGATATTATTTTGCTCTTATCTGGGGTTTAGATTTCTGTATGCATGTGTAAACATTATGCTTAATAGCCCAGACTGAAATTCTGCACCCCAGAAACAGGAAAAATAATGTTCCAGCTACCTTCAGTCCTCTGCCACACCTCTTCAGTGGCACTGCACATGTAGTCAAAACTTCTGCTCAGCATGCTTTATTCACTCCTTGCTCTGCCTTTACTTCCAGGGACATAAACCTGTTGCAGATCTCCTGTCCCCAAACTGAAATAATTTTAATTTACTAACAAATCAGTTTTGCAGCTTTACAATGTCTATGGTATGTTTACTCCTAGTCTGGCTGTTAAAAGGAATTTGTAGGAACAGCACAATGGAGGAAAGAGAGGTTCCTTGCTTCATCAGAAGCAGGTAAGAGCTATGGACCCAGATTTTCCTTTATGCATCACTCTAAGGATGTTACACAGATGGGAATATCATACTGCTTGTGGGCATAGTGTCAAATACAGAGCGCTGTATTGAAGAGGTATGTAATAATGTTAGCAATAAGGGACACAGTATAGGTAAGGCAGAGTTTTGTAGTTCTCTTTTTAAAGCACAATGTGAAATGAATGAAGAGTTTTTAAAGGAGAACATTTTTTTTTAGTAATCTTGTTAACAATATAATTTTTACTATTAACAGTAGTAATTAATCATTATGTACAAATACCTAGGAAACTATCAAAAGCCATAGTGGGTAAATAAGAGGATTATGTAGTTCAAGACTCTGTTCCAGCAGCGGGCATGAAATGCTACCTAGGAAAGACGATGCTCCTCATAATTGCTCTCTCATCTGCCTAACATTTTAAACCTAGAGTTGAACTAAGGTGTCCGAAGTTTCTTTGTGTTTGATAAACCTCAATAGATTTCTGCTGCACAAATTTGTCCATTCTTCTTTCCCTTTTAAATTTTTAGCATTCATAACATTCTTTGGCTACATGTTGCACATCTGTTCTGTTTTGTGGACTGCCTCTTTTTCCTTTATTCCCGGCCTCCTTTCTTGTCCTGTAATTCTTATGCCAATTATGTTCATGTTACAACACTATCAGGTAGTAACCAGGTAACTAGTATCAGGTAGAGTAGAAGGAGCAAGACAAGTTGTGACTTTATGGTATCCTCTAAAAAAAATTGTCCCCAGCTCAAGAGCAACATTGACTGTGGTACATAGACAGGAAGCACATCAGCTGTACACAAATTTCAGATTACAAGAGTCTTAAAGGTGCCAAAAATTCGGTAGTTAAAATTCACTCACCAGAGTCTTTTAATCAAATGACAGCATCGGTTATGGAGATGGTCCTAATACTAGAGAGGTTTGCACAGCATTTAAGAAAATCATAAGGAGCTGTAAATCATTCTGTAACATAGGTTCATGGGCAATAGTGTTCCTTGATTTAAATATCTAAGCCTCAAAAAACAGAGACACAATCTATCTTGTTGATGTTGAAGTCACAAAAGATAGTTTAAACTTCCAGAGTTCTCTTCCACCAAAGCACCGCACTAAGTATAAACCAAGGAGAAACCCCACAGTATACTGTGATATGGGAATGAGTTGTCCCGAATAGAAGGTATTCAGGTGGCTGTAGGAACACCTGGTGCTCAGAACCTTTCATAAGAGTGCCTTTATATATAAGCTGCATTCCCTTTTTAACGAACAAAACCGTCAGCAAAGACAGGACCTGAAATTCCACTTCATTCAGACTAACACCCAATTTGCCTATTATGTTACAGATTTCTCCCACATTTATGATTCAATTTAGGAGATAATGTCAATGAAATTGAACGTTGTGACTGGATAATAGACAGCTGCTGAAAGATAAATGCTGAAGAGAAGAGATATATTTTCAGTGGAAAAACCTATTTTTTAATAATGAAAGTTCGGTTCCTTTACAGGTATTACTATTATAGCAACTGAGATGCTATTATTTGTGCAATGCAATAAATTAGTTTCCTCTACCCATGACAAGTGAAAAGAAGATTTTTTGCTTTTATACTTCATTGTATTCAATCGAAAACCTACATTCTTGTTAGCCAAAAGATGGAGCGAGTCGGGGAGGACTCAGCTCTCCAGATATCTTTATAATCAACCTGTTCCGTCTCCTTTTATAATTACCTAAACATCGGTCACATAGATCAACATCTTTAACTATCTGGACCAGACGATCATTCAGAACTGCAGAAATGTTCAGTGCAGGGTCTGGTCAGGATTTTTTTCTGGCTAACACTGATTTTATATGGTATAATTGCTACGAAGATTGCATTAAAGGAAAATTAAGATTAAAGCATCCAAAGTTCCAGTCTTTAAAAAAAAAAAGCTCTGTAAAACAATCCAGACCCATTATGCATATGCTATGTACCACAAGACTGTGTTTATTTTTGCATTATAACTACTTGACTTCACACTGCTCCTTGCCACTCTACTCCTTTCCCTCTCTCCTTCTCTTACCTGTGTTCCCTTTCTCCCCCCTCCTCCCAGTCTAATTTATCATTCCATCTTTGTTTCCTTTCCTTTTTCCTCATCCTTTAGTGTTTGCTGCAGCAGACACAAGGAATGTCTCCGGGGTCTCAGTTCTCATGAGTAGACACTATGACAGCCAACCAGTGAACTGTCAGATCCACATTAGCTTCTGCCTCCCTCTTTCAGATGTACTCAGTCGCTTTATTGCTATACCAAAAAAAAAATAAAATCCAGCCATCAGTTAGGAATTTCAAGAGAATGCATGATGTTTAGTGTCTTATGCAGGTGAATCTCACAGACAGACTCTAACATGTCTTGGGGAACCAGTGATTATTTGTTTGTTTTTTAAGGCTGGGCAAAGGCAAATGGCATCGCAGTCATTATATATGAATAGAGGAAGCTGTTGTTACAAATGCATGCACACACAAGGAAGCACGCCAGCTAACAGCACACCCAATGCCAGGTCTGATCTGCAGGACAGGCTTCCAGAGTGACTGCTTTTGTAGGTGTATTCATAACAGATGTTTTACTGTTGTCCTCACAGGCACCACTTCTTGTGTGGTGGGTAACAGGTCACCCATGGACATTATCTACTTTGTTGTGAAAACCATCTTGGAGGTAGCATAACAAATTTCAAGCTGCCTAAACTCACCAGGATTTGACCATAAATTTGAACATCTTGGAATCATGCATGTCAGGCCACATGCAAATGGTCCATACTGACAGCAGGGGAGATGGTTATGGTCAGGCTACTGATGTTCAGTTTGTGGGACATGATGCATCATGTCTCCGAAGCCCATGATTGTTAGTCATAAGCAAAGATGGAGTTATATGCTCCATGACTATACTAAGGGCAGGGTTTCCCTGGGTGGACTCTGGATCCATTTGTCTCAAAGATAGACCCAACACAGTTGGGATTCTGTTCCTCCGGGCAGCTGCAATGGGCACAAGGCTATCGCATACAGCAGGTAGACACAACAAAGCAGCTAAATAGGCTGTGTTACACCTCCTGCAGCAATGAACTTCCCAGTGCAGAAAATGCTATGCCCAGGAGCTGTACAAACCCATCATATGTACTGTCTCTCTTTGAGGTGGTATTTGCTTACAAAATGCCACGAGGCCACACCTGTAAATGAGCAGTTCTCTAGGAGATGACCTTCACCTGCTAGCTCATTAGGTAAAGTCATGACATAACAAAAATGAGCTTGGCAGAAATTTTCCAGATTTCTGGCCCACTTTCTGGTATCAGTCAAGGTAGCATGGTCAGGAAGATGACTTGGTCTTCCTTGCCTATCAGGATTCCTCCTGTTATTTTACCTTTCTTTCTCAACCTCTCTTGCAACATCTTGGTTTAGAGGAATGTGAGCAATATGCATTTTGTTGTATGGTGGGTCTTGCTGTCAGTGCATTGCAGCCACTGAAGGTACACTGGGACGGCTAGACAGCTCATATTAGGATGGTCACCAAAGGTTTAACAGTAGGTGACATTCCAAAGCCAGCCTGTTTTACGTGCCACATAGATGCACCCAGATGTCCTAGGGATACCCTAGGGATCTCAAGCATTGACATAGAGGAATCACTCCAAAATTGGGACTGTTTGACTGGGGCAGTGCTTGAGAGGGCACCTAGGAATCAGGAGAAGTTTGGGGCTTAAAAATGTAATGGGCAGAGCCGAGCACAGCTGCTAGCCATTATGCCTCCATTCCCTAAGTATAGCCACACATTTTTCCAGTATGCTGGTGTTCCACTATTGTAATAGCTGCGCGTGGAATTTCATCAACAGAAACTATTGGAAATACTGCCTGAACTGCCACTTCACACAGGCAGTTACTGAAATATTTCCAGGCATGCCACAAGGTGAAATAATTAACTGTAGCAGTAATGATTTTCACGGTAAGTAGTAGTACGAGTACCCTGCAACAGCTTCTGTTGCTTTCGAATTCCCCACACAATGGGAAAGTTCTTTTTGGTATGGCCTTGACTTCACAATAGCTACCATCATACCTCAAAGACCACATAGATGTATGTTTGCCTTCTTAGCCAACCAAACAGAAGTGCTATATGCCTGATGGCAGATCTAGACTGACCAAAAGGCAAAAAGAGAGACTGTATCTGTTTACATCCTTTTGCTTGTGTAAGGTTTACTTGGCCCCACTGGGATCGTTATTATTTGTTCTTTGCGAATGTTTCAATGCAAAGACAAACTGCAGAACAAATCATTTCCTACCAAAACACAATACAGCCTTTTCTGAATTACATTATTGTTATTGTTGTTGTTGTTAAAAGTTGTATCACATCTTGAAAAAGTACACTTCAGTGTATCTCAGTAGCCAGCAGGCTTATGGACAGACTGATAAGCTTTCAGTAAAAAGTCATAAAGTACATAATCAAGTAAATCAATGGAAAGCTTGTTGTTTTCATCAATTTTGCATAAGAAGCCAGCTATAATACAGGTATTTCATTGGTGGCTGTATCCAGGGGGTGTCATATGCTGTGAACAGAATACAATATGTAAATTCAGATTTTTAAAATCTACTGTACTTCCCCCCCCTCAATAGGGATTACAAGGGATTTGTTTACCCAATGTGTTTACATACTTTGACCATCTTTAATGATCATATAATTTCATATGGATATAATATACTTAAAACATCTATGAAAATATTCTGAATCTTCTGAGAAGTAAAACAATGTATAATTTACTAAAGAACAGCAAAGGTAAGTTGCCATCTTTGTCAGAGTCTAAAAATGATTACTAAAAATGTGTCTTTTGAGACTTCAAGCACCCTTGACAGTAAAGGGGCGTGATGGTTTCATTTTTTCTTCAGTGAAATAAGAGCAAATGATTCTATGGGGAATATTTTTAATTCAGTGCTGCCTATTCTGTTACCTAAACCAATAGTGCTTTATAATGCAAGGAAATCAAGATATTCATGGGAAATATTTTTTTTTAATAAAGTTTTCCATGAAGAAACAGAACAATGGGAAATGCATAATTCATGTGTTTCACAGAGAAAGGGACACATTTCATTTACTTGTAAGAGTAAAAGAGAGTATGTGTTGTAAAGTAGTCTGTGTAACCTTTCATCAAATTCAGTGTTATTAAAAGATGGTGAGAATAAGTGATACAAGGCTCAGGAAAGAAAAGAACTGCAACAGTACAGAAAAAAAACCCTTTTGATGCCTGGTATAGAAAAAGCAGAAAACTAGAGGATGTGGTTTAGAAGGTTCTATATGAAATATTTTCTGTCAGTGAGAACAGTGAGTTCATTTTTAGAAATGTGCAAAGTGATATTGTTGCTTATCCACTTCATTATATTAGTTGCAAAATATTTTGAAGGGAGGCATTTTTTTTCAACATGTAAAGAATCTGATTCTTTCGATTCTTTTATATTATATGTTTACGTACTAAATTTACTGGATTTACAATTGCTTCTTGAATCTGTATTGGTTTAACTTCTGATCGAATAACAGAATAAATTAAGCTGGAAGGGAGCTCTGGAGATCAGATGATATCACCTGCTTGAAGCAGGGCTATCTTCTAAGTTAGAACAGGTTGCTCAGTGATTTGGTCAGATGAGTTTGAAACTTTCCATGTACGGAGATTCCACAGCCTCTATGGCAAAACCATGATGGTGTCATTTTAATAATCCAAGACATATCTTTTTTATAACTCTTTGGGGTTTGTGCTTGAATTTCAATTTAAAATCCTGTTCACATGCCACCTAGACCTGTACAAGTCCTGAATTTCTTGATCCCAGGCCAGTATGTTGACAGTATTTCAGATATTGTCAGCATTTAATGACGTGTATGTGAAAGACATATGAACAGACAAAGAATTTAATACCCTTAGGACGCATTCCATCTGTATTGCTGAGTATATTTATTATTTATTGAAAACATTTATAGATATGAATGGAACTATACTGAGTATGCATAGTAACTCCTATGGACAAAGTACATTAAGTCCTTTCCCTCTTCTTGAAGTAGCAACTAAAGTTTAATTTCAATCAACAATTTGCCAGAAAATGGTCACTTTACCTCTTTTTTATTTTTTATTTCCCCTAAAAGAAAGCGAAAAATCCCACTTTTCTCCAAGATAAAGAATCAATAAATGCTACATGTCTGTTGAGGATTACAAGTCCCTCAATCAATTAAACATTCTTTAAATTCCCTTAAATTAACTAACTTTTGTCTTACTAATTTGTAAGTGATGGAGACAACTCTAGGCTAATCATAGAATCGTAGAATTATAGAATGTGTCTCCTACAAACAGGTAATGCGGTCTGAGTCCTCTTTCATTTGCTGCAGTTGACCAAGGTTACTCTGCTCACCACTCAAGAAAGAACTGAACTTGGAGGTGGTGGGTTTGTTTTTTCTGGTTTGGGCTTGGTTTGGGGGTTGTATTTTTTAATTTTAAACTTGCTCTGTTATTGTGAATTTCTAATGTTTTTCCTGTCACTCGAATAGCCAGAATATGTGATGTTATCCATTGTGACAATGTTATTAATTCACTGTAACAATAAACCATGACTATCTGTAGCTTGCATGCTGCATGCTGAAATTCATACGATTACATTAGTTAATAATGGGGGATTTTATCTGCCTGCCTTTGCTGTTTTTTTCAAACAGCTCTTCATAAAAATTTTAAGTGTTTCCTACTCCATTACAAGTCATAATTCTTGTAGGTGCGTCTGTTTCCTTATCATACATGGCCTAATGAATGGTCTGCCCTCTCTGCCTCTCTTTTTTTAATGACTGCAACTACTGCTTGAACTCTCTATTCACATACTATTGACAAAGCACATACAACTATAAAATCTCTTAAAAATTAAGCACTGTCCATATGAGTTTAGCTATTGACACTAGCATGGTCCATTCTGCTAAGTAGACATTTGGGTTTTGTATCTTTCTGAATGTATTCAGAAAAACGTTGACTCAACCAAAACCTTTGCTTTAGTTTCTTGAAGGATAGTTTTGCTTTATTTTCACTGCAGCGACTACAGAAACTATACACCCTGGCTTGTATCAAAGGAAGAAGTTCCTTTTTAGTGGTGCAACAGCAGTGAATTTGAAAGAAGTGGCCTCACAATTGCTCTGAATTGCCCTCCATTAATTTCAGCTAAGGATCATAGATTTCCATCTGAGATTTCCTGGGCAAAATAGGTCCCAAGAGCCATACAGCTGTCTTACCTAAAACATATGCAACCGACCAAGGCTTGTGTTCTTGAACAATATGTTAATTCTCATTAAGTACAGTACATGTCAAACATGTCAGATCTATTGTGCAGATTATCAGTTTAGTAAGATGATTTGCATGCAAGGTTTAGCATAATACAAACAAGCAAACATTTGCCATCTGAAAAACGCAACACTTCAAGGATCTACAATGAAGTCTCCAAGTCAGCAAGGAAAGAAGGTGCTTTGTGCCACGCTTTGTCAGCCTGACCCATCTCTTTGTGAAGCCACTTGCAAGATTCTATTGGTTTCAATTGCAGATGACTACCAGTGCATCTCCTTCCACAAGAGGAATGTGAGCCAGTAGTGATATGTTCCTTCCAACACAAAGGTATCAATATGCCATATCAAAATGCAAAAACATCTGTCTGAGCATAGAGGCCATTCTTATTAGGAAAAGTGTGTTAATCTTTCTGCTGTTGGTTTTTGTTTTATTTTCTCAGTGAATATATTGTCATTTTCAACAAAAAGAAAGTATATAGAGCAATATTTCCTACAATTGCTCTGAAGGAATCACAGAATCACAGAATCTTAGGGGTTGGAAGGGACCTCAAGAGATCATCGGGTCCAACCCCCCTGCCAAAGCAGGCTCCCTAGGACATATCACTCAGATAGGCGTCCAGACGGGTCTTGAATATCTCCAGAGAAGGAGACTCCACCACCTCCCTGGGCAGCCTGTGCCAGGGCTCCGTCACCCTCACTGTGAAAAAGTTCTTCTGCATGTTGGTGCGGAACTTCCTATGCTCCAGCTTACAGCCATTGCCCCTTGTCCTGTCCCCACAGACCACTGAAAAGGGGCTAGCCAATTCCCCCTGCATCCATGTCTAAGATACTTATAAACACTAATTAGGTCCCCCCTAAGTCTTCTTTTTTCCAGGCTGAACAGCAGCTCACTCAGCCTTTCCTCATAGGGGAGATGTTCCAGACCCCTAATCAACTTCATAGCCCTTCTCTGGACTCTCTCCAGGAGATCCCTGTCTTTTTTATACCAGGGAGCCCAGAACTGGACACAGTACTCCAGGTGGGGCCTGACCAACGCAGAGTAGAGGGGAAGGATCACTTCCTTTGACCTGCTGGACGCACTCTTCCTGATGCATCCCAGGATCCCATTGGCTCTTTTGGCCACCAGGGCACACTGCTGGCTCATAGCCAACCTGTCATCTACCAGGACCCCCAGGTCCTTCTCCACAGAGCTCCTTTCCAACAGGTCATCCCCCAGCCTGTACTGATACAGTTGGTTATTCCTCCCCAGGTGCAAGACTTTACACTTGCACTTGTTGAATTTCATTAGATTTCTCCCAGCCCAGCTCTCCAGCCTGTCCAGGTCTCTCTGGATGGCAGCGCAGGACTCACATAGAGAACCCAAAAATTCAGAAGAAGATTACCTAGGCAACCTTCATATTCTGCCAAATGACATTAATGTGGCAAACAGTAAATGCCACTATGCACTCCAGCAAAAACTTAATACAGTACTGATTATTACAACTCCATGAGGAGGGGAAAACTGTATGCTAAATTATATTCTTCACTGTAAATTTCAGTAAGATTTATAGTCCTTTTCCTATAGTTTATCCAGAACAGATGATCATGATTATACAATGATGAAGACCTAGGCACTAAAAATATTTTAACTGCTATTTATATTCCAGTTTAACAATTCAATTATACCTTCAGCTATCCCATGTATTAATTATGCCACAGCTTCTTCTCCTTACAAGCCTTTGAGTGATGGCACAATAAGAATGCAGCCTGTCAGGCTGCTTTATACTCACTTGGGTTTGGAGAAAGATGGAAGGGGGGTGTATACTTAATAAAACAGACCAGCTCCTTGAATTTAGGTAAAGTTTTACACCTCTTCTGCTCATATAATCCTTTTGATGAACTCTCTGGAAATAAGGGGCTGCAAAATCAGGGGGAGGAGTGGGTACCATTTCTGCACAGTGGAACCACTGCTGATACTGCTGTTGGTAGAGAATGGCCTCTGTCCTTCACCTCTGTGCTGTGTGATCTGCAGGCAGGGATTCATGTATGGAGCTGGGTAAAGCGAAAAGAAAACCAATACCTCTCTAGGTATGCCATAACTAAAGTGACTTATTTCTCTAGGGAAAAAAAAAACCAAAACATATATACATACATAAATTTAGCAGGAGCTGGAATAAAAGTGCATGGGAATGGAGAAGGCATATTCATTTTTTATTGTCTTCCACTACCAGAAAGCCATTCCTTTCACTCTTTAGTGCTTTAGTACAAGTGGACATGCCATTTATCTTCTGAAGCCTCTTTTTGCTACAGAGAGGTTTCTTGGTTGGTGTTCAGGTTCCCTTGACAATTTGATTATTCTTTGTGTTAGGTCAGGTATATTTAGATCCTTGATCTTTGGGCAAATCATGATCAAGTGCAGGACCTCTGTCAATTCAGCAGCTTACCTCTGTCTGTTTAAGCAGTGACTGTATCCACATATCCGCAAAGTCGTGGCATGTCACTTTGCTTCCATGTTTTCACTTGCTCAGCGTATCCTCTCCTGTTACCTAAATTTAGATTCAGTAGCGATTCTTTCTGCAACTTGTACTGCTGACGGGGTAGACTGTTCTATGATTATATTCTCTCTGATGTGCTGAATACTGCACAAGACAGAGAGGCCATTAATGTATTAAACTTAACAAGACAACAATTAATGGCAAACATCACTCTCTGGATGTGTTTCAAGCGTACATTTAAAATATGAATGTAAATTCTTTTGCAATCTGAACTCTTCTCTAAATTTCCTAATTGAGATTAAGAGCTACTAATGATATTGACCTGATCTCAAGCCCACTCATGCCAGGATTAATTTTGTAAAGAGATGAGCACTCTGGACCCAATTCTGCAGCGCTTCTTATGCACATACCTAAGTTTAAGCCACATGAAGACCATTCTTGTGCTCTCATGTTGAACACCTACACAGCTGTTTTGCTGGAGCTGGGCAGAAAACCCTTTCAGTGTTTTTTCACCAACCACAATTTCATTTTCTTATCCAATATTTTGTTGCTTGGCTTCCAGGTAAGACATTTAGACCAGACTCCCCTCTAAATTTTCCTTCCCTTTATGTCTGTTTAGCTAAAGCTCCATTTTTTTTAAACTGCTGCAACTGCTGCTATGCCAAACAATGTGTTTTGGATTAGTTTGACACTATTTAAAATTGACTTCTTTTCAGCAAGTTAGGAGAAACCTAAAGATGCCATGTTGAAAACTAAGTAGGGATTTTGCATCACGTTTAAGTTAGATGCACATATCCAAACGAGCTTCTTGACTTTCCCTATTATTGGACATCACTTGAACTGCATCCGCCCTGAAGTGGGATCGTACAAGGAGAAAGGAATCACAGACCCACTGTGTCTGTGTGTTTTCTCTTGAGTATGGGGCATATGTGGTGTAATAAATTTAAACCTAACTCTCCTTACTGACATTTAAGGTTGGTCAAGTTATTTCGAGTTTGCCATGATTATTAATGTGCATCTGCCCATTACCATAATCAAACTGAAGAAGCTCAAATGGTGTCAATCTGTAGCTGCTGGATCATGCACCTCATAAAACACTTTTGAGACCTTGACAAGTCCATGCAAGTTTCTTGTATGCACAAGTCTCAGCTTAGATTAATAAATCACGTAATCATGTATCATGTAATAGCATCACAAACAGGTGGCCAAACAGCACAAGCCCAGCTGTACAGAGCCTGATCTAGTGAAATGTAGTGTATCTGAGGTCTGTTTTATGAATCCTCTTGCTTGACTGCAAACACAGTTCTGCACCTAGAAATGCATTGCTGGCCTTCTCCTTCCTACAACAAAGAAGGGTGAAGACCACAGTGCTGAAAATCAGTTTGGGAAAGTTTGTTGCAACAAAAATGCGTTCTTATTTGAGAGTGGCTAGCATCCTCTGCCCAACCCAAAACCACAGAGGCAGAGTGAAAAATAAGTCTCTCTTTCTAAAGCCGTAATGAAGAGCTGTATTAACAAGACAATTAAAAGAAACTTGTTTGGCTGCTTGTTTTTTCCAAGGAAGATCAAATATTTTCCTCAGTTTCAGCCCTTTCCACTCTCTATGCTTAAAGTCTCCAAGGTGATGGGAGTTCCTTGGTCCCATGGGGGAATCCTGTTCTCCCTCAGGGAGGTACAGTGGGGATGGTGCCCACCCATGGCATGAGATATGCAACCTCTGTCCTCACAGCACTGCAACAAGGAGCCCAGAAAGCTAATCTAATACCTTCCTGTTTGTGTGCAATTTCTTTCTCTTTCTACAGAAACAGAGTGACAATATCATCCTTGCAAAGATAAGAAAGCATCAGGCTAAAGCTTGACCTTTACTTCCATGCTGTCATTTTATTGTGACTATGTATTAATGAGTAGCAAGATCCCAAAGAGCAGGAGATCTGGACCTTTTATTTTCTTGTTATGGGTTAATTGTTTACTATATATCAAATTCTGTAGACTAACTCTCTTGCTGGGAAATTTCTTGGCACAAACGTGTGTGCATGCGTGTGCACACACATACATGTGTGTGCACACACAGATGCGTGTGCACGTGTGTGTTGAACAGCGATGTTTTAACAGTGTGTTTGCTGGAGCAAATGGTGTGTGCACAGTTCCAAAGCAGATGCAAGATATCCATATGCTGTCCTTTTTTATGTCTTAAACCAGATTTACTGCGAAAATATGTGCAGTGTGTGAGCTTATCTATTTATCGCTACTGGGTCTTGGATTTTTTTCCTTGCTTTACTTGTTTGTGAGCCTCCTGGTAGAAGATTCATTAGCATTTACTGAGTTGATAAACAGTTCCTATTCTCCAGCTCTGTCATCATTTTCTATTACATTTTTTTGAATCAATTATTTTTATTCCTTGATATCTAGCCTTGTAAAAACAGCTTTGAATAACCAGCATGTTAAAATGAAACACCCATTAGAAAACATTTGAAAAGTATTTTTCCCCTGGGCTTTGATGGGTTTTCTCACTATCCTAAGCAAACATATTGGAATTGAGTCCTTTATCTCTAGACTGCCCAACAGGTAGATCCAGATGTGCCCATCTATCTGTCTGTCTGTCTATCTAGCTACCTAACTCGATGTATCTTCTCTGTGCTTACTGAAACATTTTTTCCTGGACATTTTATTTTCTTGGCAGAAATTTTCAACATCTGAAACAAAGTGAATAAATGCTTGAATATGCTGTTATCCAAAACTCTCCTCAAAAAGGGCAGACTTTTGGAAGTTTTATTTAAATGCTCAGATTCTTGGTACTTCATATTCTCTGAAAAAGAAGAGCGAGTGAAAAATGAACAAGTCATGGATTTTCAGAGCTCTAATGACTTATACTAATGTATTCCTTCATCTAAATACAGATTTCTATTTAAAATTCAGTATGCAGGGGTATTATGAATTCTAGTTTAATAGATTCCGAATAATTGCCCTTTAGAAATGATGAATAGCTGTTAAAACCACTGATAAGAATATACTATTTCTCCCCTAACAATGGCCCTTCCACATTAACTGTATCATATATGCCTGAAATTAGTTTATTAATTTTTTTTATTGATATGCAAACTACAAGCTGATGGCAGATGGCAAATAACCCCTTCACCAAACCCTCCCCAAAAACCCCCTTGTCTCTGCTACTGTTCTTGTAGGGGGACAAAAAAGAAAGATAAGAAGATAGCTTTTATATTGAAGGCAGGCCACTGAAATGCAGATGATGCCATCCTCTCTTGTACTCAGTTTTCAGATTTACTGGCATAAAAAGAATGAGATATAAGGTTGAATTAATGACCACATTTTGCACAACTGCAATTCAAGATGCTTTTTCTGTGCTGTTCATGCTATCTCTAACTGCCTTTTAAAACAATCATTCTAGACTTGTTTTTTCATTAAAAAGAGGGGCATCCAGAAATACTGAAATTAAAAATGCATTATTCATATATTCAACATAGGACTGACCTGACAAAATTTTCACTTAACAGAGATGGTGGTTTCTTCATAGAATAGGAAGTCCTTGGAAAACAGCAAGCAAAATAGATTAAATGCATCTACAGGTGAATTTGCAGTTATTTATACAATGTAATATTGGAAGTTTCTAAACCTGTCTGTGTTTTGTGTGCCACAGACACCTGCTGTACTTACATGCAGCACTTGGGAAAATTGAGGCAAAACCTGAATCCATTAGAAAACTAAAACATCCAGCTTTTTCTTTAAAAACTGGGGGTGCATAAGTGTGAAGTATTATCTCAAATACTTAAGGAGACATACAAAGATATTTGACAGCGACACAAGTGGTTTTGTCAAATAATGAGGTAATGCTCATCATAAAAGAGTGCTATATGTACACCAATGCTTTTTCTCTACATAATGGTTGGGTTCTATCAAGCTTTTAGATCACAAGCAGAAATAAATGCTTCCTGGGTGAAAAAGTACATATATAATTAAATTGCATTAAGAAACATTAGTATTTCCCATTATGAGCATATTGCACAATGTAACATCCTCGTACCAGTGCTTGCTTACCCTTTCTGTCCATATGTGACTGCAGGTAATTGTGTACAGAGACGGCATCTCATCTAAATGTTTGCTGCTGGAAAAATATATGACAGTGTCTTTATTGGCTAAAGCTATCAGTAAAAGGAAACCTCTTCATTCTTTCCTAGAGGCTAGAAAGTTACTGTAAGAACTGTTTTACTTTCCTCATTTTCATCTTTCCTACCTACAAGCAACTTAGATTTGCTTTCTGATTAATTTTCCTTTGGCAAAGTTAGCAACACCACAAGAAGTCCTAAAAGCGGGTTAAAGCAGTTTTATGTCTTAAGCATAGTTGTGTCTATAATGCTTGGCTCTGGTCCTTTTAGCCTTTTATTTTTATCTATAGGAGCAGGGCAGTTACCCCCCTCTCAGGGCCTTTTCTTTCTCCCTCTGGGGTAGGCTGCCTTCTCCACACACCACTGGTACCCAGAAAAGAATGGGTCTTCTGTTTGTCTGGCTGCCTGCATATTGCATCCATTGCTCCATTCAGCCTGTCTTTTCAGGTCTGCTAGCTGCTGTACAACTTTGCTTTTGTGCTCTACTGCCAGGGGTTTTCTGAAGCCAGACACTTTTTGAAAAGAGGGTATATTTGCATAAACAATACCATGTGAGGAGGTCTGCTGGAAACAAAATCAAAATTCAGCTGAGCAAATCTTCCTGAACAACTCATTTCTTGCAACCAACACCTCCTATCGTTACCATCTGTGTAGTAAATTATGGCCGAAAACGTGTGCAGCTCTTTCTTTTAGCTTGCTCTTGTATACAGATTCATCATATCAGCTGAAGTATATTTTGTTTACAAATTTAGGCTGAACAGAGACCCTTAAACAGAATTTGGTATATGGAATGAGAAAAATATGGTTGTGTTAAATAAGGAACAGAAGGCTAGCCATGCATCAGATATCTTGCAACCCAGATTGGATTTGTACTGAAGGCTCATCAAAATGCATATCAGAAACAAGATCTACCCATCAGCTTGCTGAGACTTCAGGTCAGTGATGGTAGGGCAGCTTTATCAGAATAGAGCAGGGAAAGGAAGGCTTACGACAGTGGCTGATAGCCGAAGGAATCATTCTAGAAATACGTGTGCTTAGAAACAAATCTTTAGTGGCTTAAAATATTGGCTATACTGAGCGCATGTGTATGTGTACACACACAAATGCAAACATATGTATACATGAGCGAATTCATGTCTATTCCCATGCACAAGCAAATACACGGATTGTGCTATGTCCTCTACGTGCATTTAGAGTATCTTACCCATGGGAATAAAAATAATTAGGCTAACTCTGCATGGGCAGGCAAACCATAAGTAGCCACACGGAAAAAAGGAGGAATGCAGTTTCATAAGCCACTGCTCAAATCTCCCACCTATTTGCATTTTTTATTCAAATATGTAGCTAGGTAACACATCTCTCACTATTCCATTAAATTGCAATCTTAATTTTGCTTTCTTGCTCGGATGCTTTGGATATAATTAATAACAATATTCAAAATGTGTCTCCCCTACAGCATTAGATCTGTAAGCACAGTATCTTCTGTTTTGAGCTGCCTATTACACCACGCTCCCCTGTCAGAAAAATTATGCCCATGGATGTGTTCAGCGTACAAAGATACCACAAATGAGGGAGTCTCCCTCTATCCTGCTGCTTTGATCACTGCCCACTTTCCAAGCCCTGGGGCCAAGTGCATTGGAAGAAGCCAGATTGCCCCCGAGCATTGACTCCATATACGGGTTAAAACAATGTGCATAGGGAATTTTTTTGTGGCCTTCATTTATTGATCTAGTTTCTTCCCACACAGAACCCAGCACAGCTGAACAGTTTGAACAGAAGGTCTCATATTGCACCTTGTCACCTACAACCAGGGGTGCTATCAAACAGCTTCCCAGGTACCTCCCAAGTGTCTGAAGAAGCCCCTCATGAGACAGACTTCATTTGTCATGGGGCTCCTGTCAGGGTGCACCTCAGCTCAAGAAGGTACCCAAATGGCAGCAGAAAACGGTAAGGAAATACATTCACTCCATATAATTTCCAAGTGCCCTATAGGATGTGGAGCTTTATTATGATGATCAGAGGGCTGGAGCACCTCTCCTCTGAAGACAGGCTGAGAGAGTTGGGCTTGTTCAGCCTGGAGAAGACTCCAGGAATACCTTAGAGCAGCCTTCAAGTACCTGAAGGGGCCTACATGAAAGCTGGGGAGGGACTGTAAGGGTATGTAGCAATAGGACTAGGGGCAATGGTTTTAAACTAGAGCAGGGTAGGTTTAGATTAGTCATTAGGAATAACTTGTTCAATATGAGGGTGGTGAAACACTGGAACAAGTTGCCCGGAGAGGAGGTAGATGCCCCATCCCAGGAGACATTCAAGGTCAGCTTTGATGGGGCTCAGAGCAATCTGATCTAGTTAAAGATGTCCCTGCTTTACTGCAAGGGGATTTCACTAGATGACCTTTAAAGGTCTCTTCCAACCTAATGCATCCTATGATTCTATGATTATTCTTACCTGGAATGTAAAGTGGCCCATTTCATATAACACTGGAAAATGAAGGTCAGTGAAGGTCCCATTAAGGAACTGGTTTTATTAACTTCTTTTACCAGATTTCAGTTTGGGGCATTTGCCATTTGTTACATGAAAAAATAAACCTTACTCCAGAAATAACACACATAAACCATATCCATTAGAGTTTAATAGGTGTGATAGAGATAGAAATGCCCCCTACACAATATCTGTAAATATGACTTTATTATTATATTTCACTGTCCATAATAAATCTTTCATTCCTCAATTAATTGTATGGCAATACCTCTTATTCAACCCTCTCCCAGTATTAACTTACAACACAAGTGACTATATCAAGCAAAAGAGAAAACGATAATAAAAATAACCAGAATTTTGTGCTTGGCCAATAAAATAAAAAATAACTGCTATGACATTGTCATAAAATAGTTAGTTATGTGCCGTAACACTTCCAGGAGGAGCACCCAGCACACAAGAATTGTTATCAGTTATACCACAGTTAAGGAAGGCTGCTGCTTTAGCCATAACTGTATTAATGTGCTCACTGTAGTTGCATTTGTCCTTAAGAAGAGTAAATAAAAGCACCATGGGGAATCTGGAAGGAGGTAGGGCCTGCTGAAAGTAGCTGCAGATTAAAAGTGGGTATTGATGGAGGTGGGAATTTGAATATGAAGTGCATTAGAGGTCTGGATGAGACGCAAGGTCAAATTGAATTCAGATGAGGGTCAGAAACTGGCCCTGAGTGTTCTTCTACAGGTAGCCTGGGACACAGGCACAGGAAGTCATGCTCTATCTACTCAAGCAGACCCTCAAGCAGCAGAAAGCACGTTTGTCACCCAGCAACATCAGCTCCTGTTTTTGTGGTGAAGTGAGTCTCTCCCAAGCTCAGTCTTCTCTGCATGTCCATGTTTAACCCGACAAGTTCAAGCAAGGTCCTTCATCTCTCCGAAAGTCAAATGTCAGCCCATTGTCAATCTCATCCAGCACACTGTTCCTGGGTGGTACTCTTATATGTCTTCTAGTGTGGTCTGAAACAGGTCTACCAATTTCACTGGTCCCTTTAGTAGGAGAAAAACTGTTCCAACCTCATGGATCCCTCAGTATATCAGGATATCAAGCCTCAAATCACTACATTAGTCTCACTGAAGGCAATACCTCTGGTTGCAGAAAGGGCATAAGTAGGGAAACACAGGAGAAACTTGCATTTCAACATTAACCAGTATCACTTCACCAGTCCAAAATATTATATGTACCCACATTTTTAAGACCAGTTAGTTTCATGGTGACCAGGTTGCTTCTTTAAGATGACCCACAAAGGAAGAATGTTTCTAGAACAAATCTCAGGAATATGTCAGTCTGAAAGCAGAACTTGCACTTGAAGGATAAGCAATTATGCATCTTACAGTTAATTAGCTCCATCTATGTTAGCATTTATGTTAAGCTGTATGTTAACCTCTTTGCTCTTCTGTGGGTTTTCTCTATGTTACCCTCTCCACCCTGATGGGGGTGGGAGGGGGGTGGGGGGGGAAGGAAAAAAACAAACAAACAAACAAAAAAACCCCAAGAAATTCACAGAAGAAACAGTGCTTGTTTCAGAGAGACATTGCCCAATTAACATTAGCTGTGCACTCACTATAGTACAAGAAAAACTAGAGGGGGGGAGACACTTGAAGGTAGTAGAGAAAGAATGAACTCCATGCTGTCTGCAGAAAGGGTTTTTCATGGAATCTGCAAAATATTTTGGAAGGGGGTTTGCACGGCTGGATTTTGTAATCCTCATAACTTGGAAATCAGTAAGATAAATGGAGGAGAACTGAACAGCTAGTGGCCTCAGTCTTGATGATTCCAGGATAAATCCTTTTAATAAACATGAAACTGCAGCAGAGCAGAAACTCAAAGTCCTACTTTTGATTTAAAGATGTTTACCTCTGCATCTGCTACACTTCTCGAATTTTATTCTCCTCCAATCTTTTTAGTATTATCTCTCTGGCTACCCGTACGATTAATTGGGTTTTGCATTTATTTTTCAATAACGAAGCATGTGTGTATGTACATAACGTGTTAATATATGCAGATAGTGGGAACATACATATAGTTTTGCTTTGTTTTGACTCCCAAGAAGACTTAATGGAAAATTACTGTCATCCTATAGTCATTTTGTTCATGCTTAAAACATGCTGGTTTCTGAATGGGAAATTCATATTTGTGAAACACACAAAGGGAAAGGGAAAGAAGGGAAATGGCAGTCAGAGAAAACTTACAGATAGATTTTGCCTGTGATGGTGGTGCCAAAGGAATTGTTTAGAAGAAATGAAACAAACTGCACCTTTTTTTCACAGCATTAGGACTCCTTCACTAGTTAATCCATCAGATTGAGGGTTTGACAAGGCTTGGTTTATGTAATAAATGTTTGATTAATTTATACATTTATACAATATAACAACGAGAATTTGGAAGTTCAAGATTTAATATCCAGGCTTCCCTTGATATACACAGGGGAAAAAACCCCAACATTTAGATCTCTCATCTATATTCCAATTAATTGTTCTTTATCTGTGCATTAATATTACAGATGTCTCAAGAATAATTAAAACAGATAAGCAATTTATAAAAATCTTCACATTTCATGCTAATTATCATAATGTAATGTTACATTTCTATTAGCAGCTTTTGTTCCCTCCCCCCACCCTTTACTTCTGGCAACCCTGGGGCCTTAGCCAGTCAGCATGTTATAAATCTTTATTAAAATACGACACGAAGCTAAGAAGCTTGCAACCAAGCAAATTGGACAGTGATGGAGGTCTTCTTTCTTTACCAACAGCCAGCCTGTCTTTGAATATGAAAACAATGTTTTTTCACAACTTCTCACTGTGAAGGCTAAGGGGTTCTCAGGACAGAGGGTTGCGAACATGGTCTTTGAAGGGTTACAGCCATGCCCTAAGAAAGGCAAAGGAGACCAAGTTAGTCCTAGGATCTTGTTAGAAACATAAGTCATGGGCCCAGAGAGGAACTACAGGGTCAACATACCTACTACTACTATATCATACAATTATAGTCACAGGCAATGAGGTGTCAACTGAAAATGAGTTGGCTTGTTTGTTCCCACCATTCCTAAGCAAGATTATTATGGGGATTTAAGAACAAACATTCTAAGGGGAATTCTTACTGCTGTTTAATGTTCAAACCATCAAGTCAGAGAATGCTATGTGATATTACACAAGCTCTCCCACACCTCCATTCCAGCCACCAGTAGAACCAAACATAGTCAAGCTAAAAGGCATGGTTGTTGTAATCAGTTTGGAATAATAAATTAAAACAGGTTCAAAACCCTGATCTTGTGAACAGTTTACATTGATAAAGAGGTTTCCTTTTCCAAAATGTGAAACTTTATATCAGTGACATTATGTACGTGATCAAGTGTTTAAAGGAACAGGATAAACTTGTCCGATGTATTATCTAGAAAGAACAACATGATAAGCTCCAATGGTGGCAATACAAATGTCCAGCACATTAGCACGTGCACATGTAGAGGCACACACAGGTGCTCAACCCCTTCTACTCTGTCACTGCATTGAAAAGCAAGGAATACAAGTGTGCTATTAGTTGCATCTCTCAGCAGGCTCTTCCACTCAGCTCTCTGAGCAGTAATTTGTGTCATAATACAGATAATGTACTTCCATATGTTTCAAAAATACAGTCATCTAAGCTTTCAGAAATAATAATGTAGTTTAGGTTTCATTTTGTTTTTATTCCTGAAATAGACTTTGATACAACGCGGTGGAAATGAGATATTAAATAAAAATCTTGCTCCAGTGCCAAGTCCTGAAACCTTGTTTTAAGGAGAAGCATGCATATATGCATCTCCTCAGCTGCTAGCCATTCTATTGATTCAGAGCTGCAACAGTGTATTTTTTTTTTAATATTACTTAATTTATTTTTATTTATTGCAACATTGATAGCATTCAAACTGCATTAGATAATGTACTAGATAAGATACCTTTTTAAAACCTCTTACTGAGATCCTATTGGGACTGGCATGTAATTGAAAACACTTAATGGAATATTTCAGGGCATATTGCCAGGGAATGAACAAGAGAATCACATTTCATTTTAAAATACCATACAAAAATCACTTAAAATGATCGTAGCTGTTGTTTAGTGTAGAAAAGGATAGGTATTATAATTTAGATAGACTTTCTTTCTTTCTGAAATTATTTTCTCCCTTTGTTACATTTGACAACTCACACACTGTCTTTTCAGAAATGCCTGACATTCCTCTTAATTAAGAAGTGAGGGGCGACAAGCAGTGCATTTCTAAAAGATTGCTGACTCTGTTGGGTGTGTTTTCAGACTTGAGGCCAAATCCCCAGTTTGTTCGCTCTCTCGGGAAGAAATATCCGTGCTTACAAGTTCTGCCTTGACCTATTCTATGATGGTACAAAGCCAAATAGTAACACTTTTAGTTAGGGCTTGGCTTGCACTGCCCTTACTTCTGCTAGGCCATAATAATATTTAGGTCTCTGAGGGCTCAAAACTGTTAAGTTCTGAGGTTTCTGATGACAATGTAGCAAGATCCAGCCAAGGCAGTTTTCAAGCTGGAGGTCTTATTTCCTGGGTGTTTGCACAGCCCCAGACAAAAGGAGGTGTCCTTCTCCATCTGTTATAAGTAAACTGAGGAACAGAGTACTTAAGTGGGCATTCCTGAAGTCACATGACAGCCTACCCAGAAAGCTGGGAACAGCAGCTGACCTGCCTCAACCCATTATCCTATGGACTACGGGAGGTCTCTGGCAGACAGCTGAAACCCATACACATTCATACTGCAAATTCACCACTGAAACTCTCCCTTGAGCATTTTTGAACAAGGAAAATCTTTGCACAAGCAAAACTGTTTGTGCAAGGATAAAATGTTTCTACCAAGACTGTCCTAGATAGGAGGAGCACTAAAAAACAGCTGACATAAAAATAATCTCTAAGTTAAATGAATATAATCAAGGAAACTCATGTAAAGTGTAAAATTTCAAAACATGACTGTCTCTACACACAGAGGTAAGTATGTAATAATTTGCCAATTCAGGCTAGGCCAACCTCATACCAGGAAGAGTGTCTTCATATATGTTAAGTTTCAAAGGAAATACGGAAATGTTTTGTTGTACCTTTGCAACTTCAGCAGCCTTGAGCACTCAAACCCTTCTACCCTAATTTCATAGACTAAACATTGTTTCATTGTTTAATTGCTACTTACATTATACCTCTAATTAAAGCTAAAAGTGCTCATGCCACAAAGATGTGTCACCCAGCTCCACTGCATTCTAACGGAAGGTCTTTTTTTTTTTTTTTTTTGTGGCCTTGCATTAAAAATCAGGGCCAAATCCAAATAGAAATATTGAATACAAAATTCCTCCAAACACACTGTTTTGACTTGTGGCTCCAGATTAGGGTCCTGTTTGTAACTAAGTCTTTTAGAGGGATGTCTTAACATTGATTAACCAACATCTTAAAGGGTATATCTCATCCCTTGTCTGTAATCCTGGTCCTGGATTTAGGGCACAGGGATGTGACCACATATTATCACCATATAGAATCATAGAATCATAGAATCGTAGGGGTTGGAAGGGACCTCAAGAGATCATCGGGTCCAACCCCCCTGCCAAAGCAGGCTCCCTAGGACATATCACTCAGATAGGTGTCCAGACGGGTCTTGAATATCTCCAGAGAAGGAGACTCCACCACCTCCCTGGGCAGCCTGTTCCAGGGCTCTGTCACCCTCACTGTGAAAAAGTTCTTCCGCATGTTGGTGCGGAACTTCCTGTGCTCCAACTTGCAGCCGTTGCCCCTTGTCCTGTCCCCACAGACCACTGAAAAGGGGCTGGCTGATTCCCCCTGCATCCCCTGCTTAAGATAATTATAGACTTTAATTAGGTCCCCCCTTAGTCTTCTCAAGGCCGAAGAGTCCCAACTTACTCAGCCTATCCTCATACGGGAGATGCTCCAGGCCCCTAATCATCTTTGTAGCCCTTCTTTGGACTCTCTCCAGGAGATCCCTGTCCTTTTTAAACCAAGGAGCCCAGAAATGGACACAATACTCCAGGTGGGGCCTGACCAGGGCAGAGTAGAGGGGGAGGATCACTTCCTTTGACCTGCTGGCTACACTCCTCCAGATGCACCCCAGGATCCCATTGGCTCTCCTAGCCACCATGGAACACTGCTGGCTCATGGCCAACCTGTCATCTACCAGGACCCCCAGGTCCTACTCCACTGAGCTCTTCTCCAGCAGGTCATCCCCCAGCCTGTACTGATACAAATGGGTGTTCCTCCCCAGGTGCAAGACTTTACACTTGCTTGCAAGACTTTACACTTGCTTATGTCAATGTCCATTTTCCTGCAGATTTGAGAACCACATTAGTAGGTAAGTCATTCATAAATGTGCAGCATTGACAACAAAATATAGCAAATATTCTGAGAACTAGCTCACCCTTTCTACTTATCACTATCTACAAGAGTCTGTGCTGCTATCAGCCAATACTCACAGGAAGATTTTTCCTACTGGGTGCTCAGAAAAGATGAGTCTCACTGGTGCTGTTCTATCTTCTGTTCTTTTCTTTTGAGTCCATTGGAATGATGACCCTAAATTTAGAAATTGAGATGGCTTATCAGCTTGATTCCTGTTTTGCCATGGTCAGCCCCAGCCATTCTTGATGCTGAGAGATCTCATCTTACAGAGGTAAGTGGAACATGGAAAGACCTTGTGTTGACCAGAAGTCTCCATCCCAGAATGGCGATCAGAAATCAGCATGCTCAGAGTTCAGCCTGAGACAAATAAGTTAAATATGTAAGCTATCGGCATTTATGGTTTTGCCACTGAAGGTGTGGGGGGAATTTACCAATTGCCTGAGAAGCACTGGCCATTTGATTTATTCAAAATCAAATCATGGTCTTCCTAGCTAATAAAAGCAAACCAATGTTAGACATCACTAATAATTAATGTCTCTTTCAGAATACATCCAAACCTCTCAAATAAAACAATTGTCTAGATCATATTCTATCTGCCTCTTGCAAATACCATGCACATTCTTACCAAATGCTCCTGCCATTGGCTTCTGAGGAAAAGTGATCAAGATTGAACAACACACAGCATATGTTCACATCTGGGACATGTCAAAAGCAGGTTTTGAACCAGGGCATAGCACAGAGATGCGTAAAGCATCACTGATAAATATCTTCCTTATGGCTATGACTTAAAGCCTGGGTTGGACCTTGATTGTTGGCATTTGACAAAGTCACAGGTGCCAATGACCTATTTCTGTTTATGGTGACGAGCTGATGTGGATGTTGCCTTGGAGGACACACTTCATATATCCTCTGGTATCTGAGGTGATGAATGCAGGCAGGATACAAGAAATAAGTAATCAGTGTGGTGAACTTGCCATGCAATTTCACATACCCATCATGGGGGAAGGGGCTTGCAAGGGTATACATGCAGTGCTGCTTGCCAATAGACACAGATTGTTTAACAGTCACCTCCAGGCAGTAAAACCGGTTGCCAGTTCAAGTGCCAGGTAATTTTATAGGATAATCATTAACCTCACTGAAGTTATTAGAGACTAGCTACTGGGAGACTTGTGAAGTGTGAATTATCACTATCCGTCTGACCGAGATGGATAACTAATCCCCTCAAACATTTTATGCTGAGCTGAAGATTATCCCTCTTTTTAGATATTAGAAAAATCTTCAGAAAGGATCAAATTACATACAATTTTTACAGTTGTGACAGAGCATTTACAAGATTTATCTCCCATTTCTCCATCACCCACCCACCTCCCTTCATATCCACCCATCTTTCCAACAATATGTTAGTAAAACGGAGTTCTGTCTCAACCCTCTCAGTTACTGCCTTCTTCTTAGTACATCACAAGCAGTGAAGTAGTGATGTGAATCTCATATTTTCCATGGAAAACACTTCTGAAGATGATAGCAGAGCTAACACCATGTGCTCAGGCAGTCAGCACAGCTCTTTCAAGGTCCTACAGTCTCCCCTCTTCCTCCTCCCCACCCAAAGTAAAATTTGTTGTGTTGAAGATATTGACACTATTTTTTTCCTTCTTATCAAACTATTGCTGAACTACCACTGCAAGGCAGTGCAGTTACCTTCCTCTCCTTCCCACCACTTTCATCTAACCTTGCCTCTAATATTGAACTTTCAGTAACCTGTACAATGCCAATATGATACATTACAAGGCCACATCCTGTGAAGGAAAGTCTGAGCAAACAAGTTCTTCTTCATCTCCCAGGGCCAATTTGCTTAAAGAAATCATCATATGTACATAGCACTGAAAAGAAATGGAGGTTAACCAGAAGGGAAGAAATGAAGAAAAGCTGTAACCAAATTTCTGGAGGATGTCTTCAGTCTTCTTGAAAAGGGAAATGATAAGGTAACACCACAGCATGCCCTCTTGCATATGGTATTCCTGACCATGTCTTAGCCTTCTCCTAACACACAGCCCTGTGTTTACACACCCTTGCTCCCTAAGTGTCTGGCAGTCATCTGTGAGGAACATACAGAACTTGCAATCTCCAGCAATTGCAGAAACATGGAGTCAATACCTGCAGAGACACCAATGTACTTGTTCAAAGCCCCAGCTGATGATGTTCCCACCATTAAGCTCCTGCCATGTACCTGCATCCATACATACCAGTGTTAACTGTGCAGATGGAGAGATGGCTTCCTGATGTGACTTACCACCATTTCCAATGCATGGCAAGTGAGTGTCAGCCAGGACAGAAAGCAGTACATTTCAGAAGTCCGTCCTTTGTTGATTTATTACCCAACTCATGGCTGCTTCCTTTTCTCCCTTCCACATGTTCTCTTTTGAAACAGTGCATTTCTATTGGCATGCTTTGAAAACATGTTCCCTTGATTATCTTGCCCTTTTCTCTCCTGTTCTCAGAGCTTTGTGACTGTCTTTCTTTACCCCCAAGAGACAAAAATGTACTGTGCTGTTGTCTGCCTCTTCAGGGAACAGTTACATGTTAGTGTACACAGGTTTACATTCCACGTATTGTTGGTTTTCTCCCTACCCACCCTATTTCTTGATGCAAGATCAGGAAATATATTCTTCAAGGTCCATACAAAGGCAAAAAAACCCTATGTATATTTATGTTGCACCAAAAGGCCTGAATCTATGTGACAGTAAGGTTGGAGAAAATGCAACCGCCCAGATTCCCACCACAGAGACACTTTCAGTATTTCACCTGTAATCCCATGGGGATTTTTTTTGTGTCCTGACTTTGCCTAAGCACACTCTGCTTTTGTGCCAGTACTAGACACCTTGATTATTTCAGAAGCTAATAGACGAGGACACTTGTACCACTGCATTTTCTTTTATGGAGCATCTGGTATCTTTGCTTTCTTTTCTATTTTATTCTTAAAGCTCCCAATACACTGACTGCCTTTTCTCCTTTTACACTCTACAATATAAAGGAAACAAGGTTTTGTTACCAATTTGCTTTCTTTTATTGAGGTTCTGGTGATATTGTTTGTAATCCAAGAGAATGCTGGACAGTATCGTTAAAGAGAGGATTTTAAAATACTCTTTTATATTGATAGGGTTACTTAATTCATTCAACTTCTTGAGCATTCTACCAGTCAAAAGTGAAAATTAAAACAAATTTGCAAATTATTAGTGTTTATTTAGATAGAAGGGAAAATAAACCATTGCAATCTCTGTATATAAAGGCTGATAAGGAATCCATGCATGTAGCTATAGATTCTGCTTAATCACAGTCCAGAGACCATTGCACATCCAAAGCTATGTTATTAATTTCATAAAGCGTAAGGCTGAGATGTGGGAATTCTTTTCCCTGGTTCCTTTCCTGGATTTTATTAATCCAAGGCATGGCTTGAGTAAACAATCTTTTCCTTTTGTTTTATTGCATTCATTTTGTCCAGCTGGTGGGTTTTTTAGCTTGTTCACTCTCTGGAGTGAAGTTGCATGTATTCATACAGTGCTTGGTACACTGCGGCTCTTAGCTCAGGGAAAAGCCTCTAAATAATTTCTACATAAGTACTACCCAAAGAAAGAATTCAAGCCATCAAGTTTTGTCCTGCCTGGCTGGTAAAAGGTGTGAGACTTGTTGTGTCTTAAATCTTGGAGGACACAACTATGTGTTTGCATTGGTAAGGAAAACATCAAACCATAGCTGCATTGTGCTGACTGGGAGGAAAGGGTACGGAAGGTCAGTCTAGACAGGAAAAATGGGTGAGAACAATTGCTTCTCAGGTCTTTGCCTCAAAAGTTACTCTGCCAATGGACTGATGTTCTCCTATGAGACAAGGAGTCTCTTTCACCCTTAAAGGTGCCACCTGCAGCAGAATTTTTTTTCTCCTCAGTTAAGTAACAAAGTATCCTGAAAATATATTCAATCAAACTAATAATGCCTGATACTCAGGTTTTATATACCTTGCTTTTGGAAGGGAAGGTCTCCGGGGAAATTTATTTATTTAATTTATACATTGCTTTCCAAGATCAATTTTTAGATTAATTTAAAATAAATTACAATAACTATTTCAGGGTGACATGCCAGCTATATCAACGGTAGCACAACAGCAGCAACTTCCTCATCAATAAATAAGGCCAATCTGGGTCTTCTAGGTTATTTTACTCCTTGTAGAAGTCTACTCCAACACACCCACCCTCTAATAGGTAGTACCATTTTTCTGATCTGGTAGCCTTTTGGCTTCTACTTGTTATTATGTTGGTATTATCCCCAACTTTAAAAAAAAATCTTGACAGTACTGTTTCCTCTCCAAATATATTTAAGTGAGAAGTCACATCACCTTCTCTGCCTTTTTTTTTTTTTTGCCAGACTGAAATAAATCATGTGATTTCATTCAGATTTGATCACCATTCGTGCAAAACATTTTCTAGTAGCCCTTCTTCATTCCAACTTGGGTCACTCCCACTTAAAAATTAAATCTTAGGAGAGGCTGCAGACCATCAGATGCAGTTTTCCTCATGGTACAATAGTCTGCCGTGCTCACAGTACAACAGCACAGATATTTTTCATATAGGAAGTTACTTTGGGGAATTAGCTGTTTGAGTGCTACTTCATCTTGTTTAAAAGTTCATTCTTGTTTATTCTATAATGAAGTTTCTTTTTTTTTCCCAGTCCCAGGCTTCATTTCCTAAAAAAAAATGCATACATTGTTATTATATTATTATATTTTTTACAAGAATCAAATCTAGCTGCTGTATTGTTTTCCAGACTCCCACTTTACTGGGTGGGAATCACTGCTTTCTAGCCACATTTAACCACTATAAACTTAGAAGCAGCTGTAAACTTGGTACAATTATCTGATACTCTCTTGATTACCAGTTATTTCCTCTGCTGTTTGGATGTGTTACAGAGCCCCAGAAACCTGTCTACTTGTCTTCACTCCAAGGAAAAGGTTTAAAATCACCACAGTTGATGGCACAGCAATGTCCTATAGAGATATGGTGCATCCAAAATACCAAGGGTGAAGCCAGACTCTTACTCAGGATCAGTGGGATGAGCAGGGATTTGAGAACATGAAAAAGTAGAATAAAGATATTTGTTTTCTTCCTTTACATACAGAGAATCTGATTTGAGGCCTGTGCTTACCTGGGGACCTGGAAAGCAAAGTCCCAAGAGCTGCACTCAGTCAAACTATTTGGGTCAACAGCACCTTGCATGAGTAAATAGGGATTTTCAGAGTATTCATGATCTAGGCCTATTTAATTACTCCACTCTGTACACATCTTGCTCATGAAAGTCTTCAATTTTACTCTAAGTCTTAAATGAGACTCTAACCCCTATTACAACCAATGATGAGTAAGGGTTTTTTCCCTGGAATAAAATATGCCCTTCTGTGTTTATTTCAAGGAAATGTATCCATTTTTGGTTCTTTGGTTTCCTTGATTTCATTTCCTGAGATGCAAATCTGCTCTGGACACCCTGCCATAGAGTTATTTTTTTCTCTTTTTTTTTTCTTTCCTTTTTCTAGTCTTCATTTATTGCTACAGTCCAGGCTCAGGTTCATCAATTTTTAGCCTGAGTGGATTTATTTTTAAAAAAAACTACACCAAGAAAATATTACCTTCCTCCTGTTGTGTTTATCTAAATATGATAGTGTCTCTTTCCTATGAAAAGCTTTTGCCAAGAGGCTGTTAATCTAACCCTGTGTCATTATATCTTTCATGGAAATCCATGATGTGTAGAGGTCTTTGCCATCTGCTTCCATCAGGAGGGTTATCTCAGTGTCTAGACACTACAGTGATAGACATTTAGAGTTGCTGATAGACAGGTGGGCTTTGGAGAGCTTGCGTTTAATCCTCTTCAGATGTGGATAGATGTTTTCCTGCAGTGTGGGATGAAGTTCAGGACTGTATTTCAAACAAATTTGTCCTGGAGTGTAAACGGGACAACTTTAGTTAACAGTAAACTCTAACAGGTCTGAGGGGGTAAATGTGGGATTAAATAATTTTGACATAGGATATGTTTATCTTCTGGGTTTTAACACAAATTAAAATTCTTCAAGCAGAGTAAAAAAAGTATTCGTATACTTTTGTGGTAATGGCTTCCTTCAAAGAAAACTGTTGGAAAAAACATAAAAGCGCAAAATAGAAAGGGAGTGTGTGCCTATATGCACATGAAACTTTTATCACTGACACTTTAAAATAAATATTATAGAGAATATATTTAAATCTTGCTAGCTGCTTGCCATTTGTTTATTTTGGCACAATTCTGTTCTCAGAAAAAAGACAATAAGGCAAACAAACATACTCCTGCCCCCTGTTGCATTCTGGTTCTCATGTGCGAGCACAATGCAGCAATGTTTGGGTCTTGAACAGCAGAAAGCAGCGTCTGTTCTGAAAACCTGCCTTCGTGGAAACTTTTAAAACTACTAGACATTCCTTCACTGTGAGGTGTATGTCCTTCGGCAGCACTCCTGGTGTTCCTGCAGTCCCCAGCGTACAGAAAGCATTCTTCCCTGCGAGGTTCATAGATGCTGAAAGTGCTTTAACCTTACAGGAAGACCTCCCTATCCTGATGCTGGTTCTTCATCTGTGCCCTTCTCTGGCTGCTCTGAGCATAGGTCTTGGCCACTCCGCACCACCTCAACCACCTCACTTGCAAGCCTCCCTGGGCAGACTCACACTGTTCTTACCCTGGCTTCTGCTCTTCCCCAGCTGTCCTGTAAATTGACTTTGGTTACAGCAGTCAATACAGCTAGGGTACCCACAACTCCCCTTCAGGAGAACTAGTTCATCAAGGGGAATTCCTCAGGGAAGAAGTATGGGACTGATCGTATTTTTATTATTTACCAAGAAAAAATTATGAACATGAAGGATATTTAGCAATTAGCACGGACAGGAAGCACTGCCAATATGGAAGAGAAAGGAAGGAAGGAAGGA
>VZTU01005496.1:3299-21255 GCA_013400835.1 Zapornia atra
CGGCTCACGGGCTCAGGAGCCCCACCGCTGCCCCGCGTTAGCTTCCCCACGGCTGGTTTCAGCTCCCCACACGCTGAATTTCGGAAGCCGGCGTTTCTCTTGCCGTATCGGCCCCCGATTACACGTCCCTATCGCCCGCCCGGAGCTGCCGGGCACGCTGGCGTGCATCTTTCCAACACTCTCTCAGGCTAAACTACTTCTTTCTTTCCTCCTCGGCTGGAGTTTGGCAGGTTTGTGGGCGCTCCTAAACCTTTCCCCTCTTGCGAGCTGGAGTACACCTGTAGCGAGGGTGGGAGTTTGACCCCTGTGAGCTCTTTGTTGTGCCTAATAGGCTAAATTCATTGGTTTGCTTTCATAGAGCGCTTCCAAACGCACGGTGTTATTATTATTTTTCAATAACATTAGCTTATTATTAGAGCAGCTGGTAGCCCGAGCTGTAGTGAAGTGCCTGGCAAAGGATTCTATCGTAAAACACTGGTTTCTAAGTTTATAGTTTCTAATTTGGCTGTGAAAGTGTGATTCTGGATGGAACTTGGCACCCGAATGCTCAGCTGGAGAGTAAACGTTTTATAATAAAAACACTGGTTTAGTGAGTTTGCTATTTTAAGTTAAAAGAAAATTAACGAAGTTTTTTTTATTAGTTTGGGAAGCTTAGCAAGGTCCTGTACTTTTTGAAAATTAAATGTTATGGTTTCGGTAAGGGTAGAATATGTTCTGACTTATTTTTTAATTCTTTGGTCTCCCCACCCTCTCCCCACTGGTGGTGGGGAATTAGTGTGCCAATATTTTGCAAGCATAACCCACCCTTTGTGCTTTGGGCACCAGGGTTGCTCTTGCAGGAGCACCAGACCTAGATCTCACCCCGTAGCAGGGGTTCTTACTACCCTTAGCCACGAAGACGAGTTTAAAAGGCAACCTATTCTGATTTGCTAAGAGACTAGATAAAACTTATCTCATCTGCATGCACGCCATTTGTCATCCGAGCTATTTTCAATGTACTTTAATGACTCAATTTTTTATTTTTTTTGCTCCTTTTTAATCCTCTTAGCCTTGCAGTGGTTACGTAGCCCTGGAAGAGTGATCAGAACAGCAGACAAGGAAGTCCTAGAGCAAACAAAGAAGGAGTTGGGTGGTTACATGCTCGTCCCGGACTGCTAAAATGACTAGTCCCTGTCCCAGGATGTGAAGGCGAGAACTAGTCTCGCTACAGAGCTCCTGGGCAGGCTTGGATGTCCCAGAAAGAGCAGGTAAATACCTCTCAAGTGCAAAGAGCTACTACCTAAAACTCATCAAGTAATGCGGATGCGTAAGCTTCCCCTCCCTCGTGTGATGAAACCAGAGCTGATATGGATGGAGGCTGCTGGCTGTCCAGGGTCCAAGTTTTCCTGTTTGAGCAATCATCTTTAGCTTTTCTTCTAAGGAGCTGAGCAGTGCCCAAGGTTCCTTTTTCCAGAGAAATGGACCTTAACACTCTGGTGTCACTGCCTTGTACGGAATGTATCACGTGGTTTTAAGGTTCAGTGCTAGGAAAGGGGACCATTGCTCTTTGGTGTCTTCCACTACTGGCTTCTTTGTATTTACAAGCTCTTAAAATATTGCTAGCCCCTGGACAAGGGTCAGAAATCCTTAAGTGATGTCCCCACATCCCAGGCTGCTTGTGCTCTCCTACCTTCCGACCCATTCTTTCACCTTTTCTGCTGCCCAGTGGACAGCCAAAGAACAAGGGCTGAGAGCGCTCTAATCCATCAGATTCTGCAATGGGATCCTCACTGTATGAAGGTAAATTATATTCAGTGTTCTTGGAGTAGACCAGGCAGCTTTTTAACCAAGAGAGCTTTTCAGTGGGAAAGAGATCTCTGAATATTTTTACATTTAAATTCTATTGAAATTTTACACTGACAATGGACACATTGGTTCACTTCTTAGGGCTGTCCAGCAGACTTAGAGGATTTTTTCCTGGAATAAATACATTTTAACATCCACTCTAATTTTGTTCAAGGATGATTCCTAACCATAAACCATAACAGGTTGTTTTTCTAGTCATGAGTGCTAGACAGGTCCCAAAAAATCTGTGCAATGTCAAAGACAAGGTCTTTGATTTCACTGGATGAGATTGTGGTTTGGAAACCTGTAGCAGGCACTTCAGGATTTTTAAGTGCACACAGGGAAGCTGCAAAGAAGACCAGAGTTAAATAGAATCATGAAATCATAGAATGCGTTAGGTTGGAAGGGACCTTTAGAGGTCACCTAGTCCAACCCCCCTGCAGTGAGCAGGGACATCTTCACTAGATCAGGTCACTCAGAGCCCCATCAAGCCTGACTTTGAATATCTCCAGGGATGGGGCCTCCACTACATCTCTGGGCAACCTGTTCCAGTGATCCACTACCCTCATATTGAAGAACTTTTTCCTAATATCCAACCCAAATCTCCTCTTTTCTAGTTTAAAATCATTACCCCTCATCCTATTGCTACCTGCCCTCATGAACAGTTTTTCCCCAGCTTGCTTATAGGCCCCTTTATGTACTGGAAGGCTGCTATAAGGTCCCCCCAGAGACTTCTCCAATGTCTGGGCCATTCCATCTGAAAAAAAAGCTAAGCATAAGTCTTTACTGTTTGCCTTCTAATTATAATTACTTTTTAATTGACTACAAACAAATAGGGAATGGAAGGCCATAATGGGAAAACCTTATGTCTCATTCTGGACATAAATGGCCTTTATGTCTTTATGGGTGGTGTCTTGCTTCTGGTCCTGTTTGTCTTTCCGGGTTCTGTTTGGTCAGGAGGAAACAAAATTTCTGTTCTTTAATACCAAGTCACCCAGGAAAGTTCAAAGCTAATCATCAGGACCAAGTTCTAGTGATCAGACAAGTTAAATATAGAGGGTGCCTACACCTATGCCCAACACCTGCAAAATTCACCTGCATTTTAGCAAATCTCTCCATTGTGCTCACTCACCGTGCTTTGGTTTCCATTGAGGAGCAGTTTCAGATGAGACTAAACTGGGAGATGCTCTTCAACTGTAAAGTGGCAGTGTGGTCTGGGAAAAGCCTAGCTCAGCCTAGGTCAACTAGACCCTGATAGTGTAAAAGGGACAATATTTAATCAGATTGCTGACAATTCCACTTTTTGTATCCACTTATTTTAGGTGCCTCAAGATGGGTTTTTCTCACCGAGGGTAGACAAAGCATTTCTGTCTCTGCATGAATGCTCTGCTGGGAAAAGAGCCCTTCCACTTTGTGGGTGCTCTGGGTGCATCTTTTGGCATAGGCAGTCAAAAAGCAGGGAGCGGGGAGCTCGTAGTTGCCCATCCTTAGCACAGCCTTTGGGGTTCTGCTAGGCTTTGCATCATCCTCACAACAGACTTTTCATTTTCCACAGTTAGATGTCTTCCCTTGGCATGGGCACTGAACAGAAATGCTCCTCATTTTTTGAAGTGGATTGAATAGTTAAATCTTACTGTGATAAACTTTGGGTAGATTTTTTTTTTCCACTTAAGTGTGGAGTCTCAGTAACAACAACTTGACAATTTTTCCATACCCCAAATCAGTTTTTTTATCTTTAAAACAAAATTAATTTCTTATTTTGACTAACTTGTCCTTATGAATGCTTGACAGGTACATATAATCATGTCACAATAAGCAAACAGACTACTACTAATAGAGCTACAGAACACTGAGCATCATCATAAACACAACATCACACAGAACACTTCTGCATCATCATAAAGGCTTCTGATGGAGTATTTTGTCCAGATGTCAAGAAAGATGCAGAGTCATCGGACAGAGTGAAGCAAGACTGATCAGAGAGAGGTCTGAAAAACACGATTTACAAGATAAGAATGAAAGAAATATTGTTACTTTCAGCTGGAGAGGAGAAGACTTGGGAGACAAAATGGTCTTTAGGGGTATAAAAGGAAAATGTGAAGATGGTGGGATTAAATTGTGTTTGCATGGATAGACAAGAGGCAGTGAGCTTAAGATGAGAGTTCAAGTTAAGTGCTGGAAAAAGCAAGCTGCAAGTAGTAAGGCTGGATATGCAGAGCCTCCCTGTCCTGGGAAGGCTGTGGGAACACCAAGGGATGTTAAGAACAGTTGAAACTAACTTGGCAAGAGTGACAAAGCCCTAGGACAGAAACTTACCATGAGCCAGCAGTGTGCTCTTGCAGCTCGCAAGGCCAATGGTATCCTGGGCTCCATCAGAAGAGGGGTGGCCAGCAGGGACAGGGAGGGGATTGTCCCTCTCTACTCTGCCCTCGGGAGGCCCCATCTGGAGTCCTGAGTCCAGATCTGGGGCCCCCAATACAAGAAAGATGTAGAACTGTTGGAGAGGGTTCAGATCAGGGCCACAAAGATGATTAAAGGGCTGGAGCACCTCCCCTATGAAGAGAGGGTGAAGGAGCTGGGCTTGTTCAGCCTGGAGAAGAGAAGGCTGTGGAGGGACCTCATTGCAACCTTCCAGTACCTGAAGGGAGCATACAAACATACATACCCTTTTTAGAAGGGTAGACAATGGCAGGACGGGGGGAATGAATTAAAGCTAAAAGAGGGAAGGTTTAGATTAGATATTGGGGGAAGTTCTTTATAGAGAGACTGGTAAGGTGCTGGAACAGGCTGCCCAGAGAGGGGGGGGATGCCCTGTCGCTGGAGGTGTTCAAGGGCAGGGTGGGTGGGGCCCTGGGCAACCTTGTGTAGATCCAGGCCTGGAGGTTAGTGGCCCTGCCTGTGGCAGGGGTGGTTGGAGCTCTATGATCCTTGGGGTCCCTTCCAACCCAGACCATTCTATGATTCTATGATACTATGATTCAATGATTCTATGACAGGAGTTTTCTTCTGCATGGCTTTGTATGGGTCTGTGGCATGGGAAGAATCAGCTTAAACATAGTTCTTCCTCTGATCGTCTTTGCTCTTCAGAGCCCAGGTATTCTGCTGGTTCATCCCTCATCTTCGGTGTTCTTCTCCTACCCCTGAGCATGATCAACACCACTGCTGCCAGCCAGCCCTGTTCCTAAAATCCTCATCTATGAGCATGCTTTCCATTGACATGCCACAGGACTTGTTTTGTTTTGCTTTGGTTTTCCTATGTGGTTTAGTTGCCACTGGCCTCCTCTTTCTTCTTAGCACATTTTATCACTGTCTGTGACAAGTCCTGTTCCGGCGTTACTTCCCCTCGCCTCCCCTTAGCACCATTTTGTTTCAAATCTCTGCTGAAAACACATTTTCTGCATCATTTCTACCCAGGTTTCTCTTCCAACTGCATTCCCCAGCTCTAGAATCAGAATATTTAATTCTCTAAATTATTGTGCTATAATTGACATTAACATTTTGATGAAAGTTACTTACATTGCATCATGGTATGCAGCATGCAAAAAGGGAAGGGTCATCATTGTTCAAGAGTATTGGCAAATGATTGAAATGATTGCCAGTGGTATACTGAATCAGTGACAAATTTGCCCCTGGCACATGCAATTCGCTTAGTCTGTTGTATGCAAGAGAGTGTGTAACCTTTTACAGATGTATTATTTTCTTCTGTCCCGTGTGAGGATGCTTATTATCAGTGATGTAAAAGATAAAGGCGTTTTTCATTTGCATTCCCCATTGAAAATCTGACTTCTATTGCCTATTCAATAGGAAGGATGAGAGAGCAGAACACACATTAGGCGATAGATGTGTAAAAGAACGAGGAGATTTGCAGCGGTTTTGGAGACACCTTTGCAGTCCAGTGGGAAAAATAAAACCAGAATTTCCAGAAGGAGCTCTTTTAGTTTTCCATCATCGTTTTCTTGTAGTTTATCCGATGCTGTTTATACAGTATGGAGAAGGTCATGCCAAAAAACCCCCTCATTTACCCAGAAAGTAAACAATTCGGTCTTGGATCTTCTAAAAGAACTAAGAAGAATTAAGCACACAGATCTTTTAAAGTATGAGGGTGCCTAATTTCCACTTACTTTCATTCCCATAAGGAGATTCAATGGGATCTTATGCCCTAAATTCCTTGAAAATATCTGTATAGTCTGAATGGAATTGGCCCAAAGCACATTTATGCTTTATGATAGAAACAGATTGCTGCATTGTTTCTGGTTCACCCCCTCCAGTTTTTTCATGCTTCAACTCTTTTCCAAGCAGGATAGTTAAACAATGGTTATAACAAAGACTATATAAAGTTCAATTTTTCTTGGATTTATCAGGGTCTTTACTCCATTTTGCAAACGGAGCCAAATCCTGCTGGGCTGGGAGTTACCTGAGCAAGTTTCCTTGAGGTAAACTGGTATGTGAACATGCCCACGTAGCTCCTCAGTGATAAGTGCCTGTGTGCATGGTAAGTTTGGGATAAAGGAAGGAAAATAACTGGAAAGTATTTGTCAGAGGAGAAAATTACAGACCACCTCATGTGCAGTGCAAGTTAAGAATGTGGGATGATCGGTGGTTGCAATGGTGATGCAGATGATGAATTTACCATGCATTTTGGGCCAAGTTTACCTCAGAGCACTTTCTTTTGTGCGTATAGCCTTTGTGTAACAGAAAGAAGCTGGAGATGATGCTAAAGTGAAAACTTGTGGATGGTCCAGCCATGGTCTTTTGCTGAATTGTCAGGAGTGCCATGGGTTTTTGGTTTGTTTGAGTTTTTCTTGCAATGAACAGAAAGACAAGAAGCACATCTTAGCCACCACACACGCTACCTCTGCTTTTCACCCAAAAAACTTCCTTCTTTTTTTTCTTTTTGTTTAGAAAAGCACATGCTAAGTGCCCTTCTTTTTGAAAAGTAGTTTCTCAAATTTGTTAAATGCCAGAAGAAAAAAAAGGAATGAACAAAAAAGGAATGAATTTTCTCTATTCCTATAATTCTACAAAAATGCTGCAGGTGTGCTTATTAGATGTGCTAATACTTCTGTACAGCAAAGTACTAGCAGTACCTGTGTTGGACCAATGAAACCCCATGTGCTTTGATTTGACTCATTTGAAATAGCTGTCCTGTTACAAAACACAGCAAAGCCATTATCTTCCAGTGGAGCCATACTTGAAAATAGAGCTCATGGAAACACAAAGACAAGTTATGATGACCCCAGCCTTCTAAAATGATTGGAAATATTCCTATTGCCTCAGGAAAAATGTGAAACTGGTGTCCTTTTCTTCTCCTGATTGTTACATGGACAGGTGAAGTGGAAAATACCTACGTGCAACCCATATCAACATTCATGTTGGGATTTTCTGGAATAGGATTACTATGAGGCAGGTTCTCCTCTCCTCCCCCCAAGTTTTAGGTGTGTGCCAGGTAGGTAGAAAATAAAGAAAAGAGTTTACTCACTTGCTGTAAAAACCCAGTGACCTTGGACAAAGCAAACACAGGAAGTATGTTTTATTCCCTGGAGACCTCACTCAAAGCCTGCTGGATTACATGGGCTCTCCCAAGCTGCCTCCTAGGCTCATTGGAGGCAGGCAGTGAATTAAATTGACCAAGCCAACTCTTCCGTGACTTCACCATGAGGTTCAGGTCTTCCTAGGTAAGAGCCCCATTCGTGAAACCCCTGTGTTGCCAGTCACCTATCCCCTGTTTATCTCTCTCCTTGTGTAGTGGCACAGCTGGTTATCTTAAAGATAAGGACTCTGTTGAACTTCCAGTTCCATTTTACCATTGCTGGAAAGACTGGAAGTACATAATCCTTTTCCTTCAGAAGAACGGGTGCCTTTCTCTTTGCCTGCCACACGGGCAAGTGCGGTCCCTTCAAACCCAGCCGTGCTCATGGATGTTTTGATTTCCTTAGAGGCAGAGATGAGTTTAACAGGAGAGTTTTACCTCAAAAGTGTAGGTGCAATTAGTTTATTTTGGCTCAGAGCACAGAGGGTTTAAGACAAAACAATAAATTAAAACGGGCAGGATTCCTTCAGGCACTCTGACGTTTTTCTTCTTCTTTTTATTTTTTATGGTTTTTTTTTTTTCCTTTTTCCCTTTCCCTTTTTGTGTTTAACAGGAGGTGGCGGTTGTAACATTTGCAAAATAATAAGTACAATAACTCGACATTGTGATATGATTACTTATGTAAGTGCTTAGACATACAAATACCTAAACGCTCATGTCATTATTGAGAGTCATGGCAGTAATTCCAGCCAAGTTAATAAAAGATCATTACTGTAACTATCTGCGCAGGACTGAACATGATGGGGAATCTGGGATATGGGAAGTCTAACAATGCAAAACACACCAAAACTTTGTCCTTAGTGTATTTGCGCACATGTGGTTATTCTAACAAGAAATCAGAAATAATTCTCTGGGTACTCGATCTGTAGGGTTATTTAGAGTGAAATTATACAAGAAAATTTTGCTTGTCTTATCTCTATATTCCCCCCCTCCCACCCCCTTCCATTTCTTTCTGTTGCGGAAGCTAAGCACAGTTAATTTAAGCATGATTTCTGTGCAGTTTACATACTCCTGGATCTTAACATAGGGATGTAAATAGCTGGGTGTGAACTCGCCAGGCATTATGTTCAGCTGACACAAACAACCCAACCAGATAGTTCTGCGTAGATAACAAACTCCTTTCTGCATTCATTGGGAATCAGGGCTCAGGTGATTGCTGTTCTTTAACGATTATTTATTTAAATCACTCTCATTCAAATACAGAGCCAGTCCCAGGCTATGGCTGGCCAGACAAACTTCATAGGTTGGACAAAACACGGGGGCAGGAATTCATCCTGTTTCCCTGTATCACCTCGCACTCCCCTTCTCCCACTCCCCCCTCCCCCAACCCCAGCCAGGACTTTTCCACATCACTCTGCTACCGTTCCTTCTTTTCATCCAGAAAAAGCCTGCAAAAACAAGCCTTGCCGGGTTATGCAAGGACCAACAAATCTCAATCCTGGCAGGTAGGAGGGGAGGCAAATAGCAAAGTGAATTTCAAAGCGTTATCAGCGGGGATGCCTCACTGAATGGGCTCGCTTCCAACCTATCCATAGGATTTTTAGACGGTATCTCACCTGGGCTCTTCGGTACAAAGAGAGCAACTGCCCCTGAGTTAACCAGGGACAATCGAGTCCGACGCACCCACTAAAATGATTTTTTCTTACTAGAAGCCTAGAACCAAGCCTGATACTGGTCTGAACATACAAGCACTCCACACAAGCCCCTCATTGAGCTGGACAGCCACTGGTAAGGTTTCTGATGGAATGTAATAGTGCATATGAGACACACTGCAATGCCACCCGATGCTACTGCCAGTGTTTCTAACCTCAGTGTCCAGATATAGCAGCACAGAGATAGATACTGGAAGCTCTCCTTTTTTTCTTTTTTTTTTTTTTTACCCCTTTTCCTTTTTTTTTCCTTCCTTCCAAAAAAAAGTCACTGCCAGGGAAAGATCTATTAGATCCCTGAGGGATGACCATATCACAGCTTGAGGACCCACACATATTCCCAGAGCCTTCCTTCCAAATCCTATCTCCTCCTGCTCTGCACCAGCACTGAAAGCTTCGGTCAGATCCGTCAGATGATCCAGCTACAAACTAACCATTCCAAAACGAAAGAAAACACTAGTTTTCACTAATCCCACAAAGATCTATTTGATGCCTAACGCCGGTATATGGGAGGCAGTGGGAAGATGAATGCAAAGAGAAAGGTGGGACCTTGCATTTCAGCAGCAGCACAGGCTGAGAATAGCGTAACCCACTTGTGAAACCTCATCCTACATGCCATTTACTGAAATTCACATGGGGAAGGCACCACATTTACCCTCTTGGAGAGGGTAATGCTGGGCTGGAGTCAAAATTATCACAAAGTTAAATTCTCCTTTGAGATAGAAACCTCGCTACTAAGAGCTCACAACACTGCTTGCTGTCCTCAGCAGTCCTGCTGCTCACAATTTCACCGTGGCGGTGTTGGGAGGAATTAAGCCTTTCCATTTTTGGCTCTGCAGCCAACACATACTATTTCAAAACCAGATGGATTTGGCGTAGGCCTTTCTTCACCGGCAGCTTGTTTGTATACCGTGTTTACTTATGACAACGGAGTATTGGAGAAAGGTGTTTGAAGCTGGTTTATCAGTGCTTATCAATGTGTAAGGCCATTACAGAGCATCCTGTAACAGGCTTTCTCACTCTATAAGGTCTGGCGTGGAGCGTCAACAAGGCATGAATGAAGCCCGAAGCTTGCCTTCTACACCTGGAGATGAAGAAGGAAAATCCATGTATGACCTGTATGTCCATCCCAGCCCTAACCATTTTCTCTCTGGCAGGAAAGCTACCACTGCAGTAGTATAGCTAGCCAGCAGGGGCAGCGGTAGCACAGGTAAAAAGGTCCAAAGTGACACCTTTCACTCGCTCTGCTGGCTCAGAAGTCTCTGGGGACAGGTTGGTTTTAAGATTAGATATGCAGGGACAGATGGGAGCAAGGGGGGTGAAGGTCTCCTAATGTCATTTCTCACCTTCCTCACAAACACATTTCCAAAGCTCCAGGCTCCTGGTCGTACTGTAGTCACACCCAAACTCGTGATACTTGGCTTCCCACACCTTTCTTCCCCACAGGCTCCTCGGGCTCTTCCACGTCCTCTGATCCATGAGCACTGCTGAGCTTCCGGCTCCTCCTGATTCTCCTAGACACCTTTCCAGAGTTAAATAAACCCAGCAGAGAGGAACACACTTACCCACAGCATTGAAACCTGTTGCAGGAAAATTGCTATAGCTTCATATGTCTTAATGATTGTTTCATTAATAGCCTACGTGTCCAAAGATTGGATCAGATCCCCACTGAGTTGGCAAATTTCTGTGGAGAAATCCCTGGCACCACATTTGTTTATCTTAGTTGACAATTTGTCTCATTGTCTCTAACACTGATGAAACCACAAATAGTGCTCCAAGATCATTTGCCTCAATAAAAATGACAACAAATTTAAGAAGCGCAGATATGTAAGCTGCATTGCAATCGGTGGCACCCAAAACTGAACTGGAATCATTAGCTTTCAAGGACAGACTATCAAAATAGGCTCTCCACCTCAACAAGATAAACCTGTCCATGATACGTATTTGTGTCCGTGAAGAAATCACTTTGATCTTGAATGCAACCTTTCAACAAGTAAGAAGAAAAGAACAAAACAACAACAAAAAAAAGCACTATGTGTTCATATAGGACATTAAGATTGTGTAAGCAAAGATACAGAGCTGAGGTTTCTAAAGCTTGCATGCAGGTTCTCTGAGTTAGAAGTGAAATGACTTGATTTCACTGCTGCTTAATCCTTCAACTCCAACGTGAAACTCTACAAGAGTTTCTTCTAGAAAACAAGCGAGGGCATCCGCATAAGGGTTTAATGCAGTGTAATGTATGTGCATTAATCTTACAGCCTCAGAGCATCCAAGACACTTTTCTCAACTGTCCCCAGTTAGACAAGGCACATGCCTTTATTCCTGACTAAATCTGCAGCCATCCTTCCTAGCTCTTCCAGGCGTGGCCCAACACATCAACTGTCCCAGTGCCCGTCTCTTGCGCCAGACGTGGAGCAATGGGCAGTGGCTGAGGCAGAGCACTCCATCAGCCGCTCCAGGGAGACAGAGAGCACCATCATGTAACATTTCTAATAATGATCTCCGAAGCAGTTCTCAAACGACGGTCTTCATGTATGCTGAATAATGCTTGGCTCTTCAAACCATCATACACTATGTCAATTATGTAAAAATACTCGTTCTGCATCTCTGACGGCATTCATTTGTCTATCAAATCTCAGACCATACCCTATCCTGAGTTACATTCCTTGTGCTGTGGGTTGGGTGAGATGTCCTTGAAGCTATGGGTGTAACCACCACCTTCTTTTCACGCAGCTGGAAGAAACAGTTAAGCTGCTTTATGGAATAATAGCGACCTCCGCCTCAAACAAAAGCACGCATTGCTGTTCAAAACCACAGTACATACATAAGGTTGCACAGGCTGAATGGGGCAGGAGAGGGGGTTGGCTGACTGTTGGTTTTGATGGTGCAGGATGTGTGCCCATGTCTGTGTGGAAGAGGGACAGGAAAGCCCCACAAGAATAAATACAGAAGCCGAAACAAAATACTAAGACTGTCCATCAGAAAAAAACCAAAACATCAGAAAAAAAGATTTCAGGTTAAATACTTGAATCTTCCCCTGCTCAGGGAACTGGGACTTCATGAAGTCTTTGTCAATAAATAGGTTTTATCAGAGAGATCTGATTCCATTTGAAATTTCTCTTTCTAAAGGAAAAGAAACCAACCTCGCAAGACCCTGAACTTCAATTAAGTGTTCAGGTCAAAAAGCTTTGAGACAAATCCCTGCTGACCTGAAATCAGGAGAATTGCACAAGATGTAATCCAGGCTGGAGTTTGCCTCCCATGTTCAATATTCATTTCTCCCCGCCTCTAACATGAACACATAAACACACAGGAAAAAAAAAGAAAGAAAGGGATAGGGAGGGGGAAAGAAAGGGAGGGTGGGAAGAGAGCATGTAAACCTTATCATTTCTCATATGTGCTCAGTACAGAACTATAACGTAATAATGCTTGTTCCTTGACATAGTCACTAGGGGTTTTTTTCCCCTTTTAAAATTTTATTTTAAATTACAGAGATAATAATTCAAGGTTTTTGATTTGGCTTAGGTTATATAGTTCTGCCATATGGATTCTTGTGCTGGTTGTAAGCCAGTTTAGCTTTGCACTTGTGTTGCGGAAGGATTGAATTATAGCTTTGCAGTAGATTATATTTCTTTGTATTATTCTATTTATATATATCTGGTTGCTCTATTATGCATTTTCTTCATACTATCTTATAAACTGATTGGGACATATCTCCTTTTCTATTGTGGGCGTAAGTGCCCGCCACAGTATGGATTTAAAAGCAAAATTAAATACCCAATATCCCAGGCTTAGAAAATCATCGGTGCTCTGTTGCTGCATTGTAATGCTGCCTACATTTCTACCTACCTTACATTCAGCTTATACAGAAAATGCAATTAAAGACACGGATTGTTGAGAAACAGGAATTATTTTCCAGGAATCGTAATGACTAAACTTTGCCTATTTCTGTCCCCGTATGCCATACTTGAGCTTTGTTGAAGAGAGCTTTTGATGACGCTCTTATGTTCTTAATACAATATGTTGTGTAATATCTAAGTACGTTCTCGGCTCAGTTGGCATCTTTCTTTCCTTTGGGGCTCTGTGCCTTTGTGCCCAACAATTACAGATGTATAATCCTGGCATTTGCTCTGTGCCTTGAAACAACCAATGTGCTATTGTTTTCTGCGAGGCACCTAATAGTGAGGGAAAATATTGAGTGTTCTTCAAGGGATAATGTTCCTCAGCATAAAGCAGACTCTAATGCTGGTCTTTTCTTCCACTGTATTTGTTGAATTTGGTATCCGTGAAAGTAGGACTCATGAAATGGACTAAATCCAAGTACAGTGTGGGCAGGTGCTGTGCAAGTTTTCCCTCCCAGCTTCTTCAAGTCCCCCTTCATCTCAGTTTGTTGCTGTTTTTACACTGTGGCTCCTTCCGGCAGAAATGTGGTGCCTTTATTGTACGGACAAACGTTTGCTGAGTTCTGAGGCGAAACCCCCACAGTTTTAACCCTGTGCAGGGTCTGAACCAGGGTTTTTACAGGTGAGGAGCTGGTGGGTCTGATACATCTTCCCACCCTGCGCCATCGTAAGAGTAAAGCATCAGGCCTCGTTGCCTCTTTTTACTCTCCTCTGCACCTAGAAAACGTACCTGGAGTGGTGGTGGCAGTTCATTTCTAAAGAATCTGGTAAAACGCATTGGTTAATAGCAATGTCATTTGAACAAAGGCTTGATGGGAATACAGCCGGTATGCTTAGCCTATTTTGAGGTCCTCAGCTAGATGAGGATGGGCTTTTACAGGCATCTAACCATAAATTATATACAAATCCCATGATCTCCGAATTCATTTGCCCCGTGTTCTTTTGCATAGCCTTTAAAACTAATTTTGCATGTTTTGTATGTATTTATATATTTATAATAAAAATGTAAATGAAAGAATCAAAACCTGGTAGCTTTACCTCATAATACTTCACTTGAAGCGTACAGGCAGAGAGTAAACATTGGGGGAGAAAAAAAAAGTATTAGTAGCTCTAGGAAGCATAGAGTGTTTAATATCCAGATTAAATATTGGTAGAGCTTGAGCTCCTTTTCTGTCAGTCTATCACCTGCTGTTGTAAAAGACTCCTGTCACATATCTCCTGACCAATTATGTCTGCAGTAGCTTGGGAAGAATCCTCTATCTGGCTGCTCACGGTGCTGTGGGCTATGAATGGGAGACTGCCCTGAATTATTCTTGGGGTAAACCCTTTATAGGTTTTAGAAACAATTAACTTATCTATTTTCTACTAGTCCGAAAGCTTTATGGGTAGCACAAATGTAAATTTATTTTAACCTCAAATCCAATGTATAATTTTTGTGGAACTGGAAGTAGGGAACCAGTGTGATTGGAAGATACATTTCAATTAATTCTTCCTCCGACGCTTTATCTCCTCGGCATCAGAACCTTTTATAGTGTTAAAATTAACAATTATGCAGCTGATGGCTGGCTGAAACCACAAGGGGATCTGGAAAGGGCCTCAGATAACACAACATGTATAAATCATTCAGGAGAACAATTCATGAAAGAAAAGTTATCTGTGTTTTGGATGACATTGGAAGAACTAAATAGGAGTCAATTTGAGGAAGGGACATTTTGCTCCATTGTCCGGCCTGGCTTTCTTTTTTTTTTTTTTCTAATTTTTTTTTTTTAATTTTATTGTGTTGTAATATACATTTTCAAAATTAATTAACCATTAACAGCAAGATAAATGTTTCTTCTTGTGTTAGGGAAATGCTGGCCTCGGCGGTGAAAGATTATTTCACATGAGCAGCACTCTTCAAGAAAGCTGTTGCCAGATAAGGTGGCGACTGTACTTTGAAGAGGAACAATGAGAAGTGACAGACAAGCCCGTGTTTACCAAACTGAATAGAGGACTCGCAGGTTTCCACTCACCGCTCGGTTACCTAAGCCCAGGGAATCAAGGCTGGAGTGCTGTTTCACCAACCCGGATCAGTAACAAAGTGGTAACTACTTCAGAATATAATAACGCGCCGTGAAATCTTACTCCAGGCAGTAATGAATAGCAATTTATTTATTTATTTATTTTAATTTCATCTTTATGAAACGATTAAAAAAAAAACCAACCCAAACACGTTGTTGGAGCGGCTCTTGTGTTTACGCATTTGGCAGCTGCAGAGTGGGTTTGTCCCGTGCCTCTTTTTTTTTTCAACATTCAGGCTTTTGTTTACAGGTCGGGGTGTGAACACGGCATGACTTGAATGTGAAATCTTTCTACTTCAGCTGGGCCAGAAATGTAGACATAGGAAGAAGTCGTTCTCGTTCTGCGACTTAAGAGAAGATCTAAATTCGACAGTCATGCTGCACACAAAATGGCGTGGGGCTCGTGTCTCTGTGCAATGCTCTGACCCACAGCCCAAACTCCCAGAGCATCGTGCCAACTCACCTCACCCTAAGCAGGCCACTGGAAATAGGAATACTCTCCCATTTTTGCCTCCAACGCCGCAGCCCCGGCAGAGCTGTTACATTGAGCGTAGCGTAGGACAGGCCGCCCTCACCACATTGCTTGTGACCTTTGACAAAGCGCTCAATTCTTATTGCGTTTGTGTTGCGCAAACATATGTGATGCTACAGTCCCGAACCCAAATATTTATAGAACTGAGGTCCTGAACAGCCCTGCTGTCCGCGTACAGCATCGGTAGTTCCTTTGTAGATGTGAAGAGTGTGGATCAGCGCTGCCAGGCGAGTGTCGGAACAGGTTCAGCAGGAAAGAGGAACAAGAGCAGAACTCACAGGCCTCATATATACGTGTGTATGTGTGTGTGTGTGTATAATGGGATGGTTTCTTCATTCTGTCCACAGGTACATCAACCCACTGGAGTCGATTTATGTCAGAGGACACCACTTTAGCAGAATTTGTAACATGCATGAATGCATATACACATACATACATGTAGACTGTATTTACTCATGTAAACACATGTATTAAATACAAATACTATATCAAAAGGGCTACTAGGTGCACTGTTTATTTTACGATGCACTACTTATATGAAATTAGAAGTGTAAGTTTTCAGTCTGTGCACAATCAGCTGCTGTTTACCTATTAGAATGTTGTACAATGCATATGACTTTTATTTTTCTTGTCTGCAGTTAATTTTACACGTGAGCTCTTTATATCTTCAGGTTCAAGCAACAATATTAATTGGACTAAGGTACAGAACAGGTTTCGAATTTCTGTTATGCAGAAGTTCATATCCCCTAATGCATTTTACCAGAATATACAAGTATGTCTCACGGGGTTTTTTCCGTTCAAATCCAAACCGATCAAATACAACCCTTATGGGACGTGGTGCAGAAAATATTTGCTCCAAATCACAGGTTTTCATTAACTGCCAGAAGAATATTTGCTCCTATATGGGGAGAGAACCCTTTGTGTTTATTTTGACACACACACGTAGTGACTGAAGAGTGTGTTTTGTCTTACTGATAGTCAGTAGGTTAGATTAGCCTGGAAGTGCTACAGGCTCAGTACAGGCCTTCGTTATCTACGTTATCCAGAAGACCTTTAAAGAGGTCTTGGAAAATGTACTTTTATCAGTTCTACGAAGTAATTACATATTAATAGCGCTCAGTAGGGCGTGCACACGCACACATGGACGTGCAACAGAAGGTTAAATTCCTTCGTCTCCTGATGGCCTGTGAAGGTGGAAGGCTGAGATTCTTTGTTCTGCCACAAAGAATGGATCAGGGACTAGCTCACCAAGCTTCACCTCAACAAAAAATTTCTTCTGTGCTTGGAAAAGTTTTTTATGATCTCTGATCTATTTTGCTCTTCTCCAGGTATCTGGCTCCAATTATTAGTTTACAAGCTTCAGGAAACTGAGTTTTGAAGGGGTGTTTCTTGCTTTGGAGCTACATAGTTAACTTCATAAGGGGTGAATTTAGGTTTGGTTTGGGTTTTTTGTTTTGTTTTGGGTTTTTTTTTGGGGGGTGGGCATGGTGGTGGTTCATTTTCTTTTGGTTTCATTTGGGTTTTGGTTTTGGTGGGGTTTTTTTGCCCAACAGTATTCAGTCCTGGAAAAGTCGTTGTAGTCCTTGATCGTGTAGAGACAAAGAAGTGTGGTTTGAAAGACAAGGGCACTGTCGGAAGAAATCTTGCTGTGGGGTTTTAAACCAGTAACATCCCTTCCAACCCTGCCCTTTCCCTTTGCTAGACATTACTGTGTATGGAGCAGGGGTGGCTGAAGTGAACACAGGTCGGCTTCTCACCTTTGGCAGTTTCAGGACTGGAGTTTTAATGTAAACTCGAACTGGTGGATGTTCACTCTGCTATGTCAAGCTGAAGTAGAGTTGCTTTCAGTGTCCTCTCGGCAGATGGAAATCACAAGCAGAGGTATCAGAAAACTGCGAGCACCATTGGTAAATACCAGACAAGCTGTCTGACAGAGCCTGAAGGTTTCTTGAAATGCAGTCCTTGCTCTAAGACTGTCCTCTCTTCAGCAAGAAACACCACTTAGATCATTCTGTTTAGTTTCCTCACTTTAAACTGTGATGATAAGAGAGTATTTGTTTAGTTCCATGAGGAGTGATTAATAAACATGGGCAAAAATCCAATTGTAACTTCATTTCACCAAAAATGCAGATTTCAGACAGATGACATTCTTTACAGCGTTACAGCTTTTTTTTTCAGCAAATTTTTTTCAGTTAAGAGAACCTGAGCACAATTGTAAAAATGACTGTTTCATTCAGCATTTTCTGAAAAGATGTTTGCAAACCTGTATTTTAATTATGCCTGTATTTTAATTTGTGCACCCGTCCATGTGGTCTGAAACCCTAAAAAAGATTGGTGCTTCAGAAGGAGTCTCAGAAAAAACACTTTACCCTCATATAACCTCAAAAAAAAAAAAAAAA
>VZTU01005496.1:21263-76534 GCA_013400835.1 Zapornia atra
AAAAAAAAAAAAGAAGACAGGAGAGGCTGAAGAAGTTGGCTGTAGGGAGAGCGAAGACAGGGGGATGATAAGAAGAAAGGGGACTGTGAAGTAAACCTCTCCCTGTGTGGGAGCGATACCTTCACTGCTGCTGAGCTCACAGAGTATTCTACAGGTAACCAGCAGCTTACACAGACAATTAATTGCTGTAAAGAGATTGTAGAGCACTTGGTAAACACTAAGTATTGCTCTTCTGGGTAGTGGCAGCTGTAGGGAGCTCCGCCAGCTCTGAGGTGTGATCCCAGAGTACAGTACTGGCTGGCTTGGTGCTCGTGAGCGGTATTGCAGAAGAAACTCCAGAACATAAAATGTGACTTAGGTAAAATGTAGGCTTTAAGTCCTAAATTGTTAGGCTAACGTTCATAACTGCTTCAGGCCAGCCTGGGTGCAACACGGACTCTCCAAGTGCCCAACGCATAAAAGGTAGAGGGAAACAGTGGAAAACAGTGATCTTAGTCTTTGCATCTTCTCATGTCATACATTTCATCCAACGTATGTTTCAAGTACAGTACGTAAATGGCCAATGATTGGAACAAACCCCAAGGATCTCCTCTGTCAGCCCATCCTGCGCAAGGCTCATAACCACGAAGCCAGACAGTGATGCTGTACTCGAGGCTTCTCTTGATGAATCTTGCAATGTTCTTGGTGCTGGTTGTTTTCTACACAGGAGAAGGGAGGTGTGAAACTAGCCCACAGCTTTTTGCAAGCTAGAAGAATAAACCGTATCTGTAGCAAAGTATCTTTAGAAAGCAGAATACATATCCAGAGCACTTGGAGCGAGAGCTGTTAGTCTTCTTGCTAGTATTCCCACCCACTCCCATGACTCCTGTATTCCTGCTGGAAAGCGGCCCGGTTTCAAAAGGAAGGATTGCATTTAAATAATGTGGGGCACGTTACTCTAAATAGCATTGGAGTTGAATACAGGAGGTGTTACTGGGTAACCTAACTTTCTGTATGTGTTTTCCTTTTGAGTGCAGTCCACAAAGAGACGGTGAAGATTTAATTTAACCAAGCAAAATAACTTCTTCCAGCGTTATCAAACATCTGCCCCAAATCAGGAGACTCTCAAAGACGCTTCCCAAAAGTAGGTTTGATTTTGATGAGTTGGTGTTTTCCAACAGAGGCAAGGAAAAATTCCTGGCAATCTCTACTTCCCTGTGAAAGGGGGAGAATAATTCCTTTTTTATAAGCACGCATGATGCTCCATCTGACTGGAAGATGTTTTGGTGGGCACAGACTGCCCCTGTCACGCAGGGTTTGCCTCCCAGCAGTGGGGTCGCTAACCTGACTAGGGGAGCAGGAAAATGATAGGTGTGTACTAGTTTCACAGCAGTTTAGCTGTAAAATCCCGTAAGAAGAAGAAAAAAAAAAAGTTTACACAATGTCTTATTAAGGAAAGTAGTGTTATAAATCATCCCATAAAAGAGAAGAAAAACCTTCTAATTGCGTGCTTTATCTGCACAAGTGATGAATTTCAGAAGGATCTGCATATCAGGTACCCCGTCTGTATTTTAGTGCTAAAAGGCTTCTGTTGACATATATCCAGCTTCTGTTACCTCTCTTTGACACATCACATAGTTATTTTCTTTTTAATCTCTGAAGAGCAGAAATATTGTGAGCTCTTTGCTGGTGCCAGTATGGATAGAAGCCATCCCTAAAGAGACGTATATTGCAATTGGCAAGATATAAATCACATACTGTATAAATATAGAGGTGTTTATGTGTCAGGATGTTGGCAAGTGGTTTGTGGGAAAAACTACTCCATTGGATGCTGAAAGCATCTTTCAGATCTGCCATTTAAGACTCCTCTTTTCTTGCTGTTTTTGTGCCAGTCTTCAAATTGTCATTGGGGGTATATATGATCGCCTGTCCAGATGTTGTGCAGAAGTTCTTTGAGAAAGAAAGGGGAGCTCTTGCCATGTTCCTGGTGAGAATGCTGTTGTTAGGAATTTGTTTGAGAGTTTGTTGGGTTGGGGTTTTTTTTTGGGGGGTTGGGGTTTTTTTAAAAATTATTATTTTAAAATCCCTCTCTTCATTCATTAATGTCAGCACTTCTTTATTTGTACAGGAACTTTGTCCTCTACCAATACTGTGGCTTGAAACTGCCTTGCCATTTCTTTGAAGCATCGTAGTTATCCCTTCCCAAACCTCAGCTCAGGATTGCTGTTCCTTGGCCTATTGCTAGTCACTTCCTCTCTCCCTGCTTCTTCTTCTTTGCTTAGAAACCTATGGCATGAGGATTGCTTCTGCTGTGCAGTCCACAATGGTCCTATGGAAAGCTCCAGAGAGCTTCAGCTTCTTCAAGAAGTCTTCATTGTCCCTACCTGAGAGCACAGTCAATAGAGGTGTCCAGCATACACAGACGTTTGGGCAGCCACTTGTGCAGAAAGATGCAGGAAGTGGGACCAGAAATGGTGCTCTGTAGTAGTGGTGTCCCAGGGCATGGACACCAGCACTTGCTGGAGTGGCTACCATGACATGTCAAAGGCCTCAACACAGACCACATTCCTGAGGGAGGATGCTGCTATCTGGGGCTTCTGGGGTTCCTAGGTCTCTTCGCTGAGTCTGGGGCAGTGGGAGGTGGGGGCTGGTGGAGTGTCTGTGTTGGCAAGTGAAGGACCTGCAGGAGATAGTAGCTTGGACATCATCAGCGATGGAGGAAGCAAGAAGGTCTCACTGTTTCTGAGGAATCAGCATGATGGGGTGCCTCTCTCAAGCACCTGTGCAGCATGGGGAACAAACAGGAGGAATTAGAGGTCTGTGTGCTGTTGCAGGGCTGAGACCTCTTTGGAGGCATGAGATAGCTCACATAACTGAAGTGCAATGGATAAATATGGTCTCTTTATGAAGGACAAGCCAAGAAGGCAAGGAGAGGGAGTTGCCCACTATTTCAGAGAACAGCAGGAGTGCACAGACCTTTGCTTGGGGATGGGTGGTGAGCCAGCTGGGAGCTTATCAGTTAGGATTAGATGGCAGACCAAGATGTTGAAAAAAGCAACAAACTTTTTCACTGTGAACATGGTCAGATAGTGGGACTAGTTTCTCAGGGAGGTCAACTCTCCAACTTTGGCAATACTCAAAACCTGACTAAATAGGGTCCTGAGCAGCATGCTGTAAGTACTTCTGCTCACCCAGGGAACTTTCGACGATCTCCTAAAGTGCCTTCCCACCTCAGCCATCTTGTGATTCTCTCATACATCCTCTTGCACTTCTTAGTCCTTTACATTGGAAGAAAGGCTGACCAGATAGAAAGGTAGACAGATGAAATAGTGCTTTGATCATGTGTGTGCCCTTGCAGAAAAGGACTGTGTATCTCTCTCTCTCTCTCTCTCTCTCTCTCTCTCTATCTATTGCAGATTTTATGCACATTGCTTGGATGAATCAACAGCATGTTTGAAATAAATGGAGGAGATACCCCGGGGAAGCAATCTGTCTCATATGTCTCAAGCAAGGGATGCCAGTAGCTTTGACTGAGTACTTAAATATCCAGACAACATAGAGTGTGCTGGCAAATCAATAGCAGCTCTCCATTTGTGAAATACCACCCCCCCCTTTTTTTTTTAATGCGGCATTTTATGACTAGATCTTCCTTACACATAGGTCAACGGACCTATTTCCCAGGACTCTGGTCACAGGTAACTGGGAGTCCCCAGCTGGGGAGGCGAAGGCTTTCAGCCTAAGTCTGTGAGCTTTGGGAAGGAAAGTGCCACGTACGTGGCAGGCTGGAGTACAGCTGCCATTCATTGCTGGGATCTGATGTCTTGCAGATCCATAGGCAGCACCATAAAGACTAGATCAGCTTGAGGAGCAGCTCAAGGATTAGGGAAGAATAGGGAGTGTGTGCATGTGTGTGTGTGTGTGTGTGTGTGAGAGAGAGAGAGAGAGAGGGAGAGATTCTTGATGCAAGAGACAGTCTGGCAGTATATATTTAAAATAATCATACTAAAGAGTAAAACATAAAAACTCTTGGAGGCTTTCTTATCATGTGTTATCTCAGAGCAAATTTATGAGCGGATGAGTGGATTGATTTATTCCAAAGCTACAACATGTACAATAATTTACTGTGAGTAAAGTACTGAATAAAGGTAAAGTATTGAATAAACACTACACTGTCACCTTTTCTATTATTTAAATGTCTTGAACGATACCAAAATCAGTTATAATTCCTTAAAATGAATTCCTGCTATTAGTTATCTGACCTGGATATGAATCAGTAACCTAGAGCTGCAAAGCTATGCGTGTAATTATACCACTTTCCCCACTTTAACTTGCCCTCTTATGATAACTGTAACCAGCTATGGTATGAAAAACTGCTTCTATACTGCATCTATAGTCTGTCTAAAAAATAATGACCTGTGCCATCTCCAGAGAATTACTATCTAAATATATTCTTTTTGGTATTTCATCTATTGTCCTCAAAAAGAAAATAATTTCAACTCCTACACACATTTTTTCTTCATTATTTGGGTTCATTATCTATCCCTTAAGAATAAAAGTACAGTACAATCTTGCAGAAATAAGTTGTCATGACAGAAATCGCTAGCAGTTGAAATTATCTATGCAACAAAATGATGGAAACCAACATGATATGAAATGGGATACAGTAAGAAAGCAGCTCCACTTCCACTGAGAAGAAAAGCTTCGTTAATAAGCCGCTCCCATCATGGTGTCATTTGATATAACCATTTGAGGGTTAATGGTGGTTTGCTATCGTGAGGGACTTTGCAAATGTTAAAGTTATCAGCGTCCCCATATACGCCTTAGCTCAGCAAAGCAGTTAAGCATGTGCTTAAGTCTCATTCTGTAATCTCTCTCTCTAACCATAAATCCTGCTTCGTTGACTTCTGCACTTTTTATAGCTTGCTGAGGGAAGTGCATGCTACCTGTTTGGCAACATAACAGTAGCATGACAGACTAGTGCATGCCTGCGCCTTGTTTAGGGTTTTATTAGCGAATGCAACTGGAAATGGGAGGAAAAATGTAGTAACAGAGATAATCTCTTCATTCTTCACATTTCACTTATGTAAAGCCTTTTAACTCGCAAATGGTGCGTTGCTAATTGCAGTGTCTATTGAGATATTGACATTACTTTTTTTAGTTGTATTCTTTATTTTTTATTTATGAATCCACCAGAATGCACCAAACTACACATGAGCCCTGATCTAAAGTCTCTGTGTTCTGAAAAGCGGGTGCAGGTAAAGGTGGCTGTCCTAGGGAATTTAGAGCGAGGCGATAATCAGAACGAACAAGAAAAAACCAAGCTGGTATAGTGAGGACACTTGTTTTGGGTTTCTTCCCTCTTTCTGTGCATGCTAACCAGCCCAGTGGTTGTACGTTTTTGTGTGTTTGTACCTTCTGCACACTGATGTCAGCTGGTTTTCTTTGTATTTCAGTCACGTGCGAGGAGTTAAAGCAAGAACTTTTTTCTTATGGAAAGGCTACTCCTTCTTGCATCCTTTACACATCAGAATGATTTATGGCACTAGGAATATGGGCTGGTGGTGTAAATAAGAGATGCAGGTCCTGAAGGGGCCTACAGGAAAGGTGGGGAAGGACTGTTTGTTAGGGCATGTAACAATAGGACCAAGGGTAATGGTTTTAAACTAGAGCAGGGTAAATTCAGATTAGACATTAGGAAGAAGTTCTTCACTATGAGGGTGGTGAGACACTGGAACAGGTTGACCAGAGAGGTGGTGGAGGCTCCATCCCTGGAGACATTCAAGGCCAGGCTTAATGAAGCTCAGGGCAACCTGATCTACTTAAAGGTGTCCCTGCTTATTGCAGGGGGGTTGGACTAGATGACCTTGAAAGATCCCTTCCAGCCTAACGCATGCTATGATTGTATGATCCTGCATCATGTCTCCAAGCCTGTTACAACTTTTAACATTGTACAGGCCTAGGTGATTTACAAATGCTGAGAAGTCTACGTGCTAGTGCTCTGGGTAACTCCATCTGGCTATGAAGTTAACTGTGCTTCGAGCAGGACTAGATGGATTAGATGACTTTGTAACAAACTTTTAAATATAAAATAAAACGAATAGAGGGTGAATCAGATTCTCCAATAAGACACCATAGGTTAATTCATTATATGCAACACAAAAATGCTAATTATTAAGTCAATAGGTGTACACCAACATGCTAAAAGAAATGTAATAAAGAGAGAAAAATAGAATGCTTCATGGAGGTATTAATGCTATCTTTTATGGAGGAAAAACCTTGGGAACTGAGCTGAGAAAATTGTGTTAGACAAGACTGGCTGAGATATGGAATATCATTTCTGTAAAAACCCCTGACATCTGAGAATTTGCTATTGTTTCAATTCAGGGTGAAATCAAATGGTTCTGATATGCCACACAAACAACAGTTTTGAAAAAACCTGAATTTCAGCAATATTTAACCTCGTAATTCTATCCTTGTGTTTCAGATTTCATTCTGGTTTCAACCAGAGAATATATGGATAGCGTGTATCATTATTAGATTATTTGTGAAAGCAGCAACAGTGTGCAGTGTACCAGATTTGTCCCCAGTACAAATATCTGAAATGGAGGGTAGGGAGGTCTTTAGGGGCCTGAACCTTCCCATAACAATGTTAATCCTAACTGACATTACGACAAATATTTAGATGTCAGTTAAAAACATATTTTCTATGATTTTTACTGAAAAAAATATTTAAAAATCTATGAAATAGGAGTTGGTGGGAAAAAAAAAGTCTTCTTTTATGAGTGAAAAAGTATTCTTTTATGAGTGAAAAAATCCCTTATGGTCAAAAGGAGCGTCCCAACCATAACTAGTCATGGAGAAAGTGTAGGTAGAGGGGACTTCTGCTGGGACTCATGCCACCAAGCTGTCTCCTGAAATCAGGTGCCCACAGAATCACAGAATTGTAGGGGTTGTGACCTCAAGAGAGTCCAACCCCCAGGACTCCGAGGGCAGGAGTGATTCTCATGAGAGGATGTGCAGTGCCCCATTTTCCTTTGCCTTGCAGCCCAGGGATTGGAGCACTTGCCCAAAACACAGGAGAGGTGGGTTGCACGCCTGCTTCAGAGGAATGCCTTCAATATCAGAACGTAATGTACAGAGCAGCAGCTGGCACCAGAGGTGCTACTGCCATCGAAGACATTGGGCGCAGACTAGACTGGGACTATCTTCTGGGGCTTTGCTTAGGATGCAGGTTGACAGTCACTGAATGAGAGGTTGTGAAGAAAGCAACAGTAGATAAGATGCAAAAGGAGAAGCAAGGAATTACTCAAGAAACAAAAAGAGCCATTAAAAATTTTGAAAAATGGCTTAAAAAAATTAATGAAACACAACAGTAAAGCAGCCAGAGATGCAACTGTGGCAAAGCTCTAGCTTGTAGTAAGTAACAACTGCTGAGTATTCAAAACTAATCTAAAAGTAGAATGAGAGAAGAAAGAATACAACCAGAGTTAATTCTGCCTGAATGGATGTAAGTGGTAAAGAAAATGAAAGGAAGATCCCTAAGGAGAGTATGAGAAGTTTTCTGTTGAGAGAGCTGCAACAAGAACATCTGGAAGAGCTCAGTCTCTCCACAAAAGAAATATAAGAGGAAGAAGGTGCTGTCTCTACTGAAAACCCATTTGTGTGCTCTGCAGCAAGTTCTCCAAAGGGACAAAGGTCCTAAGCTTGAGCAGCTGATCCAGACAATGTTAAAGAGAGCGAAAACAGTAATCTTGTTTAGGTTTGCTATAGGAGAGGTATGTATGTCTGAGCAATGGCTGAGGCAAACAATCTGACAGAGATCTGCTCCACTCAATATGTGAGTTTTAGTTTGGTGACATCACACAGCGTCAACTGGTGAAGAACATAACAGCCAGCTTCAAGTAGCTCCTGCTCTACCTTCCTGGAGATATAATTCCCTCATCTTCCTTTCCCAACTAAGTATAAGGCCATCAGAAATTAGCAATAGGCATCCGCATCCAAACTGCTTATGACAAATCTATTGGTTTGTGGAGTGAGTCTCTGTGACATCTGTGACAGTCTTCCAGACCTCTCTGGGTAAAACGGGCAATTCAGTGCCCCACAATGTCTCTGCCTTCCATTGCCACTGTGGTACCTGTTTTGACCTCAGGATTCAACATCATGTGTTTGGGCAGAAATAATTGCACTGTCGTTCTCATGAAGAGTGCTAAGAGCTCTCAGGACCATGAACTTGACCGACTTGGGTTTGCTTCAGTTTACTCGTCCTACATCCACGGTCAGATGTGTACCTTCCTGTTGCTTTCTAATCATGACTACACTTTTAAGTTCTCTACTAACTTCAGTTATTCCCAGAAGAGACCCAGTGCTATCCTTGTGCTTAACAGTCCCTAATACCATTTAGAGTATGAGTTAATGATTTTATTTCTTTAATGACACATGTTATTTTTAAAAATCTGTCAGGTTTGGGACAGGTGGGACTAGCAGTTGCATATTTAAACCTGAATTTCCCTGAAAATTCCTTGTACTCATGACCATTAAGTTTTGGCAGTTCTTAGAGACCTTGATAATAAGGGCTGTGACTGTGTTGCTGGTCTTAAGTAATTAATGTAATGTAATTAATTAAGATTAATTAATCAGCTTTCAACTAATACCAAAACATTCAGGGGGGTTCTGTGTAAAAATGCAAGTTGGCAAGCGCATAATCTAACATGGACATTCCTCTTATGTCAGATGCCATCAAGATTGTGGCTGAACAATCAAATGCCTCCTCATTTCTATTTAATTTGCAAATGATACACACGTAGCTGGAAAAATAAGCTCTGTTCCTATGGGCGGAGGTGGGAAAGTTGACAGGTCCCTTTTGGCAGTGGCAAAAAGTGGTTTATGGTAATTTAGGCTAACCTTGGCCTCCCATAAATAAAAAATATGAAACTTTTAACACCCACACGCTAAGTCTGATGCTCCTCCTGCTCTTCTTGAGTATATTAACACTCTGCTTGTTAGCAAGTGGGATGCATAAACCCCGGTCTTGGGTATGATGGTGCAGATCTGTGCCCAGACCTTCCCAAAAGTATCTGGGGACCACTTAGTTTGAGCTCACCCTCAGAAGTCTTTACTCCAGAGCAGGGATTTGTTTAAGACTTGCAGTTTCTCTTTACTACAGTTTCCTGTGTCCCTTGCCTGTCTTCGCATGCAATTGCTGCTAGGGTGCTGGTCATGCACCCACACCACATAGGTGTTCCATCCACAGTCCAGTCCTTGTGTCCCTCTGTCTCCTGTCAGAGATGTGACAGCCTGAGCCACACTCTGCTGTACTCATACTATTCTGTGCCCTGACCAGCCACAGCAGGCAATTTCCCTTCCACAGAGCCTGCATTTTTGCTTAAGTTTAGCGCAGAAGCGATGTTTTCCCCCAAAGCTTCTCAGAGCAGCAAAGCTGTGCTCTCTCGTTATTAATATATGTATTTGTTTTTACACCCATACCTCCAATGGGTAAATCTCAGGGGTTTATCTGCTATGAAAAAAGTTCTATGAGTGCTTCACACAGTGTGAGAAGAGAGTGTTTCCCAAGGGGGTATTAATGAACGTGCTCAGGCGAGTGCTCTGTTTTCCGAAGGACACCTGCCAGAACCTTACTGACACATCAAGCGTTGAAAAATGTTTGGCATCAGCCATCTCACACTGAATTTCTCCCCTTGTTGACAGTAGGAAACAGCCATGTTATGCATATCTCTTTAATTCTCTTGGCTCCTTGCACAGTGAAGTGTCTCATATGTTTTCTTCTATAACCACTGATTCCCAAAGAGAACAGAATATCCAGCTCTTCTTTTGGTCTGGGTTTTAAGGGAAAGGGAACATCAGACCAGGAAGACAGGAGAAGGGCCTTTTCCACCTCATCCTCTGATGGTTACTTCCTTGTCCAGTGGAAAATACTTCCCATGAAATGTTAGTTGTCTTGGTCCCTCTAATCATGTCATGTCAGTGCCTTCATGGTCAGACTAAGGACAAGATGGTTTTTTTTACAGTTTAGGATTAGGTACATTTACTTAAGTGTTACTGCAATTTCTAAGTCTTCTGTATGCACTGTTTATTTCACATTTTACCTTAAATGAGAAATCTTTCATCAGTGTAAGTTCCCATTTACCCTCTGATGACCATAAGGCAAAAACTTCTCAAAGCACCACTGTTTTGCATGCAAATGCCCATCTCTGCCTTCAGAGTCTCATATTTCTCTTTGCTTTGCATAGGAGACAAATCCACTGGTAAAGGAAAAGCTCTTTCTTCTTTGATAGGGAGTTAGTAGACAGAACTCCGTATTTCTCTATGCAAATTTTTCTCTCATGTACAGTTTTTACTTTCTGACTATTTATGCCTCAACAAGATCCTCTGCCCAATTGCTTCCTGTAGTAGTCAGACTACCTTCTGCCAATCAAAACATTATGCACAGCTATCAGGCATTATTATCAACACCTATCCTGCAGTGGTTCTTTTGTTTGTGATGAGTAATTTAACATTCAACACTCTGAAACCTAAAGCTAATATTGTGAAGTACTCCAAGGAGACAAATTGCATATATCTTAAACTTTTGATAATCATCTGGCAGTTTGGGGATACTTTTACACTGTGGGTTTTCAGAAAACAAAACAACAAAAAGTTCTGTTCCTGACCAAGCCAAGGATCTCCTGCTTTCTGTCTGCTGGAGCTGAGCATCAGCAGCTGGTCACACTCTCCTGGCACTCAGAATGCAAGACAGGTATTGGTGGTCCCTCATCAGTGGGCTTTGGCCCTCTTTGGAACTCATCAGTTTGAAAAGGAAACCTGCATTCCTTCAACTTGCAGCTGGTGTCCATTCTTTAATCTGTTTCACATCTGCTTCCTAACATTTGACCAGTACCACAAGTGCTTGTGAGCTTATAAAATATTACCGCTCTGCTGGAGAAGTTTGTCTCTCTCATCACTGGGACCTACTGTCCTTGGCAGTGATTTTTTTGGCTTTCAACCTCTTTCTCTCTCAGTCGTGTAACTAAATTGCTGGCTTACACTGAACAGTCAAATATAGACCTTCTCTGCTGGCTAAAGGCTACAGAAGCACTACAGTACCCATTCTTCTGAGTAACCCCAGCAATCAGTTGAGAACAAGTTACTTAGTTTTCAAATAAGATTATTTCCTTGGTGAATCCTTCCTAGTCACCTTAAATTCTCCTTAATGCTGAGTTTAGAAATGTATGGGGGGCCAGTACAGCTCTGCCTGGCATCTGCTACCAACTAAAATAACTGTGCAGTGACAAAATGCCTTGAGATGGCTGCAACTTATTGTTTCGGGGATCTCAGGCCTGATATTAGAGCAAAGTTACTGTCCGAGCCATAAGGCTCAGAGGTGGATGTAGAGTTTTCTGAATAGAGTTTTCTGAAGGTATAAAGAGTCTCTCCCTACGGATTCCCTGGTGTAAACTGAGAGGAGTGGGAACAGTCCATACAGCCAGACTGTAGTCTCTGTTCCTGGCCTCTACTGTTGTCAGACTTTGTGTGTTCGATTATCTGTGTTTCCCCCTTCTCATAACAGATACAATTCTTCCCTTCAGCATCTCTCACATCTCCCCTTGGCTAACAGCAATACCCATTTGTTGCATCATTCCTCTCTCTGGTTTATCCATAATTTGTTATTCCCAGTACAGCTTTCAACTGCCACCTTCTACTTCAGGCATTTTCTCTTTGCTGACTCAGCAGGACTGTAGAGACACTCCAGCCAGGACAGCCCAGCTCCTGGGGTAGAAACCAGTGGGACAGCAGTAGGAGGGTATTGGCCTCTGTGTAGGTTCATGTCATGTAGAGTCAGGGTGCATCCAGGAGAAACTGGGAAGCGTAAAGTCCTCCTAGGTAAAGTAGAAAAGCTTTATCCATAGAGAGCTCCATGGTACCTAGGAATGGCATTAATGAGGGAAATCCAAACTGATGTGTTGAGTGGCAGTGCAGGATGGAGCAGGTCTTGGAAGTCCCATGGCATGCTGTGAGCTCTTGGAAGACTGAGGAAGCTGAATCATCAGGCGCAGAACAAGGTAGCTAACACCTCAGGAACAGGAGATGCTTCCTTTGGTTTGCCAAATATAAGACAAGCAAGAAAATTAATAGTTGATAGTGTCCTATAAAGTGTGGTCTTAGTGGACTAGGAATGCAATCACCCCTTCCAATGTAATCCTGCGTTGTGATGGACATTGTACAAATATGGAAGTAATGAATAGGAGTAGAGGGGTGATAGCACTTGCATATGTTGTTCTGCCAAGACAACAGCTATGATATAGGGTTCAGTTTTGGTATTTTTTCCAAAACCACTGAAAATATGGAGAAAGTGCTGAAAAAAATACAGTAAGTGAATTAAGAACTGGATTTTAAAAAAAAATAAAAATATGTATCTTATCAAGAAGAAAACTGAGAAGGGATTTGATTAGAATATATAAATCCCTTTCCTGGGAGAAAATGTTGAGTGCTGAAGTGATCTTTAATTTAGTAGAAAACAAAACTGTGGTTGGAATCTGAAGCTAAGTCATTCCAGGACAGAAGTCAGATATAATTTTTTAACACTGAGGGGGATTAACCATTCAAACTAGCTACCATGCAATAGATTTTCTGTCTCCAGCTATTGTCAGATCAAGACCAGATATTCTGCTAGAAGTTATGAGTTAGTCAAACACAAATTATCCTTTCATCAAACAGAAGTTATTGAGCCCCATACAGAATTAATTGAGTGATGAAGTAATAGCTCTAACGTACTGCAGATCAAATTTTATGATCTAATAGTCCATTTTGGCAGTGAAAACTAAATGCATACGCGTAGATTTAAATGTCTAAATCTAACAACCCAGGTTTGTCATTTTCAGACAGTTCCTGTGAGAGAATATTTCTTAGGAACATGGAGTTTGCTGTATTTGATAATAGGATTCTCCATTGCCTCTAAATTCCTAGTTCTCCATCAGGTCACATGTATGGGCACTGCCCTCTCTATCCTCCCAATCAGCTGCACAAGCACCCTTCAGATTCCAAACATCATCAGTTCTCTAAACAAAATATGTGCTGCAGCATCCCATAAACTTTGGCCACCACCCCTCAGAATATCCCTGGTCCCTTTAAGGAAGTTTTCATCCCGTTGAATAAAATAGGAAGGAAACTGAGGCACTCAGAGGCTCTGATTTTGAACAAACTCCACTCTCAGGACTCTTTGCTCACAAGACCCAGTGCTGAACTTGAGTGAGACACCTTGCTTCCATTTGCCAGTGTGAATTCATCTGTATGTACTCATTTCATATTTCAGCTGCTTATTTAGACTGCCCCATCATGTAGCTCAGCTGAAAGCAATGGTGACACCAATGATCTTTTAAAAATTCTTAGCAGTTAGCTACATAAAGCTACATAAATACATTAGGCTCATGTATTTAGGTGTCCAGTGTGTGGAGACCTCTCATAGGGTAATTCCTAGGTATGTTATGATGGAATAAGATGTATGAATGAGGAGATTTTGCTTGGGAGCATCTGCATATGCATTTACAAGACCAGGAAATGTATTGCATAACTGTAGAGGTCCCCCTGTCTTCAGTAAAAAGTGGGAGGAATACTCAAGCTATGTCCAAGTCAAGCGTACATAACCTGTGGTTCAAGACTTCTTTCTCCATCTGGGCCTGCACGTGAGAAAGGTCTGGAGATTATCTCACCCCTAGTGACCCCAGCTGGAGCCTGGCCACAGCTCAGTTATGACTACACCTGAAGGCAGAAAAGGTACAACCTCTGTACATACAGTACGTGTACCAACACTGCGGTATTGGTAGTATGTGTGGGTTATTAAATAGTATATATTATTAATAGCATATATTAGGTATATGCAGGACAGGGGGCAATGGATTGAAGCTAAAGGAGGGAAGGTTTAGATTAGATATTACAGAGAAGTTCTTTACAGAGAGAGTGGTGAGCTGCTGTAATGGGCTGCCCAGAGAAGTGGTGGATGCCCTGTCCCTGGGGGTGTTCAAGGCCAGGTTGGATGGGGCCCTGGGCAACCTTGTGTAGATCCAGGCCTGGAGGTTGGTGGCCCTGCCTGTGGCAGGGGGGTTGGAACTCTATGATCCTTGGGGTCCCTTCCAACCCAGACCATTCTATGATTCTATGATATTACTAAAACTACCACACGAGCCTAATGCAACACATTCACTGCACACTGTAGAGGTTCACTTGACAATGGCGATGTGAACATCAAACGCTTTTAGGTTGTGGAGCAGTAGAGGTATTCCTCAGGATAAGTTCATGGCAAAGCTGGAAGGTTAAGCTACAAACTGATTGGCAGGTAAATTAACTTTTCCCCTGAGAATACTAACAGAGATTATCTACTTTGTAATTAGAGAAGTGCTTGAAACACATGTAGGTAAGTCTGAGTCATATTCTTGACTTCAGTATTTTCAGGTGACACCCAAAATACCCAGTGCCTATTGTCAGGAGATGAGCGGCTGATGCAATTTATAGTACCTCAGACGCTGAGGACTTTTTCCAAAGACAAGGTATTAATAGAAATTAAACCATTTAGAAATTCCTTGATATTTCTGTGTTTCACATCTCAGTTTCAGAGGAAAATGGCTGTGGCACTGTGACAAAGCAGTAACTTTGTACAATGTGGATCTTTCCATTGGCATGTCTCATCTGTCTTACTTCTTCTACAGTTACTCATAGCCTTGCTGCTTCTTAGCATCTTAGTCATACAGAAGCCTGTGATTTTCAGATTTGTTCCCAAGGCCCCAGCAGCACTGTCTGGAACCAGGACTCCTCTCAGTGCTCCTCCACTGACACCAACCCTGTGCCAGGGTTAGCTGTTTTCTTGGCTCTATTTCGCTCGTTAACTACTAAGTGTGAGGCACAGGGTTTGAAACACTTTCTGAGCTCCCACTGAAGGGACATCACTAATCTGAGACCACTGAGCAGCTACTCTGTTTCAGGATAGCTAGGTTGGCTTTTGCCACTCTTGATCCCAGCTTGCCCAAGAAACGGTGAATGTCCATGTGGTGGTTTTGGCCCTAGCTAGAGGCCAAATACCCACCAAGCCACTCGCTCACTCCCCCCTTCAGCTGAAAAGGGGAGAAAATAGATATTGGGAGGCTTAGGACTTGAGATAAGGACAGAGGGATCACTCTGCAATTAGTGCAATGGGCAAAACAGACTCAGCACAGAATAAAGGAAAGAAAAGTGATTTATTGCTACTTACTACAACTAATACAACCAGTGAACCGGAACGAGATAAGAAGCGGCCAGGTCTTAAAGCGCCTTCCCCCCACCCCTCCCTTCTTAGCAAACTTAAAACTCATCCCGATTTTACTCCCTTCTTCCCCCCACAACTTGGCGCGGGGAGGGGCAGGGAATGGGCAGTGGGGTTCCGGTGATTCCCAACAAGCTGCTTTTCTTCCCCAGATCTTATCACTTCTGCTTCCCCCCACCCCTCGCCTCTTCGCACTCATGACTTTAATCAGAGATTCGCTCCCTTCTTCCCTCCCGTTCGCAGTACAGGGGGGGCAGGGAATGGAGAGTGAGGGGTTTCAGTCCGTTCCTCCCAAGCTGTCTTCCATCTCAGCTGTGGGGGGGGGGGCATTCCACATACACACACCCTTCCCCTGCGGCACCGTGGGGTCCCACCCACGCGAGAGTCGTGTCCACGACCTTCTGCAGCGTGAGTCCTCTCTATCGGGGAGTCATCCCCTCACCACAGGCCTCTCAGCAGGACTCTCCCCTCCATAGGGTGCTGACATCCGGGTCCAGACCCCCCGGCCTGGTCCCCCGCAAAGTCACAAGTCCCTTGGCAAACCTGCTGAGGTGTGGATCAATCTTCACAGAGCATAGATGTCTCTGCTCCCCGTCCTCATCCATGGGCTTCGGGGGGACACCCGTTTCACCATGGACTCCACCACGAGCTGCAGGGGAAACTCTCTTTTCGCATTCTTCATCCCCCCCCTCCTGCGGGCCTGGCCTTGGAGTCTGTGCAGCTTGTTACATCTTCTCACTCCCGCTCCGGTGGCAAAGTGCGCCTGCCAGCAGGTTTTTTTCTCCTATATGTGATTCACAGAGGCGCTGTGACCAGCTCTGATAGGCTTAGTCTCAAATTTGGCCTTGAATGTACCAATGTTTTCAAAATATGGGGCTTGCAGAGAGCTGTAACTGCAGCTTACAAAAGCCACTGAAGCAGCACAGCTGCACAAAACAGCAACAGTCCATAACTCTGAGAAGTCAGGTCTGGATGTATAAGAACTTTTTTTAGTGGGGTCCTACACTGATCGATCTAATTACCTGGAGGGAAATGTTTAAAAACGGATGGAGTGGCAGGTATCCTGATGCTGTAGTCCTTCCTAGCAGTCCATTCCTCCATGGGGAAATATTTAAATCAAAAGGATAGATGTATTAAATGGAAGTCAGCTGGAGGGAAAAACATGACCAGAAATTCAATAAAACCATTTCAAATTGAGTACCTAATACATTTTGTTTTGAGAACAAATTCCATGTGCAACAAAAAGTAAAATTCAATAGAGAGCTAACATGATAAAATAATATAACCAGAAAATGAATACTTTCTCTTTATATCAAATCAATAAATGTATCACTGAAGTGCAAAGTTCTCTTAAATAAATACTTTCCAAAATAATTTGGGGCAGTTAAATTATCTGTGGAATATTTTCCTGTTCCAGGGCACTTACCACGGGTTGTCCCAAATCCCAGTTCCAAAGGACAGTGGGTGATACTGTCTCTGATGATCAGAGAGCCTGAAGCATCTGAAAAGCAGCTACTGGAATGAAGGGCTGCTTAATACCTTTAAAAAAAGAAGACTGACTTTGTAAAATGAAAGATACCTTATTGAAATTCTTTACAGAACAAGAAAATAGACTCTTAGCAGAATTTCCTATTTGGATGTCGAGCAGAGAATAGCTTTGTATTATTGGCCAACAGTGCTATTCCACACAAATATCTTCAGTGTGTAATTGATGAGTGGGAGCTGGTACGGTTTATTCCCACCACAGAATGATGAGAGGCTCTAGCCAAGGCTGTGGCTTGCTGCGGGCTCCCCTGTGCATACATGTAACAGGGAAAAAACCTCTTTCTGGAGGGTTTGCAACTTCTGTAGATGAGATGTCAGTACGGATTGCCAGGGTGCAGGGCCTGATCATGTATCCCATGATCAAGTTCTGAAAGATGCCTCAGGGGAAGGAATTAGCCATCCACAAAAAGCAGACAGGCTTTTTGTACAGGTCCTTCTTGTACAGGATCTCGTGACAAGTTCTGCACACAGACCTCAACCTAATCCATGAGGTTTTTGCATTGGTGACATCTTTGGCATTCTCAGAACTCCAAATGCTTGTGTCAGCTCTGCAGAGGCTGAAGCTGGGAGAAAGCAAGGCTTATTTTATAATTTTATAGATTGGAAACTGGAGCACATAAAAATCAAGGGTGCAATTCCCAAGCGTAAATATAAGCATCTACTGCCATTGTAAACTTCTGAAGGTCTCCAAAACACCTGCATGGGGCTGGCAGATGCAGGCAGGACCTACAGGAGATACGTGAGTTGCCGGAGCGGAGCTGGCAGCTGGGCAGTACACCATGAGGCGTCTAAAATGGCTTTATGTTTAGAAAACTTAATTGCCTTCTGATTAATTGTTCATGGACTTGATATCTACTGATATTCAAGGGCAAGAATTTGAAAGCGAGTGTTTTGAGAGGTGGTTCATTTGCTTTCATGTCTACTTTTCAAAAATATGTCTAATTCAACTAGTTGTTGCCATGTAATGGCATGGACACCTTCTTTCTGTCCAACACAGAGGAACATTTCTGAGAAGAAGCGGAGGTCTTTATTAGGTTTACAAAGATGATTAAGGGCCTGGAGCATCTCCCCTATGAGGAAAGGCTGAGTGAACTGGGGCTATTCAGCTTTGAGAAAAGAAGACTGAGAAGGGATCTGATCAATGTTTATAAATACCTGAAGTGTGGGACACAGGGGGAAATGGCCAGCCTCTTTTCAGTGGTCTGTGGGGACAGGACAAGGGGCAATGGCCTCAAGTTGGAGCACAGGAAGTTCCGCACCAATATGCGGAACTTTTTCCCAGTGAGGGTGACAGAGTCCTGGCACGGGCTGCCCAGGGGGTTGTGGAGTCTCCTCTGGAAATATTCAAGACCTGTTTGGATGCCTCCCTGTGCGACCTGTCCCAGGGAACCTGCTTTGCAGGGGGGTTGGATCGGATGATCTCTTGAGGTGACTTCCAACCTCTATGCTTCTGTAAATCTGTGAACCATAGGTTGGTAGATTGGTATCCTAGTATAATAAAGAGGATTAATTTTTAGGTAGCAATTACCAAAGCTCTACCCATTTGTAAATGTGTAAAAGGTGCATATGGCAAAAGCAACAAATAATGTGGTGATTTCAGCTCAGAATTTCAAATCTAGAAAAAAATTACAAATTTGGTCCTTTTAAAGCCAACTAATTTCCTTCCCATAATGTCCTCTATGTGAGAATTTCCTTAGCTCGAGAAATCCCATGAGGATCAGTTCAGCTTAAATATTTTCTCTCCAGCCCATTCTAACTGCTGTCTATTAAATGACTTTGTGGCTTCCTGACACTGTAGGCAGCTTAATTGAAAATTTGATTAAGTGAAATAATCGCCTGTTGTACAGCAAGAATGAGAATTTTTGTGGGAGAGCTGTGTTTTTGTCATTCATCTCTGTCAGACCAGTGTGTTTTGATGTACATTTGAATTGATGTAATTGCTGACAAATCAGTCCCTGCCCATCCTTTGCTATTATTATACTTTCCACTGACATTTCAGAGAAAATAATAAAGATCTTAAAGTTTCTTAAGGACAAGATCCAGAGTCCCAGTATCAGCTCTGGGTGATCTCTAACTACATATCACTAGCAAGGATTTAGCCAATTGAGTTGTTGTAGCTTAACTAAAAAAGCTTCAGCAGAGTTGGAGGGTATATCAGCTTTCAAACAAGATAGGAGATATCTCTCAGAGATGTGGAGAGCAGCTCTCCTCATTGATTCCTATCCTATCACATGGCACAACATAACCAAAAGTTTTGACTTGAGAGAAACCTTTGAATGAGTCAGACACCAGAGCTGGACACAAAATGAGGATGGTGGCTTTGGGTTAACTGCTCAGCTAGTGCTGTGTGAGTCAGAAGCTCTTTAGTGCCATAGACCTCCGTATTTCCAGTGGAAGGCTGCACTGTCAATGGGTGGCTTTGGACAGCTTTCCTTGTCATCCAAATTGGGCTGCTGTCAAATTCATGGGCCTGAACTCATGTCTTAACCAAGGCAAGACCAAACAGTGAGGCAAGGGATGATAGCCAGGAAGGAAATGGGAAGGAGGAAGAAATATGAAGGAAATAGCTTGTTGCATCAATACAGGGAAATGGGTAAGAGGAGACCACTGTATCACAAAACAATGTTAGTGTACAAACCCATCACATTCTGTTTTCTTTCCCATGTTTCAGGGGTTTGTGCTGTTAATGAGCATCCTTCTGTCTGCAGTGTAATGTCAGTGTGATTTTCTTGGGTGTGAAATCATCATGTCATCTGCTACACTTGAGCATCTAATAGGAAAATAGAGTTTGATATTTGAAGTCTGTCAGTTTCAAAGAACAGCTGGCTGATGAAGTGTTTTATCAAAAATCAGTGGTACAAATAAGCTAGTAGGTCTTACTGGGGTTATTGATAGGCTTTTCCTCTTGACTAATGTTTGAAATTCAGGTTGGATGGTATGTCAAATTTACAAGTGTGGACGACACTTTATCAGGAGAATTGGGAATGGGGCAAAATATGATAGGTGTCTTTTCAGCCGGGGTCATTACTTGATCACCAGTGTCTGCACTAGCGCCAAGCATCAGTGTATAAGCAAGATACATACTTGGGAGTGATCCGCGGTCTTAGAAGATTATGAATTTTCAAATCTCAGTCCTGGAAAACATTGTATTAGAAACACTGAGATGCACTGATACTGATAAATAAGACATTCAGAATGCTTTGGAAGATCACAGGAAAAAAGAGGCTGGAGGGGACTTTGAGAGGTCATCTATTCCCTCCACCCTCCCAAGGCAAGTTAAACTATATGGATGAGATTCCAGACATACACCTGTCTAACCTGTTCTTTAAACCCCCCCCATTGATAGATATCCTACAGCCTCCCTAGGCAATCTATTCCAAGACTTAACTAGAAAGTTCTTCCTAATGACAATCCTAAATCCCCTTTGCAGAAATTTAAGCTCATCAATTCTTGTCCTATCTACCAGGGACACGGAGAACAGATTATTCCCTGCCTTTTATGAATGCACTTAAAAATTATGAAAATTTCTGACTTCGCTTTCCCTGGTATAGGCCTTGTAATTTCAGGAGGTAAAAGGAGACTTGGCAAGAAAAGAAGAAGTCAGGAAGCAGTACAGAGCAAGTGTATAGGCGTAGGATTTCATATCTTTAAACTGCTATATGCAGGCGTAAAAGTGATATATAAGGGATGTACGTTTTATGGTCTAAGATGCTAGAAATCAATGAATAAGAGTGCAATTAAACCTCCTGATTTTTGACAGGGATCGTGTCAGGGCCACAAAGCTAAAACTTGTTAGTGGGTCTTGGTCATCTGCCTCCAAGGCTGGTTATGGTTTCGGTTCCATTTTGCAAAAGTGGCAGCTGGTTTCTGACTTTGTTTCAAGGCTTTGGAAGGAGGGAAAATATGAAGTAGAGGGAAATAATTTTATGGAGTTAGGTAATGTATAGGATACATCTCCACTGGCAAAGTCATTTGAATCAGCAGGAGCAGACTGATAGGGTAAATCCGTTGGTGCCAAGGATCCCATATCTACACTCTGTGCATTCCAGAGAGAGTAAATCTAGAGAAGCTGCAGCACAGGCCCAGAGACTGAACACCTACAAGTGGTGGGAGCACTGTATGTGTCCTTCTGGAGCACATCTTCTGGGTTAGGTTCACCCAACAGGAACGCAGCTAACGCAGGCCAAGGTGTGGTGTGAACCAAATGAACCAAAGCCCAACAAACGAGGACAAGCAGGAGATCCACTTGGGAAATGCAGTCTTGATTTGAACTAAAATGCTGATTTCTTGCTCAGTCGAGAAAGTGCCAAGTTTCGCTCTGTACACCATTTCATCAGGCAATGCCAAGGGCCAATTTGATGTTAAGCCTTGAACCTGGTTACCCAAAATGCAGTAATTTCCCTAACCAACACAAGCTTCAACCTGTGGGGCAGTTCTTCCTTTAAACTCCTGGATTTTCAGAGCTGGGCTGTTATATTTTTTTGCAGTCTGCACTTTCATTTAAGGATTTACCATTCTCCTCTCCCCTCCCAGTTGCTGCTTGCTCCTTCGGTTTTGCTGACATACTTGTTTATGAACTGTGAACTTGATCCAGCCACTACAGGGCAAGAGGAGAGTTGACCAAAATAGCCAGTGTGAGTGCAGGGACAGTCATTCTGGCACAAATTCTTCCATCACAAGTGAGGGAAAAGCTGTGGATCTTCAGTCTCGGGAAATGACGGACCCTGCCAGCAAACATCTGTCTGAGTCTTAGGACTGGCAAACAGCCCTTGGTTCTTTCATAGTTGTTTTCTGCTGCCCTCAAAGTAAGGAGATTGCTTGCCGAGGTGGTAGGGTGAGGAAGACCACTCAGCTTTTCCTGGGCAGACAAGAGAGGATGAACAGTGTGGGTGATGAGGGAAAAAACCTACAGGGGTGCACACATGACCTCTCCTGGGTTTAGGAGAGGGATCGGGGATGACCTAAGTCATCATGGCCACCAGAAAAACTCTGTGTAAGTTTTGTGTAGCCAAAAATGACCGAAAGGCAAGCCAGGCAGACTGAGATGAACAACAACATGGTTATTTGTCACTGTGGTTTGGGAAGCATTTAACATGATTTAAAATGGAAGAAACGTCCAAATATAGAGACCTGTCTTGATCTCACTGGACACAAATCTCCTTTAAAGTCAGGATGCAATTCATTTTACCTGTCTTCAGTCATCTAAAAGTTAAATGTCCAAGCCAGACACCCCAGGCTCCCTTTGTATTAAGTCAGGAGAAATTGGCATTTCCAGAGGGTGATTGATCCCTCCTGAAGGTGGATGTCCAACGCGGGTCGCATAATTTTCTTTCAGAAGGTGCTGGTTTCTCCCCTCTGACTGAAAAGCAAAAAAAAAATGAAGCAGGGTGGCTAACTCAGACATCTAAATTTTAGGTGTGTAAAAGCAGGTGAGATGAACCCTGCCCCAGGGAATCTCACTGCTTGGGTACCACCGCAGAGCCATATGGTCAAAGTTGTATTCCACTTACACGTACCTAAAAAAGGCCTCGTGGGTCAGTGACAAAACTCCATTACACCAGGGGAGCAGGAGTTAGTCAATAATAAGAAACTGTGCTTGCTGACTGAGAAGGCCTAATAATTCTTTCCACCGTGAACTTCAGATTTGTGATATATATGCATTTTTTACAGGGACCTTCATCTTAAATCAGAGGAAGGGTTGTACTTGGTGTGCAGCATCTCAGTGCCTCCTCAAACATAGTAATGATTTAATTTTTTAAAAAGTTTGAAACGGACATTATAATTTAATCATATAATAGAAATCATCACAACCAGGTAGGTACTTAGAAAAGCTTCTTTTTTATGTGTGTGTAAATTTCCTTGTTTATACAGTTGTGGTATTACAGCCTATAAACAGCCATCCTGCTCAGTTGTAAATATTTTATTACATGCCATTCATTTCTGTAACGCATAAATGCTTTTGTCATGCTTCCAGTCAGGTCCTGTCATGATGAGAACAAGAATGCAGTTCATTTTTTCTTCCCCCCTGAAACTGAGTAGGATTTTCTTACTTTTACTAACAAGCTACAAGCCTCCCAAATCCAGGCACCACATAAAATTTCCTTGGTGTCGCTACTGGTTTCACTAAGGTCTAGGTCAATAGACATCACCATTTACCATACCAAGAAATGTCTCATTTTGAATCTTGCTCTTCCAAAGAGACTCACTCCACATCCCAGCAATGTGCTGATGCAGCCTCGCCTTCTGTGACATCAGGTCTGTGGTATTAAAAAGAAAAAAACAAAAAAAACCCCTAAAGAAACCAATTTGTGCCTCATATTTAAACAGCAGATATTTTATGTGCAGTTCCCGCATGTACGAACGTAAACACGCTCGCACTCCACAATACCACCTCCAGTGTAACTGGCATTTAGGTATCAGACTCCCAAGGGAAAAAACTGCTGTTGAACTATTAGCTTACTCAGAGGAGCTGAAAGAATAACTAAGAGAATCACCCTGAGAGCTGGATAGCTGGCAAACAGTGCCAGGCTCACCAGGACCTGTAGTAGGTATTCCTATCTGTAGGGAGAAAAGAAAATGGAGCAAACTGGGGTTAAAGTTTCAGCAACCAGCTCCAGAGCATTTCCCCCTCTTGCCTTCTGTTTAAAAGCTACAAAAAACAATCTTCACTCAGGAAGTAGTATTTTGTTTACGTGTCTTTTGACAGTCTTTCTCTTTAATCGGAGTTTGACTCCATCGTAACGAGTGGCATTTGTGTTCTTCTGAGTAAAGAGCTAGACAAGATATAATTAGAAATACTTTAGCTGACCTTTCATAAACCATGATCCCCAACAAAATTGTTCCGAATCACATTAAAAAATGGTCTTACATCTTTTGTGGGTACAGACAAGATTACAGGATACTTTTATTTTAGAATAATTACACAGTGACCTTCAGCGTTATTTGCAAAGGTCATATTCTCTTCACATACCCTTGATTTCCTTTCAGTTTTCCCTTTTGTCCCACCAGACATAAATTTAGCAAAGGAAGAAGAAAGAGAGAGTATTTTTTCTGTGGTTGAAAACTGAAGAAGATAGTTCAAAGTCCCCATAGGCACTCAGAGGGCTGTGGGCTATGATAGGCTATTTTCTACCATTTAGCTCCTGTATTATCACTACTCCTTTTTCTTCATTATTCTCCACTTATCACATGCAGCATCACTACAGAGCCCAAATAGAGAGTTGTAATTACCCAGCTGCCACCTGATAGTACCCCTTCTATCATCTTTATCTCACAAGGCCTTGCTGTTTCATCATTGGATAAAACTTGCCCATGGCAATGCCTGTGATAGTACATCTCAGAGATACATTTAAAGTTTACTCATTTATCGCAGAAAAATGCTGAACCCACGCAATTATTAGATACACTTGCCAATTTATTTGTTCAGGAAGGCTACTTTAACTCCTTTTTCTATCAGCTATTTGTTCTGTTCTTCTTGAAAACACTGAGGTCACTGTTGGGCACTGAGATGAAATAGAAAATTCCTAAGCCATCCAGGCAGAAGGCAGCCCAGAGACTCATTGATAAAAACAGACCTACACTTTCCCTGGCTATGTAATGTGGAAGACCTGCATTTTGTGCATATTTTTTGGTTATATCACCCCACGAGGCTAACATGTGGGTCACATGGCTTGAGCATCCCATGCTCTCAAAGTAGATTTCATGCACTGTGCCATGACTGTCAGGTCCAATCCAGAAGTACCACATTTGGGAAATAAGTAATCTGCTGACAAGCGTAAAAACTGAGCATAAAAGTGTGAGGACATAATATTAAACGTATCCACATGCAATTGCTCTACGAGCAGTTGGCATCTGCTCTGGCCTGCATGCCTTACTCTGATATCTTAAATTGGCATTTTGCTTTAGGACCGACACAAGCTTCCCACCCTTCAAAGAGAAATAAAATGCAGGAAATGGGAAAACAGAGAATAAATGAGAGTTGACAAATACTCTTTTTTCCCCTAAAATTTTCTAATCACATTCACAGTATAGCAACAGTAACAGCAACGCTTCCAGCTGAATCCCATCCCAGCGCACACACGGGGCAACACACAGAGCTCCTAGTTCGTGTGGGAGATTCTCACCCATGTTACCCAGGCCGTGGGGCCTGCGGCCTGAACGTGGGCTGTGCCGCTGATGTGCTCTGCAACCTCGGGCAAGTGACTCAGAGCAGCATTTGCCAACGTAGGTGCTTAAAATGAGTCACCATGAACAAAATCAGCATGGGCATAGCAAAAACCCACCAGGCTCCCAGCACCAAGGCGTCTTGGTAACACCTCAAGAATTTACTCAGGACCAGTCAGCCTCAGCAGCCTGAGTCAAGTGTGATGCTGTCTCCGTGAAGGAGTGACTGTGTATCTCTCTGCTTGCATCCCCACTGCTCTCAAGGCTGGAAAGGCAAGACAGGGTTAGCCTGGCTGGATGATGGCTCCATGGATATCCAAGTGCCATAGGCTGGAATCTGCCCGCTACAGAAGTGACTGCTCATCTCCTGAATCTCAGATGGCCCAAACAGTAGGAGAGCAACACTACATACTTGGCTAGCTTTGAGCTGGCTCTGCATCCCAACATCCATGGTTTATCAGCCGTCTGGCTAAATCACCCACAGGTAACTGGGAGTTGACTGTGTAAGTACATAGGGAGATTGAGGAACCTATGGATGGGACTCAGAGAAGACCGAAAGTGAAGAGCATTGACAGAGCTAATCAGTGGCAAATTTTGTGGAGGAAGGTAGGGCAGAGCTTCTGCTCTGCAAAGTCACTTCTTCCTGGCCGGAGAAACCTGCCTGCCTGTGGGCTTCTGTTGTGCAACATTACTGCTTGAGGGCTGGGGGCTTCATCCAGGGCAGTCCTCTCTGGAAGGAGAAACTTCCCTCCTCCAACTTCTGTTGCTGCTATCAACAGCCCTGTGCTCAGGATGACCCCTGGGAGGGTGAAAGCCCTGCCATCAGAGTCACCACAGGTGATCTGTAAAGCTCTGAAAGTAATCAACCCAACCACTGAATTTTTATCTGTATTAAAACATGTATGTCCTGACCTGTGCACTTCTCGTTTTGTAAACGGCAAAATCACAAAACTTCCTTGTTCTGGGGTAAATGCTTTGAGACCTGCTCTCATTACCAGAACCGCTTAGGCTAACCACACCATCCTGGCACTGCAGAGTGAATGGGGTTCTTGAAGACATTCTGGAGGAGACGATTGCCTGAGATGCCCTCTGTGAGATAAACACCACGATCCCATCGGGTCCTCTATTCGCCTTCCAAACATTACACATATACCACACCCTCCAGAGAAATTCAGGTAGCTTGAAACTTAGGGTGTTCACCAATATAAGAGAAGCCTGAAAAGGTTTCACGAAGCTCCCACCCACTTGAAAAAAAAGGAGAATGCCAGATAATTAGTGGAAATTGGCATTGAATGTTGACTCCACAAAGTGTTAGAGATTTTCTCTCTCCCCCTGCCCCAAACAGCTCCAAACAGTGTTTGTGTGCATCCTGACACAAAATGACACAGTATGTCATGAATTTTTAACTAATATTTTATTGAGTTTGCATGCATTTCATACATTTTTATTACTTCTTAGCACTCTGCATGTTAGTACAGAGATTATGATGGCAGTTACTGAAAAAAAACCGAACCCACCAAACCAAACCTGAAATCTATTGCTCTTTTAAAAGCAGTACTTTTAATTAAGCAGCCAGTGTGTAGTTGAAATCATGTGCCATGCAGTGAATAGCTGGCTTGCATGACTGTGTAAATCCTGACAGAGAAACTGAGCAGCTCACCAGCCCTGAAAGCCCTTTATTGCAGGTACAGCAGTCATTTCACCATACACTGTAGTTAACATTCAGGAAATAAAATTATTAATATTATTTAAATATTTGGCTCCATTTAAGAAATTTTAACTTTGAAACAGAGCCGAACCAGATGTTGGCTTTCTTCAGTGAGCCAAAACCAGCATATGGCCTTCCAGATCTGGCTGCTCCCCCAGCTAGCACCACATATTTTTCCTTTCGAGGAAGGCAAGCCTAAGAGGTAGCATGTTCCTCCTCCTTCTCTCCCAAGGCAAAACTCTTCAGGATCTCAGCAGCAGGATATTTGCCTTTTCCTGCTTGTTGATTACTGCAAAAGACCCCAAGAAGTTTGTAGGTCAGGCCTCCGTATTGCATGTCTATCAGGGTGAGCTAATTGTGAGGAGTAGATTGATACTTCCCCTCACTTCTGTGCATGGAGAGCAGGACCGTGATTTTCACGATGGAAAGAGGTCTGGCCCAATCTGTCATTGCCAAGCAAGGTCTTGGCTATGTCGGATCAGAAAAGCACTCTGTGGAAATGGAGGAGCTGGTTTGTGCACCCTCTCCAGATTCACGGAGGAGCGAGGAAGGGAGCATCACTTTCTGACTCCCCAGATGTGCTCTGTGGCTGGGCTTGTCCAACCCATGCAACATTACCCCCAAAAGGTCTCCACTACCAGCTGCAGATTCCCATGATCTGCTTCAAGGACAATTTCTCATTCCCATTCAGAGAGCAAATCTTCTGCCATCTGCCCTTTCACAGATCAGAGGAACCTTCCCAAAGACAGGTGTGGGTACAAGGCTGTAGAAACTGTGAAGACTCACAACTGTACAACACGAATCACCATAAATTGAGAGCAAGTCACAAGTACCTAGCCAACCTCACATGTGTGAGGCTTGACCTTTCCAGGGTTCCAGCCCAAGGACCAGTGCCCAGGTCACTGACACTACTGCATCCGCAAGCTCACAACTTTGTTCTTGATTCTGGTGGAAATAAATCTGGTGAAATGAATCTTGTACTTACCTAGATAATCAGGGTGTGGAAATCTAAATTTATTGGTTCCTAGACATCGAAGTTGTTTGAGGAGGACAGAGCCAGGCTCTTCTCATTGTCTTCCCCGACAATGTCCAAGGGGACAAGGGGAAATAGGTGCAAGCTGGAGCACAGGAGATTCCATGTGTAAAAAAGGAAAAACTTTTCACTGTGAGGGTGGCAGAGCCCTAGCACAGTCTGCCAGAGAGGTTGTGGAGTCTCCTTCTCTGGAGACATTCAAAACCCACCTGGACGCATTCCTGTGATACCTAATTGAGGTGATCCTGCTTTGGCGAGGGGGTTGGACTGGATGATCTCCAGAGGTCCCTTCCAACCCCTGGCATTCTGTGATTTTCTGATGATTCTTGTTTGCATTGCTTTTATCTAAAGGTCCAATGAACAGAAGGGATTGAGCCCATGCTTGAACAAAGCCCCATTCAGCAAAGCACTTCATACATGCTGCAATTTAAGCCTGAGCCTTGTACGCTGTTCACTTCTGGGCCTGATAAAGGGGACATCCATTTGGATGCACCAGGGTGTAAGATGGAATTGCATAAGATATATTCAACCTGGGTCAAGTCCAGAGGGGAAACAGATCAATAAGTGAAGTTTATCATAGATTTTTTTGAACTTTTTGTTTGCCATTGTTTCTAAACAGGAGAGGAAATCCAGGCTGCCTTAAAGTTGCTCCAGAAAGAATAAATCAGTCTGCCCATTTGTGTAATATTCCTTGCATTTCTGAGCCCAACACAGAATGTGCTTTTTATATATGTCTATGTATATATAAAAGTTCCCTGAAATACTTTTGCTTGTTTTGTAGACAAAGTCAAGTACTTTTCAATCCTTTTTTTAAATGACAGATTAATACTTTTTATTATAATGTTTTGGAGTGAGAAATGCAGGTTTAATGTCACATACTAATCTAGGTCTTTGTAAACATGTTTATGCTATGAATCCACAATTTAATTCTGCCAAAGCACCACATTTTCCAGGTAGAAATGTAGGCAACCAAGGCCCAGGTGAAGAGGTAATTCTACACTATTAATTACCTTACACCGCAGAGGCAACTCAGCCCAGATGATAGGCAGTTAAAGGTTTTGGTCCAAATACGTTGAAAAAATGGACAATAATGGCATCTTCTTTCACAGGAGTGAAAAGTTATTGCTGTTATTACCATAAAGCACAGGGAGTGCAGTGCTGAGGAAAACGTAGGATGCGCTCTGGAAGAAGAGACTCATTATTTCAGAGTTTGTAAGGAAGAAGATGAGCTAATTTTAGAATATCTATTACATGACTTTCTCCTCAAAATCACGTGCAAAATAACAATAACCTATCACGAGTTTTTTTATTGTTTGCTGTTACTGGGAGTATCCAGAGTGATCTGACACAGCACCAAGAACTGTACAACCACAGAGAGAGATTTAGTCAGTGCCTCATGGCACACATATCCTAAAGTGGAAAAAAACCGAATGGGCAACGTGAGCAGAGGGCACAGAAAGAACTATGAAGAGATCATGTAATGCTGAGGGTGAATCAACAATGAAGATATGTCACCCAGGCTGGAATGGATGTCCCACATCTCCTAGGCCTCAGACTAGTACCTTGTACAAAAAGCATTCTTGGTTTGTTTCCTGGTCCCTCTTAGACCTTCTGCTCATGTTTTGCAGGTGCCCATAGATTGGTTCAGTGACTGCTGTACTGATCCAGAGGAAAACACTCTAGGTGCCACAGCAGGATTTCCCCAGCCACATAAGGAAATGATGCGGCAGCAGATGGTGCTGATCCTTCCATCCATCTCTTTCCTAGAAGAAAGGATCCCTCAGACCATTAAAACAACAATAAGCACCATGTGTATGACCAGAAAAATGGTGGCACTGGCATAATACCAGCCTTTAGCATGCCTTCATGGTGGCTGCCTCACATCTGGCTGAAATGGAGCCTGTGGCGGATCAAAAAGGTGTTCCTACCAGGACCGTTGCTCTTTTCTAGAACAGGACATTGAGCTGTTCCTTGCTAGTGCCAGGAGGAGAAAGGTTCATGTTACACTAAGGAGAGCCTGGCTGGCCAAAGGAAAATCTTTTAAACTTATTAAAAGGGGTCGTGTTCTGCGCTGTGGATTGGGGCCTGAGGCTAGCGCAGAAGTCGGGCCAGAAACCAGTTCTTCAGAAACGAACACAGACACCACCTATAGCTGCAAAAGAAGAGGCTAGGAAACTTCCCCTAAAATGAGATAACGACAACACAGCAGAAGCTTAGCCTCCTGTCTTCCATGGGAGATAAGCATTGTTTAAGATACCTCACAGCTCTTGGGTTTATCAAGGCTACCTACAGAAATAGGCCTTTCACATAATATTTTACCTGGAATCAGAAATTACAAGAACTTGTGGATGCCAGGCAGTCAGGTAGGTATTTTTTTTGGAACTTTGTAAATGCTGGCTTCAGGCATTGGTAAAGTTTCAAGCTAGTAAGACATTCCAGTATATTTACTGGTCCCTATTGATAACCCAAAATCAGCAGGTCATATTTTATTCTGGTATAAAGGCCTTTTTTTTTTCTTCCCTCAACAGTTTGTGTTTGTATTAGTTCCTGCAACATCATGTGAATCACTTTGTTTTATAACTTATTCCTGTTAATTATCATGTTAGCAAAGCTAACCTTTCCCCAAATCCCAGAATCATCTGTAGCGGCCAAGGTATTTATAACGCAGGCTCTCCAGTACAGTAGTTGATTTTAATGCTAAATTATACATTTTTGTAAGCAGCTTTCCCCTCAGTTCTCACCCACCTTCAGGAGTGTTGGATGAATGCCATTCAGTTCTGCTTTCAGACAATAAAGCCTGGTCTTACAGGCTCTGCCTTCACTACAATTTTAACTGTGTCAGTCAGAATCAAATATTAGGGAAAGACTGAGGGGAAAGATGTTAGCCGGGACCAATCCCATTAACTTCAATACTTCTTCCCTGTTGTAAGCTGAGCAGCAAACTAAGCAGAGCTACACATGAATCTCACCCTTGCCTGTTTAGAAAATGTCGATTTTATTTATTTATTTATTTATAAAAACTTGGTTTAACCTTGTATGCGTTAACCAGGGACTATAATTTTCCAGAAGGGAATTGTTTCCACTAACATAGTTACTCCTCCAAAGCAGATAGTGGCAGATGCATTTTTCCTTTTTCTCTCTGCTGGACAGACCCTTACAAGGGATCGCATTTTAAACTCATGCCACTGTACAGTCTAGAATCCTCTCCTCAATCATGCTCTCCTCTAGCAGTTCAAAGGGCAACATTTCAAGGGTTTCGCTCGCCTCTCCCCTCAGCCTCAGCAGAAGTTTGCAAAATCGTTTTGAAAGCATTTTTCTTCACAACAGATCTAAAGATGCCCGATACTTCAGTAATCTGGTAAATAGCAAATAAAACTCTTGGGCATACTCCCTTGATACTTCCACTACTTTGAAAGACAAAGGCAAATTGACTGCCAGATGAGAGTTCTCCAGTACATAAATCCTTGTCTGCAAAGCCACAGAAACTTTGCACAATGCCTTTATCTTTCCCCCTCTTTGACTGTGGTGATATAATGGGGACACTGTGTTCAAACAGCTATTTGCTGGAAAAACTGCAAACACTCCAAAAATTAAACCTAGCACAATTGCGCCCAGGCTAATGAAAGCTGGGAATGTTACAGAGGTGACGCTCTCCATCTTCGCGATGAGGGTGCATTATGGGACCTGTCATTCCCCGGCACTCCTGGCTGCCAATCTACTGTAGGGAGCAGCGCTAACAATACCCAGCGCCTTCCCGACCGAGGGGTTCGTGTCACAAAAGGGCAGCAGGCTGACGAACGGGGAGGGCTGGCTGAGGGAGGGAGAGAGCAAACACACGGTGATGCCACTTGAGCGGGGCTAACGTCTTGAGCCTCTCCGCCTTGGGTCTCAGGGCATTGATAACTACTTTAACACACGTCCTCAGGCGGGACAGCTGACACGCTGGCTGACGTGGGGAGCCCCTGCTGAAAGATAAAGGGGAACCGGTGCTTTTTGTCTGTGTTGTCAACTACTGTTGCAACAAACTGTTACACAAATACTTTAATTACGTGCTTCTCCTCCTACCTCTAAGAGAGATGGGCCAGAGGCACAGGCTGGCAGAGTTCAAAGTACTTTTTCCAAGTACTGTATAACCATACAGATGCCATTTTCTCCAGCATTTGTGAGAAAAAACGGTAAAGGCAAAGCTACCTGTGACAAATAGGTCAAACAAGCGTTATTATTCGCAGATGTTTCAAGGGAAATTGGTGTCTACCCAGAATTTGCTCACTTGCTCAACCCTTGACTCTAACAGCTGAAGGTGTGCCGAGTCAGGTGTCAGAGTTCATGAGGGTATCAACTATGACGCATTGTTCAGCACATCATTAATCTCCTGAGGAACTCCATCTGCGGCGCACAGCCCTGCGCACCGGCAGCGAACAGAGGCAGAGAGGAGCTGATGGCCAGCGCTAGCACGCCAGGCAACTGGAAGTCTGGATCAAACAAATTTAAGCAGCCCCCTGAGAAGGCCAGGCTGAAATAGGATTCAGCCTGAGGCTGGGTGATGCGGCACAAGCTAATTAGAGCTACCCTCAGGAGCAGGAGTCAAGACCTCTGAACTAGGGGAGGGACCACTCCTGTCTCCCGTGACCAGTGGTTGCAGGAAGACTTTCGCTGACTTTGAGGTGCTTTCAATTTGGCCCCATGTTATCAAGTTTAATATTTTCAAAAGGACCTCAGAATTGTTTTAGGAAATGATGCAGACGCTTAGCAACTGAAGTCATGCAGGAAGTCAGCATGAGACCCAGGGAATGACCTCAAAGAAAAAGGAGTTATCAACCACCGTGACAGACCTGGTATCTTGGAAGGCTTAAAGCTGAGGCAGCGTGTGTTTTCAGTGAGGTAGGTTAATAACAACCAGCACTTGACCTCCTCTGTTTCCAATACATTCACCCAAAAAGGTTTCCTCCTCCTGCTTTACAAAAAGTCAGGGTCATATGGGGGTGATGCATCTGCCTGACAGTTCAAGCATATGGTTTTAACAATGGGTGCTAGATACTCATTGAACAGGGAGCCCAGAGAAGAGGGTTGTGTGTGGCTGAGGGTGTGCACTACGTGGTCTTTGGGGCCATGGACAGGTCTGTACAGAGTAAGTGCCCGACTGGCTTCCCACAGGTGTGTAGTGTGGTCTGCCTACAGAAAACCAGTCACCTGGAGTGACAGAGGATTAGGGACTGACCCACCTCTTCAGCCCACGGATTTGTTGACTACACATGAAATTTGTTCCTAATTCTCTGTGATTCTGGGTGACTGTTGCAAGACTGACAGCCTTTTCTGATAAACCTTGTAGTGGAGTGTTAGCATAGTGCTAGGGCCTCTGACATCATCCTAATTCAAAAGCTAAAGAATAGCGAGATGTCTGCCAACTAGCCAAAATAAAAACAGCGGCAGCAGCCCTAGTTACCATTCATTCCCATATATGCCACAGCTCCACACAGTGTCCTGCAGCTGCTGCTGCTTACAGCACCAGTGCCCAGCACAGGCAGCCGTCAGGTATCCGGCAGGAGGGATGCTCTTCAGGGCTGACATTCGGTTTGATGCTAAAGGCAGGATGAGGCACCACTGTAGTCTCTGGGTTTGCAGGGACAGATGAACTTAGAATCTGTGGGTAGACAGTCCTCTATGTCCCATCATCGTAACAGGATCCTAATTAAGACTGCAGTTGTTTCTTTTGATTCCCAGATCCTCACTGATTCACCCGTCACAGAGCCCTCCTTATTCGCACGCTCAGCGACTGGTTAAGCTTTTTACCAGCTGCTGGTTAAGCTTTTTACCAGCTGAGTAACTGTGGTGGGAGTTGAAAGGGAGATCCCATCCAGAGTGCTTCATCCTAGCTCAGGTGAAGAGAGGCCACTGCAGGACAATGTCTTGTCCCAGTTCCCATATATTTATTTAAAGTATTTTGAAGAAGGAATCTATGGGAAAGAGTGAGAAATTTTCTCTGTATTTCATAAATTGAAGTACTGGGGTATCCTTGTGAAAGGTGTTGTCTCAAATCTTGAAGTAGGAAAGAAAATCAAATTTGGTCTTCTAGATCCCAACAGAGTTAAAAATGATAAGCTATGGACTAAAGCCACCATGAGTCATTGTGCTGAGTACCTTACACTTTCATCTTTCTTGCAAAGAAAATGGGAATAGCATCTCCCACCCTTCCTAAATACTTTTCTTTCACAGAGATACTTTTTGGTTAATTTTCTTGTAACTAAATGTTATTACTTGGTTTGGGAATGTTATGGACCACTACATTACCTCTCACATTTACACAACGACTGAGGAAATATATTTGGCTTACTGCTTTCTCTAGTAAGAAAGTTGTTAGCTTGTTGACATTTTCTCAAGGAGCAAAATCTGATGAAACAGAATCTAATGCAAATGAGGTTTTGATTAATAGTTCCAAAGAGAAAAATAAAAGGCTCTTTAAATAATCTATATTACAAGCACACAGTAACACTCTAACTTAAAATAATGAAGTAAAAGTCGTATAATCTATAGTGAATGATGCCAGAAAACACATTTATGTATACATTTCTAGTGCAACAGGTGCCTGGTACTGATCAAGGGTATCTGAATTTACCTCAGTTTAAATGTTTGAGAATTATTATTATTAGGGTGACAGCCCGATGCATAGAGTCATCGTACACCAGAAAAAGATTACTAATCAACAACAAAGCAGACAGACAGCAAAGGACATAAGGATGTATTGAACCCTTCTTCCATATTTATTGGGAAAAGATATGCTCATTAACAGTGAGGATTTTTTACGCTGAGCATCTTTTTAGCTTTCTAGAAATCTTAGCAAGAGGGAATATATTCATGTATGAAGGTAAACTCAGTTTCAGGTATTCTAATGGTGGGCTAATTTCTTCCTGAATCTGATGGGCTGCTCCTTCTCCTATGCTGCAGCAGAGGTTAGCACAGAAAGACAGAGGAAAGCCTGAGTAACAGCAGCAGTACGTTACAAAGCCTCATGCTCTAAGGTTCCTCAAAGTGTTAATCCATGAGCTTGTAATATGATTTTAGCCCATTTGGTGAGGTAAGTACTTTATGGGCATTTTTATAAGTGTCCATTCTCAGGTATTCGGACTATTGAATTTCACAGTCCCTCAGCATCTAGTGAACTTGGAGGACAGCAGGGCTTTAGGAAGGGAAGGATGTTAATCACAAACTGGACAGTATTACATCCAAGAGCCACCATACGGCAGCATCAATCACCAGCTCTCGTGGATTTGGGCAAGCTGTAAACCATGACTGGAGCACTCCCCCCCAAAAAAACCTAAAAAAGAAAACAAAAACCCCCAAACCCATCATATTTGGGGAAGCAACCTTTACTGAAGACTGAAACAGTCCAACACCAGATTCTCTACGAAAGCAAGTCCACAAAGTTGCATTGAGGTGGTATAAACCGATACAAATCCAGAAAGACTCACTGGATTAAGTTACACCTCACTGGGTGTAACTTCTCAGAAAAATGGCTCAACAACACCCTGTCTGCTTTGCTTCAGTTCTCCATCTTACTTGAATTTCGTCTTGTTTCACTTCATCCCTGCAGATGCTCAAGGCCCTGTTTTTGCCTCCCTTGTGAAGTTTTTGAAGGAAGGGAAGAAAATACACTGTTTATCTAGCCAGCTATCAAGAGAGGCTGCCAGGCAATTACCCGTCGGAACCAGTTGGTCTCATTATGAATGTGATGCCTCATTGAATCAAATGTGTGAGCTTCTACAGCAGTTGAGACATTCTCCAAAAGAAACATTTATTGTCAGATCACCTTTTGGGTCACCATCGCCGGGCACAGGGATGGCACCACGTACACAGCGACAAAAGCCAGTCAGCGCTTTGCCCAAATGTGCAGCCAGCACTTTTGTCTGAATGAGCCTTTCCAGTTCCTTCCTGCAGCCCTGGAAAAAGAAAAAGCAAAGCAGTCATTGTGCAGGCACGGAGGAAAGCCACCACTCGCGCCCAGCACCTGTGCAAGAGCTCAGAGTGCATTATACTTATTCAAGTTTGCAAATAAGGGCCGCCACTGTGATTCCTGAACAAAAGGAGCTATTAAGATAAGCAAAACTCTTGCTCCCTTTCCTGCCAGCTGAGTAGCATCCTTATCCCCTGGGTACCTTGGGAGCCTCCCTGCGCCCAGCTGGCTCTGCCCTCCTCAGAGGCAGGGGCGAGCTGCTTGGCAGCCCAGGGTTGGAGTTCAACATTTCCTCCCTTCCTGATCTCATTAGCATGAGATTCAGACAGAGCTGCTCCATTCAGAGCCCTGGCCTCCACTTGGTTTGGGGGTCTCTAATTCCTGTTTCTGGCCACCGTGCAACCAAAGAGAAAGCAGGGGGTGAAATTATCTGACACTGCTCCTTTCTAAGGGAAACAATGACTGCTGGTAGTCAAGCAAAATGCCATCAGCTAACGAAACTCTCATGAAAAGTACACGTTGATATTTTGGTAAAGCTACATCTGCAGGAGTTAGTATTTCTCCTCCCAGAACAACTTTATGGGGCACAGCAGAACAGGAGGTAAATTACAGCCATCCCAAAGTTTCTGTTGCAACTGAGAAGTTGCAGATGGGTAGGAATGGAGAGAAGGATAGCACGGAGATTACAGTCCTTTAAAATCCAGTCTCTCATAATGCATGGCATGACTGTGTCTTTTTTGCACTGAAATGAAAAATCATCCTTGATGATGTTTTACAGCCTCATATATGCATTTTTAATATATATATTTAAACAGTATACGTCTATCTTTAGAGGAATTTACAAACGTCATCTGGTAACCTGAAGATTAGTACGTGACAGCATTTCTCTTTGGAGAAAGAAATGAGGAAACAGAGACTCGTATGAAGGTGTGACTCTTCTTTCTCCCTAGCTGTAAATGAAATCAACATCTGGCTTGGATAGTCTTATATTCTTCTTGTATTTCTAAGATAAGAAAACAGATGATAAAACAGTTACGTGACTGATACGCAGATCTCTAACCCAGCATCGTCTAGTTCCTGGGAGGTAACTGAGCTAAGAGCTGGAAAGCCCAGGTTCTGTGCCCAGCAAGCCAAGGTGTTGTGCACGAGTTTGCCTCCCCCACCTATTTGGACTGCAGACCTGCTTGGGAAGGCATCTTCTCTTACCGTGTGCAGGCTGCCTGGCATAATCAGTGTAACAAGCCTGTGCAACATCATTCCCCATTACACTGCAGTCTATGCTGTTAACGCTCAGTGTTAATACACTCTGTACGCTCCGCTAACAGACTGATGCATTGTACTGTGTTACGCACTAATTTCTGGTTCTACATAGATGAATGTCACTTAGTGAGATCAATGTCTCATCAGGACAGATCTCAGGCATGACAAGTGATTAACATTGCTCAAGAACTTGCCCTTCTTCTTCCTCAAACCATCAGAGATTGATTTATTTTCCTTTGTTGCCCAACCTTTGCTCCCTCAATCAAATACAATCACCTTTCTTTACTTATGTATGCTCATCAGTCTTTGGCACGTCCTGTAGGTTCCCCTTGCTTCTTTAGTCCTGCCTATCTTTGAAATGTTAGGACTGGCTTTGGAAAAGGGTGTCAGCTTCTCATTCAGGTTCTCAGAGGAGCAAATCACTGGTGAACCAACCTCGTCCCTGAGGGACAGCTCCAGAAAGGAAAATGTGTACCTTAAAATCATGCTACCTCTGTTTCTGCCAGTAAACTCAGAGTTATGGTTCTTTTGAGTGCCCTTCTTAATACGACAGCTGCTTAAAGGCTCCTTGAAACCAGCAAAATAGTTAAAAGAAAGTTGCTGCACTTTAAAGTGTGTAACTCTGTTGGCATAAATCTCCCCCATTTGCAGAGGAACCCAAGTGCTCTGTTAACACCAGGCGTGAGCCCCTCTACCCCTGCTGCAGCTCCTCTTTCCTCTCTGCAGCTCCTGCTCACAACAAGGCACAGCTTTTTGCTATTTAAATAGGCTCCATGAGGAACAAGGCAGCTTTCAAGTTTTAAACAGAAAAGCAATCTTCAAAGCATCCCAGAACCTGCTTCAGGTAGGAATGCGAAGGGATGGAATAAAGAGCGTGGGAGGCATGGTATTATTTTGGAAACAGGGAAATCCCAATTTTATTAACAACGCTGAGGAACCCAAATCTTTCTGCACCTGGGATTTTCCCAGGTGGGATGGGGAAATGCATTTTTCCATACCTAGATGTAGGGCCAAAGTGAAAAATTCAGGTAAAACAGAATCTTTCCAGTCTGAAAACTACCTGCTTATGAAAGACGTGCTTTATTTGGGAATCATTGCTTGAGCACTATCACAGTTCTAGATTTTGCTTTGTCTTTCTTGTGAGTGTCATATGCTTTTCTGTTACATGCCTTGCTAACCAAAAAATATTGCAAAAATAGTTTATTGCTTGATATCAACTTACACAAAACCACAAAGTCTGGTGCCTGGTGAAAGCTTAAGTGGTGGCTGAGTGTTCCACAGCTGTGGCAGAGAGCTCTGACTCTGACTTAGGTATTCCTGCCCCTTTTTCACCCCCTTGGCACCGTTATATAGGGCAGATGCACCTGATGAACTGCAGCAAGGCTGGTGGCCCCTGTGTGGGACGCACACTAAGACGTATCGCCTGGCATGGGAACTTGCACGCACCCTCAGGTGTTGCTACTGAAGAGGGTGGTTCTCCATTCTGCTGCTGCTTCCCAGTGTGTGAAGGGACCCCAAACAACAGGAATTCTCTGTACGTTCATGATGTATTGTAATGTAACACCCTAAAGTCCTAAAACGGACCTACCTCTTAAGGAATAGACCATGAGCCAAATTGCCTCGCTTATGTCACAGCCTGGGGTGTCCCTGCCTGGTCCTCCATGTAGGAGTAAATTAATTAATTAATTAGTTACTTAATTAGGAAACAGGGCGAACAAAGGGTAGGGACTTCTAGGAACAAAGCTTTTGAGTTGTCGGAGACACTCTATTGTCACCCTTGGTATTTACAGCCCGTGCCTACAGCACAGCTGTAAACGCAGGGCAAATGAAATAAAGCAATAACAACAAATACGTGCATTTCAATTACTAAGACGTTCCCATGCGCCCGGCCACAAGCTTAAAAAACTCCCATCTGTTTATTTAATTGCAGTTTACCGGGATCGTGGTAATTAGAGATAAAACAGATCTGATAGATTATCCGGTTTATTTTACTGCGAGAGCGGTAACTTAATAAGAGATATTAACATATTAAATTCATCCCGCCCTAGATCTCAGCCAAAACGCTGGAGAGATAAGATGCGTTAGGGCAGTTTGCCTTCATAAGAAAATGGTTGGTATCTGCTTCGTTTTGGCTCTCAGTGCTACTGTGAGTCATGTTAAGGAAAAACTTCTTTTTTTTTTCTCTTTCCTTCTAATTTTGTCCTTGTTTTACCTGTAATCCCAACCTCCCCTCGTTGTTCAGAACACCTCCTGACCATATTGCCCTGGATGTAATTAACCGGGGCGCACAGCGCCTCGGATTCCTGATGCAAATCATCTCCCAGAAAGTTACTCTGGATCGAACTGCTATTTCCCAGAGCGCTCCCAATAGTATTTCATTCTGAGCTACAGGTTGCAGCTGGTCTGTCTCTCACTGTGTGCTGCTAAGTGCTTAGACTGGCACTTTATTATCAGAATAGAACAAATCTAGGCTAATGTGTGTAGTATAAAGAGTCCCAGGGAGCCAGGGCTCCTCATTCTCCAACCATTCTTTCCAGTTTTTCTGCTGTTGCACTCCGGATAATTGCAGTTTAATTGGGTGACATGAAATGAAAACTGTGTCCACATTATCCAGGATTATCTCTTTTTCCTGAAGCCTGCCACCAATTGAAAGGAGCCCATTTATCAGCCCAAAGAGCTGTGCTGGGTTGCTTTTACGAGCTGGGAAGAGTGTGAGAACAGGCTGGAAATGGGAGAAAAGGACTTGACAGCTAAGAAAAATTATTTCAGTTGTTTATCACAAGGAAAGTTTATCTGATTCTTTACAAAATGATATGGAGGCTCAGAGTGTCAGGCCATGAGTAATGAACATTGACCAAGTTTGCTTCCTCAACTTGATGTGCTCAAACACTGCCTCCCTTTTGTGTGGGCACAGATCAACTTTAAAAGCTTCTTTCAGGCAGCATGAATGCACTTCATTTTACCAAAAAGAACTTTGTATTGATAGCTAGGAAAAAGGAAGGTTGTTTAAAAAGGAAGGGTAGACAATCAGGACAAAATGAAGAGCTTTCAGTTTCCATTATGAGCATGTCGCTCTATTCTTCTCAGCTGTTTATACATTCCCAGCACAATAATGCCTCTTTGCAGTAATATGTTTCCCCTTTTACACTATTCATATTGAAAAAAGCCCTCACATCATGACCACAGTAATAAATACTATAGAAATGTGGGTATAATGTCAATTTGCATTCTGTGAGAAGATCAAGGTAAACCTAAAGGCCAAAAGAATATTCCACTAATGCTCATTCATCATTCTACAGTTCCAGGTAACAGAAGGACCTTGTCACTACACCGCACACCCTTTCAATTGCTAGTGCATCTGTGTGAATATTTTAGCCTAATGCACTGATTGTTAAATAGAAAGAGCAGTCTTTGAAATTGTCTACTGCACTCAAATCCCTAGCTGCACAAGGTCTTCTATAATAGTGGTTTCTATTCAGAAGGAAATAGGAGGCTTTAGTTCAGTAAGCACGCTGTGTGTGTGTGAAAGCGACTGAGGATATTAGGAGTTATTAAATTAAAGTTTGCAAAGAAAAAAAAAAGCTCATGAGCTATAAATGGCTACTGTAAATATGCTGTAAATACCTCACATAAATGAATGAAACCACAGTAGTTGTCCAGGCACTTCTGATTATAAATCTAACCAAGCGAAGGGATTTGAATATGTACATACTAATAAATATCATCACTTATGCCTCCTTAAATCATCGGTCAGCTGCATTAACACTTACAGTGCACCTCTGTAATAGAAGCACACACACGCAGAGGTAGAGCGCAGCTGACAATCTGTGCCCCTTGCTTGAGCACTGGCCTGAGCCCTGCTCTAAATATCCAAAACATTAATGTCAAAGCCAATCCTGAGCCCGTGGACAGCAAATGGAAGGTCCTTTCTTCATAGGAGTGGCCCTGGGACCATCCCATTCCATGTGTTCAGTGGTGATCCTGGTCTGGCAGGGGGGTTAGACTAGATGATCTTTTGAGGTCCCTTCCAACTTCTAATGCTCTGTGATTCTGTGTCTGTGTGCTGGGTGCTCTCCAAGAAATACAAAGACTATCCAGGGCTTGCATTTCCACTTTCCTTTAATACTTAAATGTCATGCTTTGCATCTTAAAGATGATCTCTAACTATCAAATGAGGCTTGATGCAAGGAGCTTTATTCCATATTTGCCCACTGGGGGTTTGTACACACGTCTTTGGGGTTTTGATTGCCTACTGCTGTTGGGTATGTGTTCCTGGACAAGGTGAGGCTTGGGACCTATCCAGTGTGACAATTTTGGCTTGCCTGCTACTGTGGTAAGTGATGCTCTTCTCAATGTTTGGACAGAGAGAAATAAGCATACCTCAGGATGCCGCAGTCAAGGGTGTTTAACACTCAAAATACCTGGTGAGATGTCATCTAACATCAAACCTGTGCCCAAAAGGTGGTTGTTCATTTCATGGAAGTCAGACTACTCTATATCCAGCCATAGTCCAGCTAAATTCCTCTTTCCCTATTCCTCTGTCCTAAACCTTTATCCCTTTGTTTTAAATGAAGCCTATAAGACCCATAATCTATTCTGCCTCTCTAGAGGTTAGCTGTGGAGGCAAACTACAAAGAGACTGGAATTTCAAATGGTATATGAAGGTGCTCAGATATTTACTATTAAAATGTCACTCGGCCAATTAGGAGCATAAAGTGCACACCCCTGGGACAATGTATTTTTAATGTTTGTGGACTGCAGTTGGACAGCCTGTGTCTGGCCGAATCCATTTCTGTACCATCTCCTCCAGAAAACATGTATGTGCTGAACACTCATAAACAACCAAAGAAAATAACCAACCCAAACAATTCCAAACTGAGAAGTCAAACAAACACCTCATTATAACATACAGCCAAATATGGCAAGGTGAAACTTGTCTTTATCCACTGGAAAGGCATAGATTCCCAGCTGGGAACAGTGGAGAACATTTATCAGGGCTGGATATTACATGTCTCCCAGGCAGCATTCTCTTTTTTTGTGAACAACACATTATAAAAGTTACTTCCTCCTCCTGGTCTGTGACTCACCACTTTTTTTTTTAAAGATCTGCAGGAATTGTTTGTCACTCAAAATTGTATTATAATTTATCTCTTCTTTGCGGAACCATATTTTCTGTACCTCAGAATAATGGAGGTCAGAGAAATAGTTCCCCAGTCCTCACAGCAAATTTTTACTGAGCTACAAGGAATTTAAGAAGAGATAGCTGAAGCCAACAGGAACAAGTACAATATTGTCATTAGTACGTGTTTCCTTATGGGCCAGGGAAGGTTAGGGGCTGCTCAAAGTCGTAATTGCTGGCTTTTTCCTCACCTTTGTACCCACCAGGCCATCAGAAGGTGGTCATTACCTTTTTTAGATGACAGAGTGTGTAGGGTGGTTCAGCTGATTCCCCTTTACAAAGCCTCTGGGGCTACATAGGTTACAAATGCTGCAGCAACAGGTGAGAACACCAGGAGGTCCAGAAACACTGCCCAGGAGAGTTCATGCTACCTGAGTACAAACAGTATGTGAAGCACCGTCACTCCTGTGTACAAAGATGCAGTAGGGTGTTTACACTGCTGCAATGGATTTTTGGTGGTGTTTGGGTTGGGTTTTTTTTCTGATCAATGTGTGCAGCCTGTTATATGATCAGCAATGGGAATTTTACTTTGTTTTTTATAGATGTTTCAGTGAGAGCCAGGCCAGTTACGTGACATTATATTTCTCTTGTGCATTTTCAGTACAAGTAAGTTACGTCAGGAAAATCTTGCAGTTATAAAAAGGAACGTGGAAAGTCTATGTCCAAGTTAAAGGTGACCTGCAGCTATTTGTAAATATGCTCCAATACATTCCCTCACACTCCTTACTCAGCAAGGCAATTCCATTTAATTTGGTACACAACATCCTAAAGAAAAGCAGGTTGGCCCATTCATTCCACTTCTGCTTGGTGAGATATCATCTGAGATGAAGGGAAAACATTTCTGGGATTATGGAGGACAGGTGGCAAGATAATTACAGCGAGACACCTATTTTAGCTTTGTGAATGGCAGTGTTACAAGTTTTGCTAGCCTAAACTATGTCATTTATTCAGAATTTCCCTGTTTCTACTTTACTGGGGATAGTGATCCCTAAGAACCTTTCTTGCGTGTTTCCACATCTTGATGAAATCTAGTTATTTTTTTCAGAATGCATTTATGTAAAATCCTTTAACACCCTAATTTCTCTTACGGAGCTCGGGAGAATGCAAAATTATCCCAGGCAGCACTACCAATGAGAGTGGATCATAGAATCATAGAATGGCATGGGTTGGAAGGGACCCCAAGGATCATAGAGCTCCAACCACCCCTGCCACAAGCAGGGCCACTAACCTCCAGGCCTGGATCTACACAAAGTTGCCCAGGGCCCCATCCAACCTGGCCTTGAACACCTCCAGGGATGGGGCATCCACCACCTCTGTGGGCAGCCTGTTCCAGCATCTCACCACTCTCTCTGTAAAAAACTGCCCCCTAATATCTAATCTAAACCTTCCTTCCTTTAGCTTGAGTCCATTCCCCCTTGTCCTGCCATTGTTTACCCTTTTAAAAAGTTGATTCCCCTCCTGTTTGTATGCTCCCTTCAGGTACTGGAAGGCTGCAATGAGGTCCCCCTGCAGCCTTCTCTTCTCCAGGCTGAACAAGCCCAGCTCTCTCAGCCTCTCTTTGTAGGGCAGGTGCTCCAGCCCTCTAATCATCCTCGTGTCCCTCCTCTGAATCCTCTCCAACAGTTCCACATCTTTCTTGTATTGCGGCCCCAGATCTGGACACAGTACTCCAGATGAGGCTTCCTGAGGGCAGAGAGGGACAATCGCCTCCCTGTCCCTGCTGGCCACTCCTCTTCTGATGGAGCCCAGGATACATTTGGCCTTCTGAGCTGCAAGAGCAAAAGTGAAAGGTCAGCTTTTTGTTGTGTCACCATTCCATGGGTTCGTAAATGAAGAAACATGTGTCTCAATGTAGGAAGAAAACCTGTAAGCATATTTCACCCAGACTTTAATTTTGAATGATCAGTGTCTGCAAGATGTATTTTATTATGATATGTAGTTGCACGGCTCTTTGTTTTGCTGAGCTATCTATATTTTTAGCTGGGTTATCTTTCATTTCCAGTTCAAGAGGTTGCTACTGAGAAGCAGAAAGAGACATAAGTTGCCTCTTTGTATAATGGATTTCTTTAACTATGCTTTGACTGTACCCTCAAGTCCATGGCCTGTCTCTACAGATACTCAGGATTTTCATTCGAGTTTTAAGGGTGGCTCACTGAAGAAGTGTGAAATGACCGGACTGCACTTAAGAAAAAGAGATGCTATTCTAATTTCCACTTATATGAAGGGCTGCCTCCACTTTTTAATAATTAATGAGCTGAGTCAAAAGTGTGGAGTAAGGAAATCACCTTAAGGGCAGAATATTTATCTATAACATTTATAGGTCTTTAACAAGACACCAGCATTTCTTGTAAGTTATCCTGACTTTCACAAGGTGTGAAGCAGATGACTCTTCAGTTTCAGAAATATTTGCTGATGACACAGCAGGTGTGACATGTCTTTCATAACATGTCTTGCCTGCCTTCGTAGTTGACTCTTCACTAGATTGCGTGCAAACTCTCTTCAGCTATATTATGGGTGCTTCGTGGGAACTGGTAATGAAAGCATATCCAGGAAGAAGACAGTCAAAATAAGGCGAAGAAAGGAGAGCTTCTACAGGAGCCACACTTGCACATCCTACTTCTGTAGGACAGCTCTGTACAAGAAAGGTTTCCAGGTGACTTTAGCTAAGATCTTTAGGTTGGCTGTGGGTTCTGACTCCAGCTTACCCACTTCCAGTATTGAATATGCCAAGGTATTTCCAGCGATGGGGAGAAGAAAGGACGTTGGTAACACCTCATTTTGAATGTACTGTTTTAGGCATAATGATCATGACAATTCAATCCCTGCAGCCAGAGAATCATTAGTAGGAAAAAGAGATTCTGTTCTCATCTAAGGACCTAGAAGATACTGGCTTCATTAGCTGCTTGTAATACGACTTGATTGATCTCCACTGTTGATGTTTACCCCTCTGATATGTTTACAGAGCAGAGTTGCTTCACCTGAAGAGAAGGTTGGCAAAAGAACAAATAGACTTAAACAGATAAACTTTGCCTGGGAAAGGGGGTTCTCTGCTGTCAGAAGACAGAGGCTTTGGATAAACTTTTTATTTGGAAGAGGGTAGGCAAAATGCTTGCAGCACTTGCGAGGGAGCTCTGTGAGCTTATTAAATACATTATGAGGCTTGCAATAGCAGATGACTGAACTGAATGACTGGTCCCTACCTGTCCTCTATTCCCGTATGGTTTTTTATCACCTTCCTTGTTCCTGTTTTCCATGGTTTGTTTCCTTCTTGCTTTTTCTCTCTTGCTCTTAAGAAGGCAGGCGATTCAGAGAAACAAGGAGATGCTGATGGATGACACATGATGTCCTCAGTGCCCAGGGGTCTGAGTTAGCTGCCAGCAATGTTCTGCAGTAAGCCATGGCGCTGCAAGTATCTCGACATTTTGTTTGATCGGTGGATGGTACTTTGGGTGCCCCTCTTCTCCTGTCACTCGTAATGGCACAGAGCATGCCTGCAACATGAGAGGGCAAGATGTGTCCCCATCTAGATTCAGTCAGCTGACTTCATCATAGGCAGGGAAAGGTCAAGACAACTGAGGCATCGTCTGAACCAGTTCACCAGGAGAGATAATGCAATCATGTTGTCACTTTTACACTCTAGACACCTATCAAATATGAATTGCACTGAAACCAACAATCCTCTAACAAATAGCCCCACAGACTGCAAATCTTACAATATCTCATTTATGTGTACGTGCCAGAGTTGTCATACTTGCTTCAAACCATGAAATTTGTAAATCAGGATTTGAAAAGGAATACATTATAGTTGGTTTCAGATAACAATATTATGAGTTACTGATGAGAGGGAACAGGTTGGCCAAGCATCAATCCATTCCCAAACTGGCCTCTCTTTTTCTAAAAAAAAAAAAAAAATTAAAAAATATTAAAAATCAAACACCTTCAAACATTTGAAGGCAGTTGTCCTTACAATTCTGCACATAGAAGTGTAGCCCTGCTCACTCCCTTCATCTCAACTAACTGCAACCATCTGAAGTCTATAACATCAATGTCTAATGTAGGCTGGGTGTTCCAGGTCTCCATGGTGGTCAGTGGAGATCATGAATGAGATATCACTGCATAGACATGAACATCTAGTGTCCTTTGAGCCTGCTGTAAGGTATCTGAGATATCTTTGTAGTACTGGCAGATAGGACTAAGATTTCTGGATACTGTGAGTGGCAGCTGAATGGAGGCTGCTCCAATTGCCTTAATTAGATGTCTGAAGCCCACCCCTAGTCAGTACAGTCCTTGGATTCCTCCTTGCCTTCTGAAGATCTCATGCTGAGAGATGCCTTCCATTTCCATGAGCTCAGCCACCAGTTACAACGCAAGGACCTTTTCTCTTTCCAGTCCCCTATGCTTCCCCGCCTCACTGGGGTAAACTCCACTGTACTGCACAGCAGCTCAAGATTATCACCATAACTTCCTCTTGTAATATTTTTTTTCTTCCCACTACACCACTTGCTCGCTTTTTGGTTGAAAATATCCCCTTCTGTTTCGTTATCAGGACCCAGAGCCATGGAGACATCCTTCACTTTTCCCTCCTGCCATACCTACACTGCCTCCATGTTTGATAGTTTCTCTTTTCAGCAACATACTAGGTTCCTTCCAGGAGCCAAGGTATTCATCCACAGTCCTAAAATCTCTCCTAATTTCTGCATTGTTCTTTGACACCTACATAACACCACTCCAGCTCTATCTGAGCACTACTGCTGTTAGGAAAAAAAACCACCAAAAAACCAAAGCCATCTCCTTGGACAGATCATTTCATGCCATTTACCAAGTCTTTTCCTCTGATCCCAGCTTCTAACAAAACTAAGTGGAAATTTCTCATGCTGACCTTCCTGTACCTCAGTCTTTTTTTAGCCCTGACATGTTCCTCTTCATGCTCTTCATCCTGGCAGTCCTCGCCCTGCTATTCCCTTTATTGTTTTCTTCCAGACACATCACGGTGTCTCTTACCAGACAGTGTTTGTAGTGACCTTCTACCCTTTCCCCCTTTCGAGTGTCTTATGAAAATCCATTCATATGAAACAACCACTCACATTAGGTCACAGTGAAAATGTTCACTGTCCTTGTGCTGCGTCCCGGGTGTTAATGGAGAAGGTTAGCCACTTGCCTCGCAAAGGGTTGAGGTGGCTCTTAGGAATGAGACCTCTGAAAGGAAGCCAGCTGAAATTGAGAATAGGATGGAAAACTCAACATTTTCAGTCAAAGACATGAAATGCTTCACATTCTGAAATTGCTGTGAGTCTCCTGCTGGGCAGTACAAGGGCTGGCACCGGCTTGTGACCATCCTACTCAGTGCTCAGGGGTTGCCTCATACTTGGGATGGGTATGATACTCTATGTTGTTTCCACCATGAAGCCATTTCAGTGTTCTGATGGGGGGAACATATGTGGCAGTTATTGAAATCCTTCTGGGATCCCATAGGTCAAGAGAGGTTCTTTTCCCCCTCTGCTCTGGTGAGACCACATCTGGAATATTGTGTCCAGTTCTGGGCCCCTCAATTCAATAAGGACAGGGAACTACTTAGAGTCCAGCGCATGGCCACCAAGATGATTAAGGGAGTGGAACATCTTCCTTATGAGGAGAGGCTGAGGGAGCTGGGTCTCTTTAGCCTGGAGGAGACTGAGGGGTAACCTCATTAATGTCTATAAATATGTAAAGGATGAGTGTCAGAAGCCAGGCTCTTCTCAAGTGTTGGCCAGCAATAGGACAAGGGGCAACGGGTGCAAGCTGGAGCATAGAAAGTTCCATGTGAACATAAGGAAAAACTTTTTCACTGTGAGGGTGACAGAGCACTGGAACAGGCTGCCCAGAGAGGTTGCGGACTTTCCTTCTCTGGAGACATTCAAAACATGCCTGGACATGTTCTTGTGTGACCTAATCTACATGATCCTGTTCTGGTGGTGGTGGGAGGGGGTTTGGACTAGATGATCTCCAGAGGTTCCTTCCAACCCCTAACATTCTGTGATTCTGTGATTTAAAGCTGGACTTGTGATGGAGTCTTTACAGGCTTCCAGCTACATCTCTGACTGCAATAGGTTAGACATAACATACATTAATATTATTGAGAAATTTGCCGATGGTATTCATTAGCTGGTTTTAACAGCAGTTTCTTAGCCTATAAACTCATCAGAACAGGGATTGCATTAGTATCTATAAACTTGCCTAGATGAGGCCAAAAGATACTTTTTTTTTAAAGTGTTAGAAGAAAACGATTTAACTTGCACTTAAAAGCTCACATGGGCTGGGCAAATAATAATTTACCATTGTAACCACTACAAATGAATCTTGTGCTCCACCTTTCCTTATTTTTATTATTTACGACAGTACCACCTGTCTTTCACTCTGGGCTCGTTAACACTGTGTCATGCTGGGAAGCGCCTCCAGATCGCTGACTACCACTTGGGAACATCGGAAGAACAGGCTGTTCCCAGTCCATGCGTTCCGAGTTACGTGCCGCGCGTGCTGGGGCAGGACTTTGGCAGCGCGGGAGAATAGTTTGGTGGTGGAAGCACCCGTACGCCTGCAGTTGGTGTTCGCCTCAGTTAGTACTTGTGGTGGTTCAACCATGGATTGAGGCCAGATGCCCACCAAAGCCACTCTATCACTCCCCTTTTCAGCTGGACAGAGGAGAAAATATGTATGGAGAGGCTTAGGAGTTAAGGACAGGGAGAGATCATTCTGCAATCAGCGTCATGGGCAAAATAGACTCAGCACAGAATAAAGGAAAGAAAACTCTGTAATTTATTACACTGTACTGCACACCCAGTGACACCAGAGTTGGGTAATAAGTGTGACCAGATCTTAAAGCACCTCCCCCCCTCCCTCCCTTCTTAGCAGACTTCACTTTACTCATGATTTCGCTTTTTCACCCCCCCATTATGGCATGAGGAGGGGCAGGGAATGGGGAATGGGGGTTTCAGTCAGTACCTCACCAGCTGTTTTCCTTTTTAGCTTCGGGACATTTTTCACCCACTTCCCCTGTTGCAACATGGGGTCCCACCCATGGGACACAGCTCTCCACAAACTTCTCCAATATAAGTCCTTTCCCATAGGGCTTCAGCTCTTCACCAGCTGCCACAGTGTGGGTCACTGCTATGGGGTGCAGTCATAAATCATTGAATGTCTCTTAGGCCCACACTGCTCCAGCCTGGTCCCCCACGGAGTCACAATTCCCCCCCAGCAAACCTGTACCAGCATGGGTCTCTCTCTCTAGCTCATCTCTGTGTCTCTGTCTCTCTCCACAGGCTGCAAGTGCTGGCAGAGGCTTGCTCCAACGCAGGTCACAGCATCTCCTGTATGCCTTCCCCTGCTCCAGCGTGGAGCCTCTCCACAGGCTGCAGGTGGGGTCTTGGCCTTTTCCATGGGCTGCGGGGGGACACTGGCTCCACCATGGGTTTCTCCACGGGCTGCAGGGGCATCTTTCTCTCCGGCACCTGGGGTGCCTCCTTCCCCCCCCCGCCTTCACTGGCCTTAGTGTCTGCACACTTTCTTACACTTTCTCACTCCCTTCTCTGGGGGCAAAGAGCAGCTGCTGACATTTTTTTCTCCTAAATGTGATTCCCAGAGGCGCTGTGACTGTTGCTGATGGGCTCGGCCTTGGTCAGCAATGACTGTGCTTGAGCCAGCTGGTGTTTGCTCTGGGGCCTGCAGAGAGCTTCTGGCTGCTTCTTGCAGCAGCCACCCCTGCAGCCCTCCTCCTCCACCAGAATCTGGCCATGCAAAACTACAATATCACTCTGAAACATAACAAATGTAGGTTGGTTCTCTTGAGCTTGTTGTGTGGAAATTCACATTACTGTTTTCTTAAGCCCCCACCATTGCTTTTACTGCCCAGAGACCACCTTGCTGAGAAAAAAGCCTGTGAAGAAAGCCAAGCAACCTAAGAAACTCCGCTCTCCCATCCAGACTTTGCCTCTAGCTGGAGGATAGCCCTTGGGAAGTACCAGGTCTCAACCGGCTGTTGCCCTGCCCCTCAGCCACTCACCAGCGTACGTTTGGGCTAATGTATTTCAAGAAGGGGGAAAGAATGGGCTGCCAAGCTCCCCAGCTCTGCTTGTGAGGGACCCTTACTTACACAGCAGATATCTTTGGGGGTATCCTGGTAAACAATGGGCACAAGGACTTCCTCTGCCACAAGCATCACTTCAGATTTTGTAAAAATGTTTGGATCCTTATTGAGAAGTGGCTCATTTTTCCACATCCGATAGCTATTCCAGAACTTCATGACTGTCAAAATCCTTTGACTTTTAGCTGCAAACTAGCGAGGATCAGCTCAACCCTATTTATTCTTGTGCCAACATTGTCCTTTAAACCGCTATTCTCCCGCCCTATGCGTTACTCCCCTGATGTATTTACAGAGAGCAGACACATCCCGCCTCAGCTTTGTTTAGCTGGGCCAGGCAAGACAGGCACTTGTAAAATCTTCTTTTAAAAGTTCTTCATTTCCCCAGTCACCCGAGAGCCCTCCCTCTGTACTCGTTCCCAGCCACTGCTGCCCCCCTCTCACCAGCCCCTCTGCCCGCAGTCCAGGCGACCAGCAGCCCGACCGCCTGCATGGCAGCGATGGCAGCAGCTGCAGCAGCGTGGGTTTGTTTGTCCCCATTTGGCACGTCTTTCCTTGCTCTTTTACTGTTCTGGCTTTAGTATTTCTCTGCATTTACTGTCAATACCTTGGCTGGTGCCTTTGAGCTTTTTCTTGGCTTTTTTTTTGCTTCCCCCCTTCCTCCCCCCCGTTTTTTTCTTGGCTGCTTCACAGCTGGCAGCTCAGTTGTGAAGCTCCAACCAGCTGACATACTCAAGTCTTTCCCCTCCTCACTTACTTCCAAATAGGAATCTCCAGGCTGACAGCAGAAACTCTGGTGAGTAATCTCCCAGCTCCCACTGTTGCATCGTCTATTTCTGTGTTTTTCATTGGACTCCAGCACCAAGTCACCCATTTTGTTTTTGCAGGATATCCCACTCATCCTTGCTATTAATGATACTGCCTAATGAGGCCAAAAATCAACTTCGCATGGTGCTGAGCTGATGTAATTCCTACAATAATTGAATTCTTTAAAGATTGATCTTTTCTGCATTTTGCACTGCTGGGTGTGTGTAGCAGCCTGGGCCCAACCTCGGAAGAAGAAGTTGAGGAAGTAGTACATCAGCCTTTCTTGCAGGTCCGTCTGCACCCTAGGGCAGGTGTTTCCTCTTCCTATGGGTCCTGGGGTTCACAGAGCTGGAAAATTCAGTCCTGGATTCAGAGGAAAGTATAGCTAAAGGAAACAACTTCCTAGGACTGCCACTGCATTCCCACTTTTTCCACAGGAAGAGGAGAAGAGGTTTTAGTATATCAAGCTATGAGCAGATGCAGAGGACCAGATTCTCTGGGTTAGCAGCAAACTGTAAGGCAGCTTTTCATTCTCTTGATGATCCCCTTGGATTGTGCAGTGAGACTGAACTGCAGATCCTTCTGCAATTAATCTGTATCAGACTGTGAGTCCAGATACTTTGCTAGCAACTGATAACCACCTCTCTACCAACACTTGGACTCACCCAAGAGTAGCACCATAATGAAGGGGGCTGGTACAAACCCGATCATTTATATGAGCTGAGTACCACAGAAGGGTTGCAGCAAGAACTGGAGGCTGCCTGACAGCATTTGAGTTCTCAGCAGCTGTGACATCGCCACTACACTGGACTGAAGTGGTTTAATTTTTATCATGGGATCAGGTGACCATGCATCAGCCAGGGCCGTTTGTAGCTGTAAGTATCCAAAATATTGGCCATGAGAGGGAAGGGCAAGTGTTAAAATCCAGCCAGTGACCTTCTCAATCAAATAACTTTGTTCTCAATGCATATAAGGCACACAGGGTATATATGTTGTAGGGATTTTAATTATATTTCTAAAACTATGGCCATCTGGGTCTAAATCTTGGCTTAAACAAGAATCAAAAATTAGTTTGGCAGTGCCCACCTCTTGCTTTCCCATCATGAGAACTGCTCTGCATTTAGTACATTCCAAAATGTACAGTGCAGCTTGGGAGCTGGTGGTGACTGCCCCAGGGAAGCATGGCTGGTCTGAAACAGCAGAGGTTTTGTAGGCAGGTCTGTATGTGTGAGCTCATGCGGTTTTGTCCTTATGTAGACTTCCTAACTGCCCACAATCAGCAGATTCAGACACCAAAATCCAACAGAAGAGAATGTAAAAACACAGTTTGCCACTGGCAGAAGTGCTGTGTGAGCCGTTGCTGTTGTCAGGGCTCAGAATTCCCGTGGGACACCCACCCACTGCTCTGGCCATGAGCACCCAAGGCCTATTTTGGCTCAGCCCAGGACACCCTGAGCTTGCTTCCAGAGCCCAGGATGAGCAGAGCAACAAGACGAGGAGCAGGGTGCTGCAAGGACAGCACAGCCAGCCATGTCACACCAGTGGGTGGGGGATTGAGGATCCCACCACGGACAGTAAAGCCTAGTGGTGCTCATGGTAACCTAATATGAGCTTTTAATTTCTCAAACTAAGATTTAATCTGGTCTGCCAAATTAGTGTCAAGTTGGCTGATGTGTGTACCTTCAGATGAGACCAGCTTTTGGAAGACAGAAGAGTAGCCCATCCCTAGACCACTATGTCTCCTCGGCCTCCAGCCACACCTGTAAAGCTTCCCCGAGACATTGGTCTTCGTTTACCTGCAGTATTTAAATACCTCAGCACTCACCATATGCTCCACTGTAAACACAGGGCAACCTCCGATTAGCTTGGAAAAAACAGAGGCAAGATAGATAACAACCGCAGACACGACGACAGCCGGTGTACAAGTAACTGCCCTGTTAAGCATGTAACTCAGTGTATTCCACTCGCTGCTGAAGAAATGGTCCATCAGCTTATGTCAAATCATTGCAGGGACTGTTTGGCTGTCACCTCCCTTTCCACCCTTGCCGGCTGCCGGAGTGAGTGAGAGGGTAATGGAAGAGGCAGTCCCCTGGGACAAGCAGCTCCCTCCCACCGACATGGCCTTCGGAGGCTTTCCCAAAACCCTTCGGAAAGGGAGGTACAAATTAAAGACAAGCTTTTCCTTGGCCGTAACAAGGCCCTGGGGATTGTTGTTAGAGCTGCAAAATCTTTCCCACTGGCCTAAATAAAAAAAAGACGAAACTCATAGAAAATGGCTTCAAGAGCAGGACATCAGACACAGGAAAATTTAGCGTGGCAGTCTGAATTGCTATGCTACTAGAGCACAAGATTTTTTCTTCCATAATAAATGTCAAATGTGGAAAAAGCTAGCATTCCCAAAGGCAGCTTACCTTCCCTCAAAAACAAAAAGAAAAAAAAAAGAATAGCTTGCCAGAATTAGGGACAGTTGCTGAGGTCCTTTTTCAGACCTATTCCCACTGAAACAGAAGCCCCATTTTCCCTGAGCGAAGGCTGCCAGGTCCAGATGCTTGCACTCTTACCTCCTGTCCCCACACAGACATACAAATTCCTATTGACATCAAACAGCTCCCAGCATGATCGTTTTGAAAGCCAGCCTAAACTTCTCATTGATATTAACTCAAAACTGCGTGTGCATCATGATAAAAAAAAAACCCATGAGCGATACCGTTTTATTAACTGAAATAAAAGGTTGGAGAAAGAATTAAGATAAAGAAACAGCAAAAGCAGAAAATGTATCTCCTATGCTTAGGGAGTCATTCAACCTATAAATGGTCTGCAGGAGTCTCTTAAAATACATTTTTCCAATCTATTTGAGCTATGAGAACTTGTACGCCACGCAGCTCTGCATTGTTGCTACAGGCACTTAAATACCCAGCCGTCTTCTGCTTATCCTGACGCCGGTCCCGTTGTGCCGCTCTGGAGAAGAGCCCTGTCACCTCCTTCCTGCTTTGCGTAGGGCACGCTTTACGTTGTCATTACCTAATTTTTCAGTAAGACTCAGGGAATCAAGGTGTCACTGGGTCTTTGTTTCTGTGTCGGGGTCAACAAAGTGCTCGTGCTCAGCTTTGCGATGAGGTGCTCAATGAGCAGCTGTCTTTAAGAACCAAATATGTGGTGCAGCATCCTCACATACCTACACGTCATGGTGCTGTCATCGCCTGTCTGTGGCTCTGCCCGAAGGAAAGTGAATTGCTGCCATAGAACCAAAGAAAAAATTGTATCACGAAGTGTTTTGTCGTGACCAGTTGTTCTCATGGAACGCAGCTCTTGTGTTCTGTCAGAGGTGATTGCTACGACTTCGGAAAACAAGGTGAAGGAAAAGCCTCCTGTTTGCAGGGCAATGGGCTGATCTGACGCCCTCTGCAACGGGGGGAAGCATCTCACTTCTTTTCAGGGTGACTGGGGTAAAATTGACTTTGACTGAGAGATCTGTCTGGACACAATTTTCTCTTTCCCAACCATGGAGTAAAATTAAAGGCGTATAAATAAACCCATAACTCAGCCCGCTGTGTTGCAGATGTGAATTTCCTCGACACTTGTTGTACAGGAAGCTTAAAAATGCTGAAGTTAACCAGATATTTTTGTCATGACTTAATTCTAATCTTTCAGGTATCATAAAAAAAGAGCAGCCAGAAGATATATGTGTCAGAGAAACCTGCGTGCGGCCCCTCGAGCTGTGCTGGGGCGAACGCGGGGCCGCCTCAGCACAGCCTTTGCGCGGGAGCCGAGTGAGATCCAGTTGCTGGCTGTGACCTGGCAAGCATGGTTATTTGACAGCAAAAGATTGCACGGTGTGTTTGGGGATCCCGAGATGGTGCCTGCATGACTCTGCTTGGTACACATTGCAAAACGCTTTGGGAATCTCCTTCCGAAAGCCATTGACCGGGAAAAGAGCTGTATTCTCCCAGCGATCAGCCAGGGAGACAGGGTATAAACATGGTGATCTGTGAGCTTTCAGGACCGTGGGGTCTAAAGGGTTACAGCTAAAATGTCTGTAGAAAATCAGCTTTAAAATGTTATACAACAAAACATGTTATTGCTGGTATTTGAGTCAGGCTTGATAATGCATTTCAGGCTAAAATATTTCTTTGATTGTCACAGAAATATGTGGAGAGCCAACTGTTTGCTTTCAGTGTGCAGAATATATTTGGTTGCATTTCAATACCAGAGGCTAATTGTCTGAGAAACAGTTTTCACATCCAGAATTC
>VZTU01005496.1:76569-108525 GCA_013400835.1 Zapornia atra
GGGGTGGGAAGGCAAAAGAGGCTACTGGGAACCAAGTAGCCTTATGTTGCTGATTATTTAAGAGTGAAAGGATTAGTAGTGGCAGTGAGTATTTAGGCACTTTTTGAAAGAAATGTAGGTTAGTTCTTGGATTGATGTGGGTGCCCAGGAATCCTACCCAATGCTGGAGTTAAAGCACCGCGTGTGTACTGGCTGTTTGTTTATAAATACCTCAATAGCCGTTTTCAGTAAAATATGGAAATTCCTTCATTCTGTAGCCGTTCTCTGTTAGATCATTAAGCATGTCAATACTGCTGAACAATCAAACGGGGGGGAAAAATGGTTTAATCTGCTTATGCTGGAGTGCTTATTTATTACAATCATTCATCAACAAGACCTGAAAAAAAAAGGAAGGGGGGAGGGTGTTGATTATATCCATTGGTTAAATACTGTGCTGTACACAAACATGGCAAACACAAGAAAAAAGATGGGCATCCTGCCTGATAAAGAATTACACTGGAAGTGAAAGGCTGACCTACAGTCAGCAAATGTTAATCATTTTTACACCAAAGTGAGTGTAACGTTTCTATAGGGAAATTACTTCAATCTGGTCAGTGCAAGGAGCAGTTTGTATAATCGGATTGCAAATAAGGTTTGATCACATTCCAGCTTAATCTACTCTCTGAGCACCATTTACAGCACTAAATCAAACACTGGGAAGCTGCAGGTGCTGCTTTACAGTCATTACACCCAAGGGGCAGGGACTTGGTAATAAACAGCAAATAAATTGAAGCACTGACTTGCCTGCTACGGGGCATTTCTAATTATCCTCTAGTTTAGCTGGAAATTGTCATGCTCTCATCACAGCCTATTTTAACTGCTGCTGAATAAGTGTGACACTTTTAGACTGAATTAGCTGAGAATATGAAGAAATGCCGCCTTCTTTCTTTCTTTTTTTTTTTTTTAAGATGTTGGATCAGAAGTAACTTGCTGAGATCCAAGGAGGACATTCTGTTTTCACGTCCTTACACTGGAAGGAGAAACGTAACAACTGTAAGCCTCATATATTTTAATTATGGGCTGAAGACCTGCTGAAATGAACAGCACTTGTCATGATAACTCGCACACATTACCAAATAGGCTGATAAGTAGGGCTGCAGCCTCCCGTGCTGTCGTTGCTCCAGGATTGCTGGCGTGGTGGTGTTTCCTGGAAAAGTTGATCTCGAGAATCAATGGTGGTTAACAAAACAGCATGCTGCTGCTGTGATATATTTAATAAGCTTAAGAAGAAGGGAGGAAGGCAGGACCCCTTGCTTCTTAAAGAAAAGAAAAAAAAAAAAGAGTTGTTTGAAAATGCAAAGATAATTGCAATGATTAAAAGCCGCAAATATCTTCGCCATTTGTGATACCTCCAGATCCTCCCACTCAGGTTTCATTCTAGTAACTTGTCAACACAAGTAGCACTCAGGAGGAATGTTGATATAAAGAGGCATCTCTGCTGGGAAGCAGGGCACCGTAGCAGCGAAGGTATGCGATGCACCTTGGTGAGAGGTGATGCGGTGATCATTTTCAGTGCTTCTAATAGGATGTGTGACGTGCAGGTAGCCTGACAGCTGCAGTTAAGAAGTACAGCTCATACCCAAACTAAACACTTCTCTGTGGAGGCAGGGGGGATACAAGAGGGCTGATGCTAGGCAGCTTTCTAGCTTTTCCAGCTAGAAAGAAAGTAGTTATAGCTGGCTAAGACGTATGTCTTTCTGTTTTAAAAAGAAGTAATCGTGTAAAATTTGAAACCGGATCGAAGTCCCAATTTGTGAACATATTTTTACCTAGATGTGATGCTTTTTTATTAATATACTGTGAAATAAGATTCATAACCTTTAGGTAAATTGTTCCCCCTAATATCCCTAAAGTAGCGTTTAGCAGGTAATAATAATGCAAGCAATTGGATCGCCGCTCTGCAAACATCCTCCTTCTGCTTGCTAATGAACAAGATACAATAGAATAATCCTTAGGTTTGCATCTTTTCCAACTTCAAACAATTAACAGCTTAAATGGTTTATTACAGGAAAAAATGTACGTCTGCCTTTTTTTTTTTTTACCAGATCTCAGTGGTTCACCTTTGGAGGGGGAGAGAGAGAGTACTGCAGAGTGCAGCATAGCTCCTCTCATCCAAGCTGCAGATAATCCCAGCTAGCTGACCTTGGCTTCCAGGCTCCGGGGAGCAAATAAGGACTGTGCAACCACTGGGCCACAGTATTTATTTTGGTAGGGGGTAAATGGATCTTCTCTGCTGGATAAACTCAGTTGCAGGCTGGAGTGACAGCAGAGCAGGGAGTGCCCACTGAAATACTGCTGGAGTTTCTAAATCGGAGAAGCAGGGACTGGGCTTCTCTGGAAGCACCTGCTTTGAGCTATTTTACAGCAAGAGACTAGAATCGAGCCCAGAAGATAATAAAAATAAATGTTGAAGGCCCAGAATGACTGGGATCTCTGTCTCTGTTGAGTCCAGTCATTTTTCACCACCAGTCTTCAGAAGTGCATATTTATTTGTGGATGTTATCACAGAGGCACAAAGTATTACCCTGCCCTTAATACTTGTTTCCTCCCCCCACCCCGCCCCCCAAAATAGCTACTGTTATTTCTAGTGTCCACAACCAAGACCACTCAACATTAGCTGGCAACTTTATTTTATTTTTTTTCTTATGGAAATGCAAAGAATGTTCCTTTGTTACATGTTGATTTGGTATGGTATCTGCATTTAAAGTACCTCCATGTTGTAGATGAGCTATGCTTTTCACATTATGTTCTTTCTTTTGGTTTTCAGTCAAATTAATTAACATGATACAGAAAAGGGAGAATACAAATGCTGAAGCCCTCACTTTAAGCCCTCATACTCTTTTGTTCTCCATTATTGCACCAAATTATTTAATTGGGTCTCTCTGATTGTGCACAGACACAGAAAAGAACACAGTCTATTGTGAGAAGCCCTACAACCATAATGCAGTATCAAATTCAATTCCCATCAAAAGTGCTTGCTGCTAAAAGCCTGTACTGTGGCTGCAGATTAATGAAGATCTGCATTGAGCAAAGTGGTGGTCGTAGAGACATTATTTTTCTCCAATAGAAGGCCTATTCTTGAAGAACAATAAAAGCATAGAAAAGCGTTAGTCTGCTTATGGATGGAAATAAATCAAAATGAATAAGAGGGTTGATGGAAATAGTCTGAAAGCAGTAGAGTGGAATTCTGAAAATACTGTTTTTGTTTTGTAAGGATTTTTTTTCCCATAGTCTCTCAAAAATGCTGCTTGATGGAGGCTCAAAAGCCTTGGAGTGAAGGACAAATTTGAAAAATCAGAAACTAATTGCAGAAAATCAGCATTTCACAAATGCATTTTTTTCTGCAGATAAGTTGCACAGAATCCAGACTCAAAATAAGAAGAAAATGTAAAGAAGGAGGGAAATCAGTCATGCTAACTAATATACAAGTCTGACCCAAAGAACAACGAACAGCTCTGAAATAGCAGTCACCTTCACATGAACTCTTCTTCTTTCCTTTTTCTTGACAGTTTTGTATGTTAATTTTCTTTTTACTTCTTTCAGCATCAAAATCAACTTTGTGCTTACTTGCTTCAGTGATTAGGGCCAAATCCCCTGGTAAGTTACCAGCAATTGGAATGTTGCCTTCGACTGTAGCTGGACAAGCTCGTGACTGTAATGCTAAGCAATTTCCTTTTACACCCACGTGGTTCCTCCATTCATACTTAACAGGTGGTATCACCTCAGCATTGCTCAGTGCTGGATAGGTTTGAACAACGAGCAGAGTACTTGGGCAAGGCTGCGGTCAGCCAGTCATCTTCAGGCTCTGCAGAGAGGAGGGGACCTGCGCTTACACCACCTGAGGTCACCCACTGAGTGAAGATAGCCAGGCTAGGATGCTGAACAGGCTGAATCTCCTCTCTGGAAGTCTCTCCTCCTCTGCCTTTGACTGCGTAAAAAACTCATGGCATTTGGATTCCTGACTTGAGTGAACCATTAAGTGCCTAAAAAACCCCAGGATGAATCTCAGAGATATCCATTTTAAATAACACTGTAAGTCCTGCATTGCTCTCCGAGCATCCCAGCTGTGCATACGATGGAATGGCCAAGTTACACCAGTTTACTCAGGAAGTGGTTCCACCTCTGCACTGAGGATACACATTTAGAAACAAGAAATCCAGAAGCAGGTCCGGGACAAGAAATGCTTTATTATCACCATGTTAGGCTACTTTTCACCAGGTCTTTCAGGCCCAACACCTGCAGATGTGAAACCCTTCTTTGAGAAGAACACCTGTTGTTCAAAGAAGTCATCAGTATGAAAGCCAGAGCAGTAACAAAACCTCTTTCCAGAGCTGGAGCCGCTGGTGTGTGATTCTGTACATTGCTGTGATTCAGAGGCCTTGTCCTCTGTAATGAGCCACCCCGTGTTGAATGATACTGGCCCATTATTCAACCCATTGCTTTATATAGGATAAAACAGAGCTTGTCATAACCATTGTGTCATAGCATGTGTTAGGCTGGAAGGGACCTTTCAAGGTCATCTAGTCCACCTTTAAGTATATCAGGTTACTCAGAGCTTCATCAAGCCTGGCCTTGAATGTCTCCAAGGATGGAGCCTCCACCACCTCTCTGGGCAACCTGTTCCAGTGTCACACCACCCACATAGTGAAGAACTTCTTCCTAATATCTAATCTAAACCTAAGCTGCTCTAGTTTAAATGCATTGCCCCATATCTTGTCACTCCATGCCCTTACAAACAGTCCCTCCCCAGCTCTCCTGTAGGCCCCTTCCGGTACTGGAAGGCCGCTCTAAGGTCGTCTCAGAGCCTTCTCTTCTCCAGGCTGAAGGAGCCCAACTCTCGCTGCCTGTCTTCATAGGAGAGGTGCTACAGCCTCCTGATCATCTTTGTCTCCTAGACTCACCTCAACAGGTCCCTGTCTTTCTTGTACCAGAGACCCCAGAGCTGGATGCAGTACTCCGGGTGGGGTCTTATGAGAGCTGAGTAGATGGGGAGAATCATTTCTCTTTATCTTGTTGCCATACTTCTTTTGATGCAACCCAGGATGCGATTGGCCTTTTGGGGTGTGAGCGCACATCCAGCTTTTCATCCATCAGTACCCCCAAGTCCTTTTCCACATGGCTACTCTCTGTCACACCATCCCCTCGCATTGTCCCTCAGCCATTGAGTGAAAAGAGATGCAGGTTTTTCTTAGGTGATGCTCACAAGTATGTCCTGAACCCACCTTACAGACTTAATTAGAGTGTCAGCAGTCACCCCAGATTTGCATTGCTGCTTACTATGAGTGCATTGGAGGTGGAAACAAAGTGGAGATGTGCTTCTTGATCTTTATTTTACCCTGGATTATGGCATACAAAAGCATGAAGTAGTTTTTAATTATACTTAGCAATTTGTCATTACTCTAAGCCCTGCTCTTTCTTTTTATTCATTACTATCTCCCAGTCCAAGCTCTACGTAGATAAGAATAGTTTCTAGAACAGTTCCAAGGAGCCATGTCCCTTGGCTGAGCTACATTAAACAAAGTCTCAATTTTTGAAAGGTCCCAGACCGAATACCCTTTACCGTCTTAGGAAAACTGCCCTGACTGCTCTGATTTCCAGATTTCTATGGAAAGGAGCCTGGCTTGGAAATGCTGTTAGAATTTGAATGGGTCCAAACACAGGAGAAACAGATGCTTCCAGGTCTGTCACCCCAGAGGCCAGGAACACACGTGGGGGCTAACTGCCACTCCAGGCTTGTCTGGACATGGGCAGTTGTAACACTAAAACAGATCTGTGCAGCATGTGCACTATAACTTGATGGTTTGAAATACCTCATCATGGCTACATTGTCCCATGTCTGTTGTGTGCAGATCTTTGCACCGAGTTAAGAGCCCCTAAATAATTATGCTAAATAAAAAGGCCTGAAAATGTAAGAGAGTTAAGCCACGGCACACATCACTTTCTTCAGTGAAGGATTTGATGCCTGTGAAATGCACCGCAGATCCATGCACAGGCCTAAAGGGGGACAGGCACTCTCCTGGAGACACAGCTGGAGGCCCAAAGCACCATTGCTTCTACATCACTGAGTGCCAGCTCTGTGTCAGCACTGTACCATAGGCCTGTCCTGTGTTGGCGAAAGGGAGCCTTCCTGATTCCAGTTAACACTGACAAGCTGAACACATTTTGCAGCACAAACTACGTATAATATTTGGCTTACTGCTCCTTTCCTAGTTGGTTCTCTCTTCCTAAACTTTCTCATTTTGGTGGCTGATGTTAGCAATCTACATGAAGTCTGGGGTTTAGGCGGCATCCATGCTCACCATCCTCTCCATCACCACCCTCTCCTCACCATCCTCTCCCGAGAGACCTGAGGTGCTCGGGGGAAACCCTGTCACGCTGCGTGGGTAGTGCTGCTCCCAGGTGTTCATCAGCACATGCAGTCAGGACTCAGGAAGCCCAAAACCATTGGGGACTGAGAGGGTCCCATGTGCTCAGAGAGTGACTTACTCTCCCATCTCCAGGGTAAGTAATAGCTTTTTCCCACACCCAAGAGCTGGTTGGACGGGATCTTGCACAGCCTGAAATGGGTAAAGAAAGAGACTGTGTTTTTTTCCTAAGGTCATCAGGCTACAGATTGCAGTGATCCTAGTTTTTTGCATCATACCCCTTCTTGTTTTTCAAATTCGCAGCCCAGCACTGCAAGGTAAAAAATGGCTTGAACAGTGGTAGGTCTCATCCTACGAAATTTTATTTTTCTTAAAAGTTTTAATTTTAAAGGTGGAAAAACACTCCAAAGGAGGTCATAAAGTGGTACCTGGCCTGTGCTAGTAGAAAGGGAAGCAGGTTTGGGAGAGGCCTGGATGGTGCAGGAACAGGACTCTATGTCACTGCTAGGGAGTAAGTCCCCAGTCTGAGCTACAAAGCACCCACGTGTTGACCTTGTTGGGCTGTGAGCAGCTGCAAGAACTGACTGTGACTCCTTGTGGCTATGCTTCTGTCCATGTTAGATCACATGGAATTTGTAATCCCCACAAGCCACGCCAAATGAATGAATTATGTTGGACCACAGTATTACTGCGGCAACCGATTCTGCATCCAACACCTAAATACTTCTGCCGAACCCTATCCAAAACCCAATAAAAGATGAAGTGGAAGTTCCTCGCCCCACTTGTTTGATCAGACAAGAAAGCAAGCTGAACAAAAAGTCAGACAAAAGTATATTGAACTCAGACATAGCTCCTTCACCTTCTCTTTGAAATTGTGGCCATTTGCTGGGAAGCAGAGGTGTGAAATGACACTTGCAGATTTATACACCTGCTGTTGTTCAAGCAAAATGAAGGTAGGAGTGGAAATGCACCCCACACTGGGAGAGAACATCTAGCCTTTGCAGCCTAACTAATCTCTCCACAGCAAGTGCTTGAACATTGCTTTTCTGCCATCAAATTATCTTTCCACAAATTCTTCTTATAAGAGGGTTAACAACCAAAGTTTCTCATCGGGCAGTTTCTTTCCCGGGCAAAACTTCCCTCAATAAATGCTGTGAGCATCTCAGGCCTGCGCTGTCTTTGACACATCTGTCTCTGGCAACAAAGGCACTTTAGACATAGTGAGCTTTGCACTGTGTTATAACTTTCATATTACCCTTTGCACAGCCATTTTACTTCAGCTGCATGCTGTGTATCATTCATTGCGAGTTTACTTCATTCTCTGGATTCATAGCTGATGCTCTCTGGACCATAAAATTTCAGCTGCAAAACCAGAACATCTCATTATTTCTGAAATATCGAGCTTGTATCTTCTTGATAAATAATTCCTACTAGTATAATGTATCAGACTAAAACATATTTTCTGAGGCCAGTGAGGTTAAAGCGGCAATCTCACCTTTTTTAATTTTTTTGCCCTGAAGACAGTGATTTCCATATATAGAGTGACCCCGGTTTGTGTTGAACATGGGGAATGAGGATGAAGCATGAAACGACACATATTGCTGTCAGAGATTTGAAATGAGGCCTGCTAACCTGTAGGCAGCCTTACAGGACTAATCAGTCCCTCACATTACCAATGTATTCAGATTGCTGCACGCCGCAGCCAGCAATGGCCAGGGAAGTTTGCCTTTTTTTTATCGCTGCCATTGACAAACATTACATTTTAATGTGATTCTTCCCTTCCATCCACTGTCTAAAAAAAAAAAAAAAAGGTAATATAAATAAATAAATAAAATAAAATAAATCTTTTGACACCATATCTCTGAGACACTGGTCTCATCTGGTTTCCTTGATGCTTGAAGAGTGGGTGCGACTGTGTTGATTTGCTTTTGAATATACATTAGTCAGCAGTGCTTAAACAGCCGATAACACTTTTTTTTACTCTTGTAGCTGACAACACAAACTCTTTTGAATTCAGCTTGTTTCTTCAACTTTGCCTCTGAAGTTTATGGTAGGCCAAGTCACCTGAGCTGAGCTTGTTTGGAGACGGTGGAAGGTTCGTGAGCAGGAATGAAAGCCAAAGCCTGTCTTTTACTCATGAGATTTCTATTTTTTTTAATATATATTAGTCCAAGCATTAAGAAAAGACCCTCTCGAATCCATAAACTCCCGACTTTCCCACTCAGAGCGCACACCCAGCAAAGACTGGTTTCCCCCTTTTGTAAGACTGAAGTTTCAGTGCTGATAAAATGTCATTTCCATAATGCTCTTTCAGATGGCTGTTGTACTGGGTGTTACTTCATCTACAGGCAGCGGTACTCCTTGTGTTCTTGGTACTATGCGCCGACTCTCCATTTCAAGGGTTTTTGCAAGGACATCAAAGCAGATAAAGAGAAAAAACACCACTAAAAATCCTAGCAAGTGGTATCTGCCCAGTATCCTTCAAGTGAGGACTACATTGCCAGGCTTTTGGGGTGGAAAAGGTATGGCTGGATGAGCTGGGGCAAGGACAGTGGTCATACCCCTCCTCTAGTCCCAGTCCAAGCAGAAATCCACCTGGAAAATTACTGTACTATCTAGTGTGATAGTCCCTCTCTTTGGATTCCTCCCATCCCTTCTGCAGGATTCCCTGTGAGTCTGGGATCCATGAGGGTCACTTGCTGATAGTGTCCTGGAGCATCCATAATGCTAAAAATTTTTCTGTAGGATGTTTTGCACCCTTCATACTTGGAGGGAGCTCCTGCAGGGTGGCTCAGGACACGGTGATCCACCCTCTCTCCCCCATCCTGGGCTGTACATTCCTTTCCCCTCCCTTCTTCTGGCACCTGTGCTCATCCAAACCTCCAGCAAGCTAGCTCCAGGCACAAGACTAGCTGAAATTTATCTTGGGATTAAAAAAAAAAAAAGGTGAATGGAAGCTTAAAACTGTTGCAGAACCTGATCCTAAAGGTGCTCAGCAGCTCTTGGAGATAATGAGCATCCCACAAGTTCAGACCCAACCTTATCTCATCCTGGAAAAAAGGTAGATGAGATGTGCTAACCCGAAACAGTGATTCCCTGATTTGGTGAGTCCACAGTACATCCTTCAGCATAGTGCAGGGGTGCTGAAGCTGGCCCCAGGAAGAGCTGCTCTGCAAACGGCAGTGATATGGTTGATTCAGCACAGTGCTTTAGCCTGGTAATCCCTCCTGAAGGGAGGTCAAGTCCATGATTCTAACCTGGCACCATCTGGCCTAACAAGGCTCTGTCAGGTCACAGCTCTCCCTGAAGTCCTGTGAAGCTGCCAGCTCTGTGGCAACACATTGGATAATGGCAGAGATGTTGGATGGCACAGCCCATCCATGTGCAGACAACCACACTGAGCACTGGACCTCTCTTGGGATCGGACACGCCAATAGTCAGCCATGGTGTGGATGCTCTCCTGGATGCTCCTCAAACTCACTGCCTCTGTCTGGAAATCACTCCCCCACACACACCTTGTCATTGCGTGTCATTTCTCAGTGCTTCATCCTCTCTCAGAAGGATGGACCTGGAGGCTCAGTTTACCACACAACTCAAAAGCAGCTCTGGGAATATGTCTACTCCTCATGAAACAGAAGAAGAGAAAGTTCCCACTCAGGTTTTACATGGGTGTTATTTTCCCCCTTGTGTAATATATGCAGTTGAACTAATTTTTTTTTTTCTCCTTGAAATACAAGAGCTTCAAAGGCAGTTTAAATAAATAAATAAGCTTGATGAAGTGATAGAATTTTTCTGGAGGAGAGATCATCGGCAAATTCATTTTTGAATTCTTTTTTTTTTTTTCAAACCATGGCATCTTGTTTTTAAGAAGATGTTTGAAGTCTTTGAATTTGCCCCTTGGACCCATTTAAATCTAATTTCTAATCCCTTAGTCTCTGTAATCATATGAAACCTCTATTTTGGTATTATCATTTCATTCCTAAGTATTTGCCAAATACATACTGTATCATCAAATATTTGTCATATAGTTGTGATTAAGATGTAGAGCCCTCAAAAGAGGTTGATTGATAACAGTTTAAACAACTTCGGAGTAAATTAAGGGATTTAGAGGATTAGAAAAAAGATAACAGATGTTAAATATGTATTTTTTTTTTAAAGTTTTGTTGATTTTAAAATACCTGCCATAAATAACGAAAAGTGGGAGTTGTTCTTGCATGTTATATTCACACTTTCCATTCTCCTGCGTGTTAAAAAAAACCCAATTAAAAATCAAGTATCCCTGCCACCGTTCAGCAGGGTGTTTTACCTCAGCAGGATGTTTCCTCTGGTGAAGGTAATAACAGCTGTGAACCAAACTCCATTTAAACACCTGACAAAGTTCACCTCTCTCCAGTGAGGCAGAAGGCAAACCTGCAGGCCCCTGGACCCTATGATCCAGGATAGGGAGCAAAAAACCCATCCTCCCCAGTGAGAGCATTTGTGTTCATCCTGATATAAGTAAGGGCTCCAGGCATCAACTCACCCAGGGTTGCCATGGCTCTTTGAGGCAGTGGGTGCCACAAAGGTCATCCCCCAGAGCTGGGCAGGGGGAAAGGAGAACGGTAGGATGGGGAGAAAAGACCAGATCTCACCTGGAGTGGCACCGGGCCACGACTCAGGCACATTGCTGAACCAGGGGAGGGGGCTGGGTGATGCTCCCAGGGGCTGAAGTAGCCATTAAAAACTAGATGGGGTTTCATTTGGTGTCCTCAGCACGGGTTACTCTTTTGTCAAATTACTGGGAGGTTGTCTCAAAAAGAGACTTCAGGGCTGAGCTCTTGATTTATCACAGAGGTCTACAATTTTAAAAGCTCGTATAAAAGCTTCTTCCCACAGAGGTTTCATTTTATCCATGTGAAGAAGTGGGTTTTCAAACACTGAGAGAGCTTCTCTCAGCCACACAAGCAAGGCAGCTCTTCGAGTTCAGGCACTCAGCAGATTAACAGTTGTTATTACTATATCTTACGGCAGCGGCCATAATGTGAGGGATGCTAATGCAGAAAGATGGAGTGAATAGTTCTCATCCAGAAAAAATGCCTAGAGTCTGTAAAGGTAAATACAAATAGGAGAGTGCAAAAGGTTCCTGGTTGCAGATACCTCCTTGCACAGACAAGGGGACTTTTTGTGGATGACCAGGGTGAGGATCCCAACGGAGTTGCTGCACCATTGAACGCGATCCAAGACCAGAGCTGAGCAGTTTTGAACTTGGAAACAAAAGTTCTTGCCTGGCAGCAGCTGGAAAAGCACGAGACCACACCTGAAATGGTGTGTTTATACCAGGTGCTGCTTTACAAGGCGGGCATCGGAGCAGTAGAAACAGAGCAGAAAAGAGCAGCAAGTATGAGAGGAGGCCTCAGGTGTTTCAGCAGGAGAGGGAGGTTAAGGGAACAGGCGCTGCATTCATTGCCAAAGAGGAGACAGACAAAAAGGACCGTGCCACACCTGAGATGCTGAGGAGCAGCAAACAGCTGGACACTGAGGATGAGAGAATGGAACAGAAAGCCGGAGAAAGAGAAGACAAGGTTTTCATGGTGTTTCTGCACACTCTCTCCCTACAGAGGGTAATTAGTATGAGGAACACAATAACCCACAATAGTCAGGCAGCCCTGGATGTGTTTACAACACAATGGTTTGCTGCATTGGCAGGAGAAGCTGCAAAGCCTCTTGGAAACCCCCTTGTTAAAATTCTCCCACCAAACTGAGGTTTATATGACAGAGATAAAATCAAAAAAGCTGAGACACAAAATGCATTTCAACTAGCAAGGGACATAAGGGGATCTTCCACAGGACAGAAATAGAAGGAGAATAAAGGGAAGTGAAGCACCCATTAGTAAAAGGCAAAGAAGAGCAAATAAGCAATGATGCAGAGCAGACTGAAGTCTTCAGCATCACATACAGCCTTCTTTCCCTTTCCCTCAGCCCCCTTTTCCAAAAACCTGAAACCGTGTCCAGTTATTTATCAAAACTATTTTTTTAGGAGGGAATGGGGCCTGCAGCCAGGATAACAAAACCAGGTGGCATTGCGGAATATTTCTGTTGGGTAAAAACCCAAGCTAAAGGGGATGCAGGTCATTCTGCAGCACTGAAGGGATGGTTTGGTGTCACCCACAAGGCAATGCTGAGCTACCAACAGGACAAACCATGGTACCCACTGTTGTATATGATGGTGACTCTGAAATGAGATTTTGGACTCCTAAACTGGGCTCTGGTCTCCGCACCAGGCAGGAAGTTAAGCATGGAAGCGCTGAAGTCCCTTATTAGATCTAGATCACTGTCCTTATTTTTGCTGCTGTATTAATTTTCTAGGTTTATGGGGTAGTCACACAAGTTACTGTGGTGGAGGAGAAGGTGTAAACTTTGCCTAAGTCAGCTGTCCTGCAATAAGTGCCAGTGCACCAGTTCTTCCCATGGGATACACGCAGGAGAGCTTCCTTCTAGGCAGGTAAATGAGGGGTAAACAGCCAGCCTAAAGAGGGAGATTTTTCTGTGGGGAGAGGAGCAATTTAAGCGAGCCGGCTTTGAGGCATGTTCACACTTCAGCTAGCCAGCAGTCATAAGTTCCTGAATCCATATCCTTAGTCCTAGGATGCAGAGGAGTATTTCCGAAGGACGTGTTTTTCCCTGTTGTGTTCAACAGGCTGTACTTGAGGAGATGATCTGTCAAAAGAACTGTGTGGCTTAATTGGCATCCCAAGGCTGTTCGTCTTCATTCCTTGATTACGGTTCCAAGTGAGCATTTAACTGGTAACTCATGAGTTAATTGTCTAGGGCATCGCAGCAGACACATTTCTGGCAGAAGGGAGTAGAAGGTGTGAGAATACAGATGTAACCTTTTGGAGAACCTTTAGCAAAACACCAGAACCATGCTTTGAATATGAACAGGATAAAAATACAGCACCGAGACCGATTTCCAAGCCAAGTGACCTGGAAGTTGAGTCAACACTTTGGACTACATCCTCAGGAGGATGCATACGCTGGTGTGTTGGAGGAATTTTACTTTGGACAAATCTGCCTTATTAAACTCAAACAGCTCTTTCAGACTACAGTACTCTGCTTGGTTTGGGTTTTGTTTGGTTTTCCCCCAGGTCTCTGTGATATTATTTCTGAAAACTAAGTAAAGTTCTTGCACTTTTGTTGAGATGCTTCCTTGACAGCCTGCTGTCGAAATCAGGCACCGAGAGCTTTTCCCAGTGGTGGGTAATGGAACCATAAAGGTCTTTTGGAGCTTGTCTGGGGCAGCAGGGCATTTCTTCCCCCATCACTTCTAGCCAGAAGCAGGAGGCTAGTGACTGCAGCACCTTTTTCTGCGAGAGGAGGCAGATAGCTCATGGAGGGAGCTGGCAAAGCTGAAAGCTGGGTTCAGGCAGATAAGCGTGCAGGAGCCTGGGGTGAATGGGGTGCCAAGGCTCTGATGGCAGCTGCTGGAGATCTGGTCAGAGGGCCTGAGGGAACTCAGAGTGGGCAGGCACCTCTGCCTGGGCACAGCCCTGGTGTGAACACCTTGATTTGGAGATAAATCCCATTCTTCTGGCTGCAGTGAGCTGCATCCTGCCCCAAGCTGGGCTCGTGCCAGCACAACCCCTTTCGGCCTCCCGCACGGTGCGTGCTTTGCTCTTGTCACTCTGCTCGTGTCAGTGAGAGACTTTCTATTGATTTCAGTAGCTGTGGAAACAGGACTTGAAAGAGCAAATCTACCAGTGAAGCCCCCATAATGGCTAGCATAGAAAAATTTGGAAGGGTGCCACCTGCTAGATCAGTGCCCCCCAGGTGAGATGTGCTCTGTGGGCTTTCTACATTGCCAACCACATATATCCTGGCTTCCCAAATATCACACCCTCTCCTGATTAGATTTGCTGGTTGCTACTCTCTTTATTTAGTTATCCCTTTGTAAACCAACAATGACTGTAAATTTAGGTGGAGGTGGCAAGAGCAACCTTTTTCACCATGGGGGGGGGGTGGGGGGGGGGGGAAAGCCTATGCCAGCCCCTGGTGATCTGCCTGGGTATTTTGTTTTATTGGATTTTGTGATATTGAGATGGTTTGGCAACTGTTGGCCTGTCAGATTGAGAGGTCATTCACCAGCCTCCATCAGAGATTTAAAGGCACTGCAAGGAAACTCCTTGTGTCAATTTGACTCAATTTGCAAAGTAATGAGTTAAGCCCTCCCAATGTGTTTAGGGTCAGCTCAGATCTATTTGGGAAATGTTTGACTATTAGCATTTAAAGCTTCAGATGTGCCAAGCCCCGTTTCCCCCTCCTGCTCCCCAGCCCTCTCCAGGTTGCTCCCTCCTTTAATTTCCCTGCAGGTTTTAGAAAGGATGCATTAAATTAAAATCACTAGCTGTTTTGTGAGCAGTCTTTTGTGACCAGTAATGAATGTAATGAGTGAAAAAGGAAAGGGAAAACAGGATGATTAAATGATGCTGGGCTGTTTTTCACCCAGCAGTTTGCAATGTGACACAAATGGACAATTGGGGCTTTTCTTTTCCCATTAATTTGTATCTGTGTTTGCACTTGTCACATAAAAAACAGACTATTTACTAAAACATGAGGTAGGTAACAGATGCCACCTCCTTTGGAGCTGAACCTGATTGACCTTATGTCTGCTAGTACAGTTGCACAATGTTATTTTGGATTTTCTCAACGTTGGGCACAGCCCCAAGCGCTATGACAGCTAGACTTTACTCTCATTTGCCTTTAGAAGGGTTGGTATCTTGCCTTTTATAAAAACCCTCCATGGTCATTATGAAAGAGTTTCCCTCCCGGCATTGAAGGGTAGTCAGGATTCACATTTTTTTCTAACTGCAGGCAGAACCAAGAGCTTTCCTTCCTCAGATGCACGTTGGGGTTTTTTTTCCATGATAGGTACTAATCAAAAGCTTTGGCAATTAATAATTTTCTGAGCCAGGGTGTACTCAGAACAAGTGAGTATGTGCATGTGTGCGCGTGTGTGGTGTGTCATAGTTAAACCAAGTATCCTGATCTGAAATCCTCTGCTATCTATGTTCATTAGACCATTTTGGGACTACCCTGAGGAACAATTTCTGCCTCCTCTAAACATGCTCAATTCCTTCTTATGGTTTTTTCATTTCTGTGCATCCCACAAAACAGCTCACGGCCCGGGAACAACCCAGACCCAGCACCCTAGCTAAAGCGAAGGCCACACAAGCCTACGTACACAATTTAAAAGTGAGGTGCTGTTCTGTCTTGGTAGGATTCACACTGAGGCTTTGGGCATGAGTGGATGTAGAGTTCTTGGAAAGTATCCCATGGTACACTCCAACCTGAGCTCCTGGAAATGAACGTCATAATGGTTAAATGAAATTGTATAAAATGGTGCCTATGGGAACAATAGCGTGCTCTGTCCGGCGTTTCACTAGGCCTGTATTTATAATCACAGAATTGTAGGGGTTGGAAGGGACTGTAAGAGATCATGGGGTCCAACCCAATGGGTGCACTTGTCTCTGCTCAGGACCTAACAGGAGGCTGAATCAAGGACTAGTCTGGCTGAAGCAATCTACGGCCAAGGTCAAAATCCCTACAGAGCACCTTTGTGATAATTCTCACAGGGACGCAGAATGGGAGCATTTAATACAGAATTAGGGGAAATAAGCTGAAGCTGGACAGAGTGTGATGGGTTTAAAAAATGAACTTGGATCCACAATGAAAACAGGTCTTTTTAACATGATTGTTTACGGCTGCTGCACCGTGCGAAATGATAGGTTCTGTAGCTGCGATGGGGCTCTAATGAGAGTCATCAATGCCAGAGACAAATGACACATGCAGTCAGCCGCAGTGCTTTAGCAACAGGCAACCTTATCCTACTATTAAGTAAACTCTTCATCCAATTTCCATTTCAATTTTATAGTTGCTGCCGACACAAGTCATTAAAATGCACAAGCTAGCTTCGCAATTATTCATTCAAATAACACTTAAAATTGTGAGGGGGGTATTCTTGCTCTTGAACTTGCCGAGCTGCCATCCACACCTCACTGAAATGCTCCTTGAAAAACACACCGATGAGAAAGTGGCCTTTCCATCCTGATTTGCCTCCGCTTAAAGATCTGTTTCTGTTCACAGGAGGAAAATGAACCCTCATGCAAATAAGGCAACAACGGTAAATACTTTTTGTTTTGTTTTTATTGAATGGGAAAACAAACTTTAATTTGAATACTAAACCATCCAGAATATCTAGCTGAAAACATGTTTTTATTATTTACATTCCTAGGTTTGGCTTGTTATGCTCCTGGCATATCTATTCATATCTCTTGCAATATTTTTTCATTTCATATATTAATATTTAATATTCTTTATACATTGTTCAACCTTAATGGTTGTCTAATTTCTGTTTTTCATCCACAGAGAAGCTATTAATTTATGAGCATATAGGGCAGTAAGTAATAATTTGCATGAATGCCTTGAGCAGATATGCTTCCATAGGCCTCCCATAGCATAGACTTTGGAAAGAGTGATACCATCTATTGGCCAAGCTTCAATGAACGCTCTTTACAAGAAGAAGAAGAAAAAAAGTTTTTTAATCCATAAAGAAGTCTACTAAGTGAAAAATCAAGAGAGATGACAGGAACTGGATTGTTCCTAGGGTTTGTTTGGCTTTTTTTTCCCCTTTATTAATGTGTTAAATATATTCCTGTGGTTTAGAAAGCATCACAGAAACTGAAGTTTTCTGTACATCCTCAGGATTTACAATGAGCATTAAAAAAAGATTCTCAAAGACTGACTGGCTGGCCTGCAGGGACATCCCCACTTCTGATGTTCCCAGCCATCGTCTGGGACTCTCTTTTCAGAAGGTCAGTGATAATTTATACCCTGTGGTAAGACTAACTTCTGAGTCCTTCTTCCACAGACAGATGTCAATGTAAAGCATTTATAATGTTTACTATATATTACTGTCCCCAAAAGACACAAATTAAGCAAATAAAGGAGTTTATTTTGCATTCTTTTGAGTATGGGGTGGAGAAAAAACATTGTTTGTTGACTAAGTCAGCTCATTAGAGTATGTGAAGCTGCTTGCTCTGAAACTTCATGCATACAAAACATTTCTGATGGGAGACCTTTCTGCTGGACTGGAGATTAAAGGAAATTTCAAATTTTTTGCAAGCACACAACATCAACAGCATTTTCTATGTGAACGTGTTGAAACTTTGTCTTCAACTTGTTTAACCCATCATGTTCTGATTGCATTTTTTTCAGTGCTTTTGTGAATCAAAATTTGATGTTAAGAATTTGAATGGAACATTAAGAAAGGTTTTAATAAATCCTTGCAATATTTTTTAAATGCCTTTTCTTTTTTTCTTAAAAAAAAATTAAATTGGCACAGGATTAATAATAGCTCCATGACATGATGTTACAGTGTGATCAAAGCACGTTTCAAAATGCTGGATTTTCTTGTGGAAAGGAAAGCCTGTATTTTGACAGAGTTTTTCTGGAAAGTTGGAGCTCTCTACTCGGTGTCGGCGCAACTCAGTAGAGTCCTGCAACCACAAAGACTACACAACACAACACGGGGATAGGAAAGGAAGAAAATGCCTGGTGGCTGACAGGTATCCACCAAGGGTTGCCCAAATCCATTTTCCCATAATCTTTAAGCAGAGGAGCTGTACATTTCTCCTCCCGTTACAGGAGTAAAAAGCAGTCCCCTCCACCAACCAGACGTTCCTGCATGACCTCCTGCAGCGCATCACCTGTGCCAAGAGACATTTCCAGAACCTTCATTTAGAGACCGGACTCCGTATTTTATCCGGAGTTCACAAAAAATCAAGTGGTGACGCATATGCACTTAATCTTGGCTTGGTTTGTTGCAAGAGTGCATTCAGGCAGAAATGCATGCATCTTTTTCTGCAGTCATCTGCTGTTCCTACGTAGTGATAACACCAGTTCAATGACCAGAATGGTCTGGTTGTGCGCATGGGGGTAACAGAGCAGAGCCTGGCTCACAGACTGCTCACCACCCAGCATGGGGTCCTAGCTTTCCTACCCAAACAAGCAGGTGCCTGTGTCTGAGGTGTAGATCCACTGGGTTAAGTCACCAGGGTGAGAAAGGAGCTTTTAGGGTGTTCTTTGCCTGACCCATCCCAGTCAGCTGTGTTACCACACATTATATGCTGGGTGTACCCCCTTGACGAAAGTGTGTAGGGAACAAGAATCGCTGGTCTCTGTCGCGCTAATAAGATGAAGTTCATTAACTTCCTCTGACAAACCTTTTAACCTGTTTTTCCTGGTGTTTGTGCACTGGGAGCGTGTAGAAGTCCAGAAGTAAAGGCTTGATTTAGTTGCTTCGGTGCTTCTGCCTGGTGTCTCAGCTGGGTTCTGTAGTCATCCATGTTAAAGACATATTTATTTTTTTTTCTTATTGTTTGAACTGTAAAAAAGAAGAAGTACATGGTAGAAAATGCAGTTGAAGAAAAAAATATCAAACGAAAATTTATCTCCATAGTCATTTTCTACTCAATTTCCATGGCTGAAGAAATAAAACTCTAGTATTAAAGTTCTAAATTAAGCTGTGTATATCACTGTACTAATAGTACTCGGTAGCATGTATAATAATCTGTCACATTGCTTTTCCAACTAATCATTAATGAATTAATGAAAGGGTTTCACTGGTTTTGTACTGTGTAACATAATGAGATATACAGTATTTAAGGCTTTCAAAGATTTAGGACTCTATTAATGAAAAAATAATTATTATCCTACAACAGTAATTAAGTATAATTTGCACGGAACTAACATTTTCTAATCCGTAAACATTAGCGATGTCAACAGTTCCTCACGGAGCTCTGCAACATTTTTTTAAAGGAAGATGAATGGGCTAATGTGCTGGCAAAGAGGGATGCGGTTCAGAAAACTGGTAACTGCATCTTAGGCAGAAGGCCTTCAGGCAGATCTGGAGAGGCACATCGGTGCCTGCAGATGCCTATCTACAGCTTTAGGTGCCTAAATAGCCCGGGTCCTTGGATTTAGGTGAAATGCAAAAAGAATGTGATGCATATGCCAGGAGTGATTTACAAGGTGAAAAGGGAAGCAGCCTTTTGCATTCATTGTTCGTATCCTGGGGACTCTGAGGAGCCTTTTCTTGTGACATAATGGGCTGTCTGAGGGCAGCGCTAAGGATAGGTCTTGGAAAGGCATCGATTTACCAGGGGTTAAGTGGCTTTCTTTTGCCGTGGTTTTCCCAGCAACACCTTACCGTGCCTCTGCTGCAAGCAGAGAGTATGTCCCATGTAATTTGTGGTGGCTCGCTTGAGAGGCAGTGAATGTGATAAGTTGTCCCTGGACAAGTTGACATCAGATTGCAAGGGTTAGAAACTACAATTTTGTCTGTTTTGCCACACCCAAGATACACTGGCTCCATATAACTGCTTTTCAGCACAGGCATGCCAAATGAACACGCAAGTTTGCCTGCATCCCCTGGACAGAGCCCACCCCCAGAGTCATGAATAGTACTCACAGATTGCGTTTGCAGGGCTCCTCTATGGCCTAGCAGGTAATAGAGGGCAGAAACTACCATCAGCTGGAGTTTTTTCCTCTTTCTTCATGTCTGGATGATAAAGAGGAGCAAATCTCGCTTCTGCCGGTTAACTCTCTTAGCTAAAATATTAATGACCTGTTTTGTGAGTTGGAAAGTCTAGGGAGAGCGAGTTACGCAGTTTTTAAAATGATCCCTTATCCCCTTTCTGACTTGCAGTTTTAAAGACCTAAAATTTTGCAAACATTACCCTAGACAAGCTTGAGGTTTTAAGTCAGGAACCGAAGGGACCATGGCAGTGAGTGGCAAGAAGTCAGAGGGTGTGTCTAGAGCCAGGGAACTTATGGGTCACATGAATCAGGCCCTGCTCCAGCCATACTCCACGCTTGACGTGCAACCTTGGGCAAAACTTTAGGCCTACGGAGGCCGAGACACTTTAAATCGCATTACCAGCTGTTGAATGCTTGGCATTACATTATAAGGCCCCTTAAGTATTTTGGAGATTTGCGTGTGGTTTTGAAGGAATCGCTGATTTATAACCACGTGATGTGCTGCAAAGACTATGTGCAAAGGTCAAATTAATAACTGGCAGGGAGGCTAGTGGAACAGAAGACTGAATAGAATTTGTGATTTTATAATCTTGTGATATGTTAATTTTGTGTCTTTTATCTATGTGCATTTTATTAACAGACAACGCTATGTTTGCCTTGCCACTTCTTCAGTGAGAAGTGCATGGTGAGGGAGGAAGAGAAGGCTATAGGAGGTTTGGAGGTTGATTTAATTTCTTAGATATAACTCAAGGTGGATTAGAAAATAGCTTGTGAATAGATTTTCCCTGAACGTTCAAAGTAAGTTTTGCAGCCTCAGAGTGAAGATCTGAAATCATCTAATAAAAAGAAAGAACAGGAATGAATAAATAATTTAACCGGTTTTAAGATGGACTTAGCTGATACGGTCTCTCTTTTCCTCAGTCTCCTGGGCTTTCTTCATGACCTACCTCTCCTGTTTACAGCTTGTCAGTATTATGTTTGCTTAGCTTCCTTCCCCACATCCATCAGGGCCCTCACATAAGCTGCACATGGGGAAAGGACATTTGCATGACGTTCTCCACCCCCTTCCTACATTGTGCTGATAATCTGGGATTCTTCCAGCACCTTTTGTCATCACTCTTAGGATGCTTGTCTACCTCCTGCCCTCCTTATCAGTCAGAAAGTCAATTTGTGAGTAGAAACTAATGTAGTAAAAAGGTTGCTCTCAGTTTTCTGGAACAATTTTTTTTTTCATACATTTTAATCAGTCTAATCCTTAAACAATATTATTCTGCTATTCTGTATATGGGGAACAAAACAAATCAGAAAAAAAGTGGACTTTAGCAGCTAATCTTTTTATATCTACATATGTGATTGACCAGATAAAGACCTTACCAAAAACCTTCTAAAATATTAAAACACCAGGAAGAGAAATGTGATCTTCCTGGAGATCCATGTGTTTCATCCTCTGTCTTTAAACAATCTTTAACCAAATTTTTCGGGGGGGGTTGGGCGGGGAAAATCTCATCTGGGAGTAGGTGCAGCATCTATCAGTTAAGGGCCTTTGTTCCGGAGTGTCCAAGTGGGGAAGTCCAGACACAATGAATATTTGACTGTAGCTTTCACTATACTATAGCTGTGGCCCTTGCAAAATGTGCAGCTATCATCTGGTAGACAGGAACTATTTCCTTATTATAGACAGTCTTCTTAGAAACTTTGTGTCATATGTATGTATAGAATGTGTAGCAAACAATACATCTGCCGGTTTATGTATTTTATAACAACAGAAACTTACATTTTAAACTTGTTCCAGCAACATTAAATGACACTATTGTTTTATTTTTCCTCTTTCTACTTGTGTTTAGAAGGAGATGCTGAAGCTAATAAGTGGAAATTGCCTCAGCATCTCATCTGTCACCCAGTCTCTGCTTCCACTTATTCACATCAGTATGAACCCGGAGGCTCTGTGAGACCAGAAGCAAGGCTGGCACAATTTCCCACAGCTGAAGAGATCCAGCATGCTCTGCCACTTCAGGGCCACAGTTTGGCTGCCTAAGATGGAGAAGTCGGATGCAGATGCGAGCACTCACATCTGTAATGATGAGCAGGATCGATGAGAGCATTAATTCCCCCAGTTGTTTAATGCAGTGGACGTGTTTCTCTAGAGAGCTGAGTTCAAATTCAATTTAGATGACAAGTCAAAATGATGGTGGCCATTTTTTTTCCTCCCAAGGAGATATCTATCTACCTCCAGCTACCATGACATAATTGGCAATATCTTCTCAGGACAAATCAGATCTAAGATTGATAAAGACTGCTGGGCACTGAACCTTGAACCTGGGCTTCCTGCACCATTCCTTACACTGACTGGTGCTGCTAGTTCTGTATAAGCATGAAATCCATATACATTACTTCAAAAGAAAGGATTCATTAAGACCAGGCATAGTGTCTGCTGGAAGGGGTGAAACCTGCATCAACACTGACAACAAGAACTTTCTGTTGGTTTTAAATGGGATCTGGAAACCCAATTATGCTTACATTTAAGTCAGCCATTTTCCAAACTGATCTACTAACTTTTAGGGCCCCCACTGAAACTTGTAGGAGCATGCTCCTGACCTCTGTTCCCCAGTTACCTACAACAGGGATTTGAAGACACACTTGAACATAGGCTTACACACCGTTTTAGCACACAACTTCCCTTTCGGTGGGCCCCAAGGCCAAAGAAGGGGAAGAGGTGACCATGTGCTTGGCTCCTTCTGCAGGCAGTTCTCCTTCAGGACATATGCCCAGCTCTGAAACCAGGGCCACCTCCCTTCTTTGAGGCCACCTCACTGTTTCAATTTGGGAATTACTGTGGCACTGACACTCTAAAAAATGTTAATCATGATGTCGAAGTCCTTTGTATCAAGCCCTGCTATCAAGACACTGAGTGCTCCTCAAACCAAGAAAATTACTAAAGCAAACAACAGAAGGGTTTGGGCTCACCTCACACTGTAGAATTTTCGATTCTTTTAAGAGGTAAGATGAATACTCATTCTCCTTACACTCAGTCCATATCCCAACTGCAATTGTGGCTCTGATCATCATTACTGTGCCGACACTCCATGTCAGCCTCTGTGTGGATGGAGCTGACTAGGAAGGGGAGAAAGTTTACTTCCTTGAGTTTCAGACTTTTGGCACTAACTGTTAAAAAACATGTTTTATTCACTATTTGCATGTGGCGAGACATTCAAAGGAGTCTTAGCATGCAGGAGCAACAAAATTCAATCTTCAGCATTCATCTCCCCCTCCAAGTGAAGGACTATGTCATCTCTGGGTTCAGGAATATTAAAAGATGTGAATTCCTAGCTCTAATAAAAAGGACATTTCCCACCTAGTCTCTCTTTCGATGTACAAGGGTTGCGCTTAGCGATTCAGTAAGACCACCTTGACATTTAAACATATGTCACTCACTTCAAAAATGTGTCTAGCCCTCCACCCTCCTCAACCCCCTGGCCTCTATGAAAAGGAAACTGAGCCTTTTAAGGGCATCTGTCAAATGTCAGGCAAGCATGCATAATCTGCAGTGTGCTCCCAGGGTAACTGCTGAATAGTTGCTGCTAAACCCTTCTGAAACTAAGGAAGGAGCTAGACCTGTTGAAATGAAGTACAAAACGGGAGGAACTTTTAAAAACGATTTGTTGGTACAAATGCAGAGTCCTCCACTTTGAGTCTGCTGCTCGTGGCAGCAGACTACTGCGGCACACATTCATGACGCTGGCTGTCATAATTAATTTCTTGGCAATCATTGCTGGGAAAAGAAAGTTACAGAGAATTAAGCTAGCACAAAGTACCTACCACCAGAAGAAGAGGAAAAAAACCCAATGTTTAGTGAAGCCTTTGGGAAGACCCGAATTAAGCTTGACTTTCTATGCTGTGTAGCTTGTTAACCTTAAACTGTGAAATCCTTGAGAGAATGAGGCTGGAGTATGAAGGGAACAATTGCAAGCCTTCCCTCTCAAATGGAATGAAGCGATTATGTGTATCACCGTGGCACATAAACAACAGAGGTGTTGAGAAACCCAGCATCTCCAAGATAATAAAATAAATGGGCAGAGGAAGTTTTCCTTAGTGCGTGATGATTTATAAGGCAAACTAGTAGCCTTTTAATCTATTTTTCTTGGGAACAGTTCCCTTCCCACCCAAAGATGTATTTATATATGCAACGTATCCAGTAATATCCAGTCAGAAGATGAATGATTTATCTCGTAGCCTGCAAATTACATTAACAACATAATTAATAACTTTGATATAAAAACGGTGTATGTCAGAGCAGTATGTCATGTAATCAATGGCAACAAATCATTTTCTCTGGTGTTTAATGATTCTTTCAAGAGGGCGAATCTATAAAAACAGAAGAGTCAATCAATGAGGAGGTTGCAGACATTGTGTGTCCTATTTGCAGACTTGAAAACTAAGGTTGCCTTTATTGTTTAAATTTTAACTATTGGAAATCAATCTGGGAACATAAACAGAAAGGAAAAAAAACCTATTAATGGCAAAAAAAAAAGTAAAAAAGAAAAAAAGTTGGTATCTGTAAAATCTCGTCAGAATTGCCAGCTTTCTGGGCATTGCTAAATGCTGATCACATAAAACATTTATGAAACCATTATCACTTGCACAAAAGCACAAACATGGGCAGTACATTGAAAAATTATCTTTTGAAAAGGGAGTGCTCTTCCTCCAAACTATAATATACCACCTGGAAGGGTGCTAAAAAAAATCAATGAGCTTTCCTGACAATCCTAGTTCATTTCCAATGCCTTCTGCTGGTTAGTCAAAGCCCACCTCATTCATTCTCAGGAGCAAAATAAGGTAACTCATTTATTTGTGAAGGCCTTTCATTGACTGATTCTGGGTGAACATTTGCTCAACTTGTTTCTGTAGGAATGTGATCTGAACACGGTGGGGAAAAAGCTCTTATCTAGCAACTGCTCTAGACTGCAAGGTCCCTCCTTGGTTTTTGGCATGTGCTTTTTCCACTTGCACTGACTCATTTCAGCTGAACACCCTCATTCAGAAGTCAGGGCTGTAATTCAGGAAATGCTTTCATGTTGTTATGACAGACAGATTTTTTTTTAATTCATTTTTCACTCTAAGATGGAAGGAATGACTGCCTTCTGTGTAGCTTGGAGGCACTCAGAAGCCTAAAAAAAAAGAGAGAATTAATAAGGACTTCATGCCTTTTCTATGTTATCTATCTGGAAAAACCAGCTTTTTGCTATGGGGCCCAGGAAGACAGCAGAACCTGGAGCTCCAGATCCACACAAGTGCTGAAGTATGTGTGGGTAGGTTTAATCTTTCCAAACTTTAAGATAGATGTCTACAGTGTCCACTTCTGGGATGGTTATCCTACTATTTGCTAGCAATGGCAAGATATAAGCACCTAACGGGTGCACTTCGACAGACCGATGTCGTCGGTGAGCACAAGGGTGAAGTAAGTAGTCTTTTCCAGTTGTATCTAAAGAGTGGCAGCTTCAGGTGGAGAAGTCTTCAGGCTGTCTATGGGTGCTCACCCCAGCACTTCTTGTTTGCCAGGAGCTTCACAGTCCTAAACACCTTTGTGAGTCTGGCCCATAATACCTCAGAGAGAAGCAGGTTATGATGGACCTCCCTTGTTATGCTGATCAGGAGGGCAATCTGCAATGCTCTCCTATGATGCACAGAGAACAAAGTTCAGCCTCCACCTACTCCCAGCCCCACCCTGTCCCCTGCCTCCCTGCTTGCTTCTGGCCATGGAGGGTATTATAGCTTGAGCAGCTACAGAGCAATAATTACTATTTGTGTGCATTCTTTTCATTGCCAAATTTTTTAGAAGCTACTCTTGATCTTGTTCAAAGCGTGACGCATGGAGGGTAACAACTCCTAGGACAACCAAATGGTGCTATTTAGCAGCCTAAGCCTCACTTTCCAGTTGCATTTGTATCTATTTGTACCCTTCCCAAGGCAAAGCTGGAAACCAACTTTAGCTGTGCAGTGACGAGATTGGTGGGAGGGACCGAGGGAGGGAAGGAGAACAATAAGATTTTAGATACCTAGAACAGGGAGCGTAGGGTTAGACAAGAATAACCCACATACACCGAAAGCCAGAGACAGCTAAGGATCAGTTACACGTTGAGCCTCTAATGATCTGCTTACATCAAAAGCCCTTTCAAGGCACAGCAACATACCTGCCCTGCAAAGGCTCCTGAGCTACGGGATAATGTAATCATCCGTACAATATCCTTTCTCTTTTGTGAGTAGTTTAAGCAGAGAAAAGCAGCTGCTTTGACTCTAGCATTAAGCCTCGTCTTGAACAGTAACTTGGAACAATAATGCCACCTTATTTGCTAAAATGTGCCTTGCATGTGTGTGTGTGTGCATGCAGAATGACTCTACCTGAGATATTTAGGCACTCCTCGCCCAGCTTCACTATTTCTTTTTCTTATTTTCCTTTTAATTTTTGATTTCTGGGGCTCATTGTGCAGTTGTGTGGGAGCTGGGGCGTAATTCTCAAATCGGTTGGATTCATCTTATTTGTTTCACGAGCAGGTATTTAGATGAGCTTTGTCTCCCTAAACCTCTTAATATAAAGAGTAAACTAGATTGCCTGTGAGTGTATTGACTGCGTTAAGAATGCTGGATTGTATTGCAAAGGAGTTCAGGCCTGTAATGTTATCACTCAGCAGGAATGGATCCCATCAGAAGGCACATGGCGTGCCATGACGTAGCCAGCCTTAGACCACAAAAGCAGACTTTTCTCTGTGAATTAGACAAACCACACAAAAGGCAACAATAGCTAGCATAAACACTATTTAATACTATTCACAGGCTATTGAAGAGATGGGCGTTGACTAAGAATTGCAGCAAAGCCAGTACATTGTTGTCAGATGAAAGGACGCCTAATGAACAGGAAGCATCATTTGAGCAGGCTGACAGTAACCATATAACTGCAGGATTGTGGGACTGGCATTTACCCCATGGGTCTTTACAGTCAAAAAAATAAAGAGAAATTAAAGCATAAGGAATCCTTTTTTTGTAGGCACTTAAAGCCCATAAAGCAACACAAGAAAGTGTACAATTGTCTTTTCATGATTTGTCTGTGCTTCGGCTAATCATGAAAAAGAACTTTTGGGGTGCAGTAACTATAGGTTCTCTGTCGTAAAATAAACCCTCCAAACAATAGGAGATTTGGATATTTGCAAATTATCCCAATTGAAATAAGAGGGGTTTTTTTTCTTGGCTATCTCAAGCTAGAGCCCAGCAATGGTTACCTTAGTCACACCAGGGTGATAAACAGTTTTGTACTTGCCTCAGCGACCAGGCTAAGTAAAGGCTCTTGCAGTGGTCCTACTTTATTTGCTAATGTGCAACAGTAGAAGGAACCCAATTAAACAGATTCCCTTCTGATACAATTATTCCAACTGTGTTCTGCCATCCCCATGATCGCACAGAGAAAATAGCTTCAGAGTGTTCCCGCTTTATGATTTTTAACCTTTTAAATTGTGTATTTAAGATGCAAGTGGGACGCTAAAACTTTGTCGAGACTTCAGCTGGGACAGAAGGGATAGATAGGTTCTTAGAGAACGGAGGTCTGAGAGCTGAATTTTGTTAGTGAGAGTTTTTCTGAGCATGACTGAAAATATTTTAGGACTGGCATGTTTCAAAATGTTCTTTGGGAAACTGAATCTAGAATAGTGTCCACAGAAAGACCTCCAGGCCACTGAGGCCTGTTATTTGGCAAAAGGCTGTGATGAATAGCATTGTGGCCAGGAAGAGGATATTATTATGTTCTGAAACTGAAGAACTGACTCTGCTGTTTGCCACTGCCTGGGCAGGAACAGTGAAGAACATACATAGAATCACAGAATCACGAAACATACTGAGTTGGGAGGGACCCGTAAGGATCATCAAGTCCAAATCACATATATATATATATATGTATGTATGTGTGTGTGTGTGTGTGTGTATGAACCATGAGATCAGCTCCAGTACCCTTGATTTCCCAGCAGCCTGCCCAAGTAATGCTCCCACTTTTGGACACTTCAACCACAGAAAGCCCCGAACTGATGTTTTTGGCACTGATGCCGCGAGTAGGAAGCAAAGCAAGTTTCGAGTAACAGAGAAGTATATCCCGTATCATGATTTATACCCCTCCTCCACTAGCCCCTATCAGCTCTTTCAATAGGTGCACTGTAATACGCTTGCAGATAAGAAAGGGAAAGCAGGTGTCGAGGGAATGAAAACCCAAGATCCTTTTCCACATGAAACAGCTGTGAAAAGGCAATCCATGTTGAACTGTGTTTCAGAGGATTGCAACTAAATTGCCCCCTTAAGGATTTCATTTTCTTTACAAAAATTCAACTACTTGAAAATTAGTTCTACATTAAAAATTCTCTGAATGAACAAATGAGGGATCCAGCCAGCTCCCTGACTCACTATCAGTCCAATTTACCTCGCCCACGCAAACCTTTTGATATGTTCTGAATTAGAGCATCGGTTATGCAGTTGACTTTCTAACGCTGTTTATTAACTGACAGAAGGAGACCAAAAGAAACGCCAAGATTACAGCACGCTGTGTCATTACACTGTTTTTAAACATCCCCTTTATGTTTATATAAATATATTTAAACATACATTAAAATAGAGAAGACAGTTTCCACCAGTGGAGTCAGAGCGACTGATCCGTCTGGTTGCAGGCACATGTAAGATAGGATTACAAAAATTCATTGAGCTTGTGCTGGTAAGTTGGTGAGTTAACATTTAAGGGGGCACTGCTAAGATTTCCTGGGCAGCACAAACCAAGTAGGACGTGCATGAGGGTAATGGGACAAATAGCTGATTTCAGCTTTAACCACAGGGTGACTTGTGTAGTTTCTCATATATTTAAGGCTGGAAAAGAAAAACAAAAAGAAAGAAACAAAAAGAAAGAAGAGAAATAGAAGTTTAATTGAATGCCATGGATGCAGCATAATGCAGATCTCACAAATAGAGCATAATTGGTTTAGCAGAGAGATCCAATGCCATAAATAACCATTCATAATCATATACAATTAACATATCAATAGTTCTTTTTTGGAGTTATAGTCCATAAGCTAAGTTAGTTCTTCACTAGAAAAGTCTGGCAAAACCAAGCTGTTAATTAAGCCCTTTTCAGAATTTGGTGCCACATTTCGACTCCTCCACAAAAATCTGAACCTATTATAGTGTCCCTCTTCTTCACAAACAGAAGGACGCATTCTTTTGCCCATTTAATACCACATAAATCTTCAGAGAGGAGAAAACCGGCGATCTCAAGCCTTTCCACTACAGCTGGCTGAAGTTGCCTGTGCTGTAGTACAGGGCTGGGACCATGTGGTAGAGGGGAGACTTCGGCTTTTTGCGCAGCATCGAACAGAGCTTGCACTGATGGAAGAAGAGTTCATGATAACCTGAAAGAGTCTTAAAAGAAACCATTCCCAGGTGAAGCTTTATGCACTTTAGGTGATGATTAGAAGAATAGGTTAAATATCCTCTTTTCCTCAGAATTAATTAGCGTCCCTCTTCCATGTGTATTAACAATAATTCAATCCTGATCTCTCAGCAAAAGAAAAGAGCTCATTAAAAAATGGCAAAGAGCTTGCCAGTTACCTGCAAAAACTCTGAGAGCTTTCTGAGCACTCCCGTATTGAAGGGGAATTAGGAAAGCTTTAACCGGTTGCACAAAGGGCTGAAATTTTCACCTCAAAACTGCTTCAAAGAAAGGTGGCTCTCCAAGAAGCTGGAGTCCCCGCTCTGCTTTGAACAGAAGACGTGCAAGACAGGCTTGCTTTCCAGCTTTTCACCTCTCCTGGGGTTTGCCTTTATTATTGACTTTACAAAGTGTAACTCTACAAAACAAACACTGCCCTCTTCTTGACCAACTGCTATCAAGCGGTGGACCTTCCTCCATCCTGACCCCTCTTTCTGCCCCCCTTCCAGAGGCCACTCCACATTGCTTGATCAGTTCCCACTTCAGCAGGTCTCCACTGTCTTCACCCATTGGAGAGGAAGGTGACTTCGGGTCCCTGCCGTGCTGCTCGCTTCCCCCTTGTTCAGCCCCCTGCAATGTGAGTGTGTGATGATGCTGGGTTTGTTTCTAATTTGCAGATGTGTTATCTTTTAATGAGAACTCCACTGAAAGGCCTGGGAGCAACGCTGTGGTCTTGAATGTGACAACATTGGATCTTCCACTCATTTTCACCCTCACCTACGAATCAGTCAGGCAAAACCACGAGGAACAACATCTGTATTTATCTCCATTGTTACAAGAGGGTTTATTATTAAAACTACCACTTTTTGAGCTGGCACCCGTCTCACCACGAAGAACATAAGAACACAAAGATCTGCCAGGATCCTCCCTCAAAGGAACCCCATCAAGCTCCGGAATCAGGTATATTTTTAAAAGAGATGATGCCTTTCTTGTCCATTTGATGTTGTTACATTATCAGCAAATCTGTTTAAACACAAATAATGGTTAGCACAGATATGATAGGAGTTATAAAACATTTTCTGAGAGACTGTCCTTTCCAGTCTGTTTGTTGAAATGAAATGGGACTCCAAGACAAAAAAAATGGAATAATAAAATTTCACCTTTCACCCCCTTAATTCTAATGCTATACTCGGGTCTGTGGGCTTTCTTACCAACGTTTCATTAACAATGCTGTGGGAGGAATAGGGAGTTTGATTGATGGGACCAATGTTACACTGAGCTAGTTGATTATTTCATATTGGATGTCATACAAAGATATCTAATGGCACTTAAATCATTAGCTAATGTAAAACAGAGACCATTTAAATCATGAGATAATGGGTACAGAAGCCGTACTAGCACTTCCTAATCTCTGAATCAGCTGAACTTTCAAAACCAAACTCTAAATTCAGCATGTCCAAATTCTCTAAAACCAGATCAGAACTGGCAGGCATGGAGAAAACAGAAGCCTGCTAGTCAACACTGCAGTCTTATAACCACAGATCTGTGAGCTTAATCACTTGCTGGGACTGCGTGGCATTCCTTATAAATTTAATGTGGGTTTTATCTTCAGGAGTAGAATAGCACACATAGAGGAGTGTATTCCACACACGTCTATGCCTGCTCGGCGGTCTGTGCACTCTGTGTACGAACGAAGTAGTCAGGCTCACGAGTAGGCCTTAGCGGCACTGCAAACAGCCAGGGCCTGTGTAAATTCCCATCGACACGTTTTTATGATCATCGCCTGATCAAAGAGACCTTTCTCAAGGAGCCCTGCTGTTGCCTGATGAGGTGAGCTATTCAGGCTCTTTAAACCTGGGCAGTCTGAAGAGCATCATGAGCACTACAAGGAGCTGCAGGTGCCTGAGAGGTGGCTGTGTGGTGCAGCTTTTCACTCGCTGAAGGCAGGTGATATTCATTCATACGGGGTAGGACTCAGTTGACAAAACACAAGCATCTAGACTCATTTAGACATCTAATTGTATCCAAGAGCTTGCTGACATGGCCCACACCTTTACAGTATAGCTCTAGGCCAGGTGGCACAATCTACAGCTATGTTTAGACAACTTGCTGCCAGTCACGAAGATGGCACAGGGTGTAAGAAGGCAGAATTTGCCCAACAGCCATGCTGCAACACAAAGCATGGAGAAAGGGAATTCTGAAAAGGTCACAAACAGGTAGTTGTTGGTGATGGATCTTCCAGGAGCAGGGTTTGCAGTAATATATATCAAAGGATGTATGTGGGGGATTTGAGAAGACTGATGACAGGTTTGGAGCACTCAATGAGAAGAGTGGCTTTGACCATGGAGGCCCATCTGCTATGCTCCAGGAAGATCTGCTCTGTAAAAGTGAAGGAGAGGGGAGAGGGGTGAGGAAGGAGGGAAGAGGGGAGAGGAAGGGAGAAGAGAAGAGAAGAGAAGAGAAGGGAAGGGAAGAGAAGAGAAGAGAAGAGAAGAGAAGAGAGGAGAGGAGAGGAGAGGAGAGGAGAGGAGA